>WOFM01000444.1:0-330685 GCA_011428145.1 Ericerus pela | reverse complement strand
TGTGTTAGGCTTTGAAATAATAAAAGAAAAAATCATGGCCACCCTAAACATTATTAAACCTATTCAAGCACCCTTAGGAAAAGTCTTCAATGGAAAATATTATTTAGATTGGAGAAGAATGATTATTTCTGCAATAAGGGGAGCCGGGTATTATGATATATTTGGGGAACATGAATACTTAAAACCTATATTACGCACATAGATGATTTAAACTTTAGATGTGATAGTGAAATGCTCAATTACTGCAAAATGAAGGAAAGTGCTAAGGCATTTATATTAGAAAGAGTATCAAATGAAATTACTAAACAAATAAGGGATTGTAATACAGCTATAATGATGCTGAAAAAATTAGATTATATATATGGATTAAAAACAACTGTGACAGTAAATATGGCTAAGGCCAAATGGATGGAATTTAGGTTCCAACCAGGAGGCAATATGAGAGGTTTTCTGAAAAAATGGAACAAATTGGTCACAGATGTAAGAGATAGTGGAAAAGAAGTAAGTGAGGAAGAGGAACTTAAGAACTTGCAGCCATCTGCCACAAAAAGAAAAAATCCTGCATATAATAAATTTGTACAAGATAAAATTCACGCCTCTTTGTATCTCTTTACAAGACCACAAACATGATTGCAGATTAGAAAAACTCTCGCTTCTTATCTGTTATTGAATACACACGACAGCGCTCTAAACACAATGTCCCAACACAAAGGTAATTGATCCATACAGTGTATATTATTCTGCCAATTATTTCCTGCATGCAATCTTATAGATAACCATTAACGTAACATTTTATCGCATGCATTCCTGTACCTTTTTTATTTTCTTTTTTTTTCTTTTTCCTATATATATACCAATATACAAAACCTTGTATTTTTGTTAATGAATCATATGTTACCATTTTATTCAATTTTCTTTTTTTTTCTTTTTGCATGTTACAATTTTTTAGCTTGAATTTATTATAATATTGTGTAACCATATATACTTTTAATTATTTATATTATTTATTTATTTATTTTTTGTGAATGAAGCGCAGCCATTACCAAAATTCTTTTTATAATATTTTTTATTTTTTTGTAAATAATTTTTTGTTCACTTTCATCATTTGTTTTTGTTAAAATTTCAGGTGGGTGTTGTAATAGAAATTCCACCTCAATTCATTCATAATCATTATCAACTTGATATATATATATATATATACACGTCATACATTCCACTTTTCTCACAAACTGTTTTCACTACTTACAATCAACACTAGCGCTGCGCTTCGCCATTACATATTTTATTATTGTAATATGTTTTTAATCTGTGAATTATATTTCTCTACAACTGATGTCTCGTGCTCTTTTTTTGGTCCTCGCACTCTCATTTCACATCAGTTACGATGTCATAAATAAATAATTTGAGTCAACATCCGTCTTCATTGTGTTCATTTTTCAAAAGATCTCATCTCTCCTCAACAAAAATTAATCAGTAGATATATGGAAATGAAAACGATTCATTTGGTTTCAGTTACATTTCCATTGAAGTGATTTCACATTTCATTTATAATAATTAGATCAACGACAAATTCACAAGAGTAGGAATACAATATAATAGTGATAGATGGATGATGTCGTGATTGACCCATGGGATGTGTAAAGAAATAGGAATTATCAACTTGTCGAACTAGATGAAAATGACGACGAAAGACTTTAGTTGAACGATGACATCGAAAGAAGATTAGACACACATATTACAAACACATAAATAATACACCAAATATTCACTTTCACGAACTTTTATTTTCACACAAGATGGTAAAGATGTTAATTCATCAATGTTTGATGAGCGACAAGAGGCACACAAAATATATTATCACAGTTGGGTTTCAAACATAAAATCACAGATTACAAATAATACTAAAAACAGTGTTACCACAACAAATGATATGTGAGAATAATAAGCCAACGTATAATATAATTTGCTATCATTCTCACAGGATGATTGATTATCCTCCCATTAATTATGCGGATTAGTCTGAATAGTTCTTCTAGAAGATTCAAGATAATTCTAGAAGGGACTAGGTACATTTTTAAGGTGATAATTACTTCTTCTTTTTTAAGTACTGTGTCAACAAATTCAGAAGACAATTAAAGGTTACAGGTGTATATGACAGGTACAGACATAAATGTGAGAGTGAGCGAGCTATATCGGTTGATTCAATAACATTCTAGAGTGGTATCTGCATTCTGTTTACTACATTTATCATCATATAGTCTACAGGGTGGATGACAGTTTATTAGTGTGATGATATATGAATATAAGTGTTAATGAATAGAAATATATTATTACAAACACCACCCTAAAAACACCATTACAACCTTTGATAACTCAAATAAAAATATCCTCTTTGACTGAATGTAGAGTGCAGACCTCTCTCCTGTGGCATGCTAATGTTATATGCTGATAAGAGGAAAGCTGAAAGTACACTTATTTTAATTTTTTCATTAAGCTGGAAAATAAATAGTTTAGTTTAAAAACACAAGTGTCTCATGGAAGGAAGTTTTTCCAGTAGATTTATATGTTATTGTCAGATGAAGTCTGTGTAACTCTTACATATCTTGTCCAAAAAACAGTGTTACCACAACAAATGATATGTGAGAATAATAAGCCAACGTATAATATAATTTGCTATCATTCTCACACTCCTCCTCAAATTATAATTATACGAATTGTCAATATAAAACAAATTACTAAATTAACGACATAAAACAATAAGTTGGTCATTACACAAAAAATGACAAAAGTCAACAACAAAAAATTAACGTGAAAAAATATTAACATATATGGTAAACGTATAAAAAAAAAAGTTACAACAATTTTAACATCTCACAAAACATGACAAATTTGGGCCTTGGGCAGCTCTTTGTGAAAACGTCACCCAACTGTCGTGAAGTTGGTACGTACGAATATTTAAAGTCTACATTTACATGATGTAGGTTCAAAAATTATTCCCTTCTCAGCACAATATGACTGGAAGGTTGTATTTGTGTATTCTGTGCCACAATCACAGCGGAGTCTTTTTACATTATATCCAAATTTATTTGAGACCACTTTCGTGATATTCTCTAAATTTTGTGAATGCTTACGTTTTACTCGTCAGTAGGTACACACAACAAAAATTGGAATAATCATCTATAAATGTCATAAAATATTTCGCTCCTTTATATGAAGGAGGATTTATCGGACCACAGAGATCAGTATGCACCAATTCCAGAGGCTTTTTAGTTTTTCTTTCATGCCTCAGGAACAGTTTTTGTCTCTGTTTCCCCATAACACGGGGTTTGCACAACAATCTGCGGTTGGAGTCAACGTTCGGTATTAAACCTCTGTTTGACAACAACTTAACATCATTAACATTCAAATGAGCAAGACGCCTATGCCACACAGTCAGCGGGCTTGATTCATCCTCCAATGTCAGATTGCACAATTGACTTGACATTTTCAAAAAATCAATCGTGTACAAATCTGAGTCCACGCTAACCCCAGTGGTTACAATTTTTCCACTGCAGCGTTGGATGACCTCAGCTGATTCCTCTCTGAACAGAGTATCAAAACCCGACCTGCTCATTCGTTTTACCAAAAGCAGATTTTGTGGCAGCTCCCGAGCATACCTTACATTTTTCAATTCGATTACAGTTTCATTTAAAAGTTTTAATTTCACCGTACCCACAGACGTGACAGAAAGTGAGACTCCCTTTTTCGCAACACAAATATTATGAGGGTGAATTAATTCAATGTACTCACTGAACAGGTTAATATCATTTATAATATGAATTGTGCATCCACTATCGACAACAAATGTGGTTCGAGGGATTACAAATGATATGTGAGAATAATAAGCCAACGTATAATATAATTTGCTATCATTCTCACAGGATGATTGATTACCCTCCCATTAATTATGCGGATTAGTCTGAATAGTTCTAGAAGATTCAAGATAATTCTAGAAGGGACTAGGTACATTTTTAAGGTGATAATTACTTCTTCTTTTTTAAGTACTATGTCAACAAATTCAGAAGACAATTAAAGGTTACAGGTGTATATGACAGGTACAGACATAAATGTGAGTGAGCGAGCTATATCGGTTGATTCAATAACATTCTAGAGTGGTATCTGCATTCTGTTTACTACATTTATCATAATATAGTCTACAGGGTGGATGACAGTTTATTAGTGTGATGATATATGAATATAAGTGTTAATGAGTAGAAATATATTATTACAAACACCACCCTAAAAACACCATTACAACCTTTGATAACTCAAATAAAAATATCCTTTTTGACTGAATGTAGAGTGCAGACCTCTCTCCTGTGGCATGCTAATGTTATATGCTGATAAGAGGAAAGCTAAAAGTACACTTATTTTAATTTTTTCATCAAGCTGGAAAATAAATAGTTTAGTTTAAAAACACAAGTGTCTCATGGAAGGAAGTTTTTCCCGTAGATTTATATGTTATTGTCAGATGAAGTCCGTGTAACTCTTACATATCTTGTCCACTACCTGGCAACACTGAACTCTTAACATACAATATTCGTATTCATACTCTTACACACACTGTTACGTTGTAGTGGGGAATTCATTGTTTCTCCACTCACAATTTCAAATGTATTTTGTCTGTTAGTTATTTGTCCATTAAATGTTGTTCAATTGAATCTGTTTCTGTTATTACTTGAAAATACGATTCTCGGTTAAATATTATCCTCACTTGTTAGCAGAGAGCATATTTCTTGTGATTTTCCTTTTTAACGTTAACTAAATCAATTTGATGTGATACTGGTGATTTTTCTTCAAGTGTTAATTTATTTTATTCGCAAATATTCAACAGGGAGTTGAAGGATTCGGCAAGTGCTATTGTTTAGCTGTTTGAATTTTTTGGAGTGTCAATCAAACTTTGGTTAAACCTGGCGAAGGATTTCCGCTGGTGATCAATGTGGTGACAGATGAAAATAACTAAAAAACAAGTTGTATAAAGCAGAAAAGTCTTCAAAATTTTAATTCTTTTTTTCACAGGACCTTGACTTATACTGCTGAGATCAAACTTCGAAGTCAAGTAAGCTGAGACAAATCAAAACAGCCAAAAGTGAAATTCAACATATTGGTGAATCCTGAAAATCTCCAAGCTGTTTCATCATTTTTCTTCTGGGCTTATTATTGTGCAAAATTCAATGTAGAACTTCATTTTTGCCGATCAACTTTAAAATTCAAAGTGAGAAGCTGCAACAAAAACAGTAAAATCATATTGGTAATATAGATATTTAATTTTATGTATTGTATGTGCATTTTATTATTGTGTTCATGAACTTTTGGGGGATTAGTTTGCCTCTCAGTTAGTATCAGATCTCAAATTTCAAAATTTAAATAACCTTTTTTTCTAATTTTCGATATAATCTTTTCTCAAATTCTAATGAGATTCGAACAAAATTACAATACTAACGTGTTAGGTTCAATGATTATAGCTGAGGATGACTGAAACCCTGTTTAATTATTTTGAAGGGGAAAGAATACAAGATATTAATATAGATGTGACTAATTTTCCATAATTTCAAACTTTCTATGGTGTCATTACTCTCGAACCTTTTGAAATTATGATCTCTGGCTTAATTAATCTCGAAAAAAACAAAATAATTACTAAATTCACTGAAATTTCTCTGAATTATTTTTCAACTTTAGCTATTTCTTCTAAAAAAAAACTTCGAAAAATTCAAAAATACGTTTTTGTAAATGAAGAAAATAATTAAAAATAATAAATTCCCATAATTAAAAAAGAAATTTTTCAAGTTAAAAACGTAATTGTCGTAAAATTCTCTAATATTTTAGTCAAAATTATATTCATATCCATACCAAAATCATTGTCAAAACTTGTCATACTTTGAAAGCTTTAACAAAGCAAAGATATCATTGATTTTTCATGTTCAATTCTTTTGTTAGATGAATGTGGGTTTTTAGAAACATTCATTGAATTTTCTTGAACAACTTCTATTGTCATCTCAATTTAAAACTAATGTATTTTTTTCAAACCAAAAACACAATAAAAAAATAATTTCTAGATATTTCTGTAATCATACTTCATTCTGTAAATACAAATCTTTAATTTAATTTTATTTCACAAATATTTTTTTTCTTTCACTTTTATAAATATTTTTTGAAATTCGAAAATAATCATTGATTCCAAAGATATTTTGCAAAATAAAGATATCAAAATGCTTCAAAATTTAGGTGAAAACTCATCACAAATACAGGCAATTCAAAAAGAAGAAAAAGTTAAGCAAATAAATGCACCTTTAGGGAAAATATTTTCGGGAAATAATTATTTAGATTGGAAACGACTAATAATATCTTTAATACGTGGGGCAGGATACTATGATATCTTTGCAAATCCAAAAGGGTTATAATACTAAAAAAATAATTTTGATAGAATGGATCTTATTCCCTCTGACACTTATAAAGCATACTGTAAAAGACAGGATAATGCTAAAGCCTTTATTTTGGAAAGAATTTTGTATACAATTGCAAGAGAAATTAGAGAATGTAGAACCGTTGATGAAATCTTCACTAAATTAGATAGCATATATGGAGTTAAAACAAAAGTAATGGTTAATATAGTGAAATCAAAGTGGCAACAATTTAGGTATAAACCACAGGGAAATATTAGAGTCTTTTTGACAAAATGGGAAACCTTGGTACAGGATGTTAGAGATGCAGGTGAAGAAGTAACAGAAAAGTTAGAACTAGAAAATTTACTAATGGCCTTAGGACATGAACAGGCAATTTCTTTAATGAGATTTGAAAATTTAAAAGAAGAAGAAAAAAATTTAAACAATTTAAAAAGGATACTTGAAGAGGATTTTGATCAAAAAACAAGAGATATACAATAATAATAACCAAAATAGATATCAAAATAATAGTAACTATCAAAAAAATAATTATAGAAATAACAATGGAAATTATAAAAATTATAATTTTAATAATAATAATAATAATAATTGAAGTAATTGACCATATCAAGAGAGAGATTGGAAACAATACCCTAACAATAATAATAACTGTAATAGTAATGGCAATAATTATAATACTTACCAACAAAATCAAAATATAAGATCTAATTATAAACAAGATTCACAAAATGATAATACAAATATTAGATGTTTTCAATGCAATAGATCAGGGCATGTAAAATCAAATGGTCCTGAAAACAATCAAAACATGAATTATAATTCTAATAATAATGGAAATCATAATAATAAAAATGAAAATAATAATAATAACAAAGATAACAGTACTAATACTAATAATAATAATATAAATACTAATAATAAAAAATCAAATAAGTAACAGGAACCACCAATAAGGATGAGTTTCATGGTTAAAAGATACAGAAACTATGATGGATGGCTAATTGACGAATTAACAAATGTTAATAATAATAAAAAAAAACTAATTATAAAAATTTGACAAAAAATATGTTACTGGACGGAGGATCAGAAGTACACCTGACATCAGATATTAATAAATTAAAAAATATTCAAAAATTTGTACAACCCATAAAATTAATGTTTGCTCTAAAAGGAGCATTTTTATATGCGACACATAAGGGAATGATGTCAATTTTGATTGAAAATAAATTTAAAGAACAACAAATAATAGATTTATTGGATGTTCATTTTGTACCCAAATTAAATTATGATATTTTATCAGGAATAAGAGTCACTGAAACTGGAATACTGAATATAGAAGGAAAAAATATAGCGAATATTTATTTTATAGAAACAAATAAAATTTTAATGTCAGCTGTCAAAAGTGATGGTGTTTTTGTGATAAATTATGAATTAGTCAAAAATGAAAAAGATAAGATTTGTATGCCCGTTATTAAAAATGATGAATGGGATGATTATGAAGTAGAATTAGAAATAGAAGAAAATGAAAAAATAAATACACAAAATACTGATTGGAATGACTTTGAAATAGAGGAAACTGTTGAACAGAACACAGATTCGCAAGATACAGATCGGGAAGATTATGAAGTGTCTTTAGATATTATAGATAAAGATGATTCATCTCAGGGGGGTGATACCCTAAAGATTTATGAAATAGAAGATAATAATGAAAATTATTTGAATATAGAAAATACTGAAAATAATAATAATGAATCTGAAATTAATAATGTGGATAATAATATAAATATTGAAAATGAAAACGTAAATACAACACAAGATTATATAGAAATAAATGTAAATAATAATGATAATTTAGTTAATGAAAACGAAATAATTTTAGAAAATGAGTTAGTTGTAAATACTATTATAGAAAATACTGAAAATAATAATAATGAAAATAATATAATACCATTCATCAATAATACTATAGAGAAACAAAAGTTATTATGGCATAGAAGAATGGGACATATTAGTGGGAAATATCTCAGTTTACTGCAAAAACTATCAACAGGAATTCCGACATCATTGAAATTTAAAGATAATGAGTTCATGAATTGTGAAATATGTCAAATTGCTAATAATAGTAGATTAGGATATAACAATTTTAGAAGTAAACCTGATAGAAAACTACAATTAATTTCATCAGATATTATGGGACCATTTTCCCAATCAATACAAAATCAAAAATATCTATTAACATTTATAGATCATTTTTCAAAATTTACTTTTGTGGTACTAATAGTATCAAGAAATAATGTTTTTAATAATTTTAAAATAATAGTAAATTCTTTAAAAAATAAATTTCCTGAATACCCAATAAGAATATTAAGGTCAGACAACACTAAAGAATATACAGATTAAGAATGTCAAATTTCTGTCAGGAACAGGGAATCACTCTGGAAACTATAGTCCCTTATTCACCTGAACTCAATGGTATTGCAGAAAGACAGAATCAAACCATTATGAGAAGAGTTAGGGCAATGATCTTCGACAATAATTTAGATCTACAATTTTCAACATATGCAGCCACAACAGCAGCTTACTTAATAAATAGATCCTTAACTAAATCAAATCCAGATTTTAAAACACCATTTGAAATGTTTTTCAATCGTAAACCTAACTTAAACTACATTAAGATTTTAGGTTTGTTGGCCTTCAAACACATACCTATAGAAATCAGACAATGGAATGCTACTACTTAAATTAAAAAGAAACAAAAAAAAATTTATCCCAAACTTTCTAACAGATCAGAAAAGAACATGTTAATGGGTTATACAACCACTGGTTATTGTTTGAGAGATCCCTTTTCTACTAAATATAATATAGCTTGCGATGTAAAATTCGATGAAAATAAAAATATATCTCACTTAAAAGAATTCGATAATTTAGTAGTGAAACCATTTGAATATATTAAAGATCTAAATATTATTCCACCCATAGTTTGCAATATAGCGAAATATTATGACAATAGATATATAGAGGACTGTATCCCTAAAAATATTCAAGATGTAGAAAATAATCCTTTTAAAAACGAATGGAAAAATGCTATTCAGGATAAATTAAAATCATTGAAAGATATGGATGTTTGGGAGGAAGTAGTATATGAAAAACAACCAAATTTAATAGATACTAGATGGGTATTTGTAACCAAACCCGTTGAGAAAGGTCATCATAGACCAAAGGCAAGATTGGTGGCTCGTGGATTTAAGGATAGAACCGAATATAAATTAGGGGAAACCTTTGCACCTGTTGCACAAGTCTGGCTCATAAGATGGATATTATCAATAGTTAATAAATTTGATTTAAATATTACACAATATGATGTTAAGACGGCCTACCTAAACTCTCCAATAAACTTTCCACTATATTTAAAACCACCCTTAGGTATGATGATAGACACTATTAAAATATTAAAATTTAAAAAAAGGCCATGCATGGTTTGAAGATAGCATTGAAATCTTGGTATAAATTATTGGACAGTAAAATACTAGTAATGGGTTTTAATAGATCCAAAGTCGATCCTTGCCTATATATTTGTCAAGATAATAATAATATTAAAACATTTTTATTAACATATGTAGATGACATACTTTTCATTACAAAAGATAACAACATAATTGATGAAATTAACAAAAAATTTGAACAATATTTCACAATGAAAATAATAAATGAATCAAATTTCTTTGTAAGTTTCAAAATTAAAAGAGATAGAAATAATAAAATAATTAAATTATCACAAAATATGTATATCAATAAAATTCTAAATAAATTTGGTCTTAGTTAAGCCAAATACTCCACTACACCCATGGAAACAAATTTAAGAATAAATACTAATAATAATGAAAATTTAATTAATGTCAGGGAATATAGAGCAATGATAGGAGCCTTATTATATCTTTCCAGATTAACACAACCTGATATAGCTTTTGCACTTAATTACCTATCAAAATTTCAACAATCTCCCACAATACAAACAAAAAATTATGTAAAAAGAATTTTTAAATATATTAATCACACTCAACATTATTATTCAACTTACAAATCTTTAGAAAACACATAGAGGCATTTGTAGATGTATCATACGCACCCGATGTCAATGACGAAATAATAGATATGAATAATCTTTTCAAAGGGAAGTCTGTGTCTGGATATCTTGTTTTCTGTGAAGGGGACCTCATTAATTGGTTGGTTCACGGGCAATCTATTATGGCAAGTTCTTCAACAGCTGCCAAAATTATAACTATTTATGACTCTCTAGATGACCTTAAAATAATTTGGCTTTTAATGAAAGAAATATATCAACAAATTATACCCATTCAAATAAATGAAGATAATATATCTACACAAAGAATTTGTTCAGGCGGTACTCAAAAACGTGCCAGAACACTAATGATTAAAAGTTATAAAATTTTAGAAGAATATGAAAATAAAATTATAGAATTTAAAACTATTAATTCACAGAATCAATTAGCAGATCTGTTAACAAAAGCTCTTGAAAAATCAAAGTTTCAACATTTAGTTGAACAAATTCTTAAAACTTCAAACATTTTTGCCATTTCTTAATAACTTTGTCATGACAAACATATATATTAAAATAAAACAACTCATAATTCATAATAAATAAATAAATAGAAGTCACATCTATACTATTAGATAACTGACATTATTGAACCTTTAAATATTACAATAAACAAATTAAAAGACTGAATTATACTTACCTTTTTATTATACATATTTTTTTTTGTAAACAATACTAGTCATTTTTTTCTCATAAACACTTTCAAAATAATATACTTTAGTTACCATTTATAAAAATGTAAATTACCTATTTTAATTAAAACAAAAAATGTTCCTTTTTCATATTCATTTTTTTATATTCATATAATTATACATTTTAAAACATACTTTGTACTCGATCTTTAAGAGTTCAGGGAAGTGTTGGATGGAGTCCGTGTAACTCTTACATATCTCATCCACTACCTGGCAACACTGAACTCTTAACATACAATATTTGTATTCATACTCTTACACACACTGTTACGTTGTAGTGGGGAATTTATTGTTTCTCCACTCACAATTTCAAATGTATTTTGTCCGTTAGTTATTCGTCCATTAAATATTGTTCAATTGAATCCGTTTCTGTTATTACTTGAAAATACGATTCTCGGTTAAATATTATCCTCACAGTTATGATATCATGTTTGAAGTTCAGTTGGAATGAAAGCATCAAAGATTCGTCTATTTTTTTGTTGAACACATAAAATTATAACAATTTTCAAATTGGCTTGTGGCACAGTGGATAAGGATGAATCCTGGCATTCTGGGGCTTGTACTTTTAAATCCTATGTATTTTTTTGAATTTTTTTATTATTTTTTTTTCTATCGCTTTTTAGTCATGTGATAAAGTTGGTGCACACAAAGAGCACCCATTTCTTTAAAAAAAAAAAAAACAACAAAATAAGTAAGTTTTTATTTTGCAGAGGTTGCACAGAGATTAATCTTTGAAAAAAAGACAAATGACTGTTTTCTTGCAAATCCTCTCAATAATTTTTAATTCCTTCAAATTTTTTCACAATTGGAATGATTATCACAAAGAATACTAATCAAGTTCTTATTTAGCTAATAATTTACCTATTTAAAAAGAATTAAAATGCAAAATTTAATGAATTAATTAGTTAAAGAAACAGATACTTACTGAGTGAAATTAAAGCAGAGGATTCAATGAACGAATATTGAGTGATAGAGTTAACACAAAGCCACTTCCAATATACAATAAAAAAAATATGGAACATTCATGATGTCGTAACATGTAAACTTGTTGGAAAAACTTCCTTCCACAAGACCCTTATTTGAAAACAAAGTTTTAAAAGATAAGCTTTTATTTATTTTTTGGCTTTCGCTTCTTTCAAAATAAACATTATTTTATTGTAGAAAGTTGACTGCAGTATTGGTATATTTTAAAATCGCAGTAATGAGTAGAATAAAATCTTTTAAAAAGAGAAAACATCATACTGAATAACTTGATAACTGAAGAACAAATTGACCAATAGAAATCAATATTAGTAGGTCAGGTCCATGTGTTAGAGATAATATTTGTGCCAAATTTCATGACTATGGTACAAGAATTGCAACTTTTATTGAGTGTAGCCCCTCCAAAACCCTCAGGGGAGTGTTCAGAAACGTTACCAGTTAAGGTAAAAGTTCCACTCCGTGTGACCTCACATTTACACTACTTACATAAACACAATCTGAACGAACTTGAGGAAATTTCATTTTAATACAACGAATTACATAAAGTTATCTCGGGGAATTACTTTCCCTGTCTCTAGAGTTGGGGAAAAAATTACTCCCCCTCCCCCCCGAAAAAAAAACATTTTTGAGCAGTTTATTTGGAAAAAAAATTACTCTCCCGAGTACAAAATTACCTTTCTGAACGCGTCCCAAATCATGAACTATAGAGCCAATCGCAACAAATTTTGGAAACATGTTAGAACAGTTCTAAGGCGATATATGTTTCGAACTTTGTGACTATATCATGAAAATTACTCATGTTAGAGCCACTAAAATACCACAAACACAACATAATCGCAACTCCCAGACAAGCAGACGTAGCATAAAACCAATCCGTACCAAATTTGATTGGTCTTGTCCTTGACTTAATACAAATATTTGGTCCAAATTTCGTGATTATAAAACAAAAATTACGTCTTGTACCGTGTTCCTAAGTATTGTACATATATACAATATATTTACATGTACTGTATAAATACATACAAATTTTTGAAAATGGTGCTAAAATTTTCCTTGGGTCATGACACGAAAGACGTACTTATCCTAACCATTGGATCCTGTAGATTTTTGTAGAAAACTTACTTAATAATTCATTAAAAAGTTATGAAAGGTTAGAACAAGAATCTGAAATGTATACAACTGATACAAAAGATTATTCTGGAATGAATAAGTAGAAAATATGGGTGTATGTTACAGTGTTAAATTTTTGATTACATATAAACTTTTTCTAGACTTAGTACAATCCTTAATGTTATGTTTCACCGTCTTCATCGATAATGAGATCACATGAACTAAAAGATTCGGATTTCAGTTGCATGTCTTCGAAACTATTATTGTCAGTTGCGCACAACGGAGATTTGGAGCTGCAAGGCGCAGACAGAACTTCAAGCAACTTTTTCGAATCCGGAACATCACAATTTCGATCAGAGGAGGAATATCGTCGTTTTGAAGGTTTTTTATCTCCATTCATTGGCGTTTGAGAAGATTCACTAAGCAGGCATGATAATACAAAATTAGTATTAGATTTACAAAGTAAATGAATGAGTTGAGAGATGACATACTTTAACGAGACAACTAAATCTCAATCAAAAGAAAATGCTTACTCGAAATAAGTTTCAGATTTTATTCTTTTTCTAGTTGTTTCATAAGTTTTTTCTGTTGTTTCAATTTGAGGCACAGTTGGTGTAACAGAACTACTTCTTGAGGACCTGAAACATATAACTTTTGATAAATCAGCCAAACATAAACGACGTTTACTCAGTATTTTTCGACAAATTACTTCTTTTCATCTTCTGGAGAAACATCATCGATGTTTTTGACTAGATCTTTTAAAAAATCAAATTTCTGATCTCTCAATATGCAATGCTTCCTAGGGAAAATAAAAAAGAAATCACATCAGGAAAATACTTCGAAGCTAAATCAGATTTTTCGGCCAAAGAAAATACTAACGTGTGTGTTAAACTGAGGGTTTTGGCATTTCTCTCCCTTGTTATACTCGCAGTTTGTTGTAGCAACGAATTAATGAATAATTCGACTGAACGCGGTAGGTATTAGTTACGGAAAAACATACGACGATAATAATTAATACACTCTTAAAGATAATAATTTCGACGTTGGTATAAAAAGGATATATATGACAACTGGAACTGCATGAGCAATTTTACCAACATCGTCGTCCATCTGCATGATTTTCTTGATGCGTCCCTGGGACAGAAACATCATGTTTGATTTATTTGGTATATCAATGGATCATGAAAAAACTAAACCAAATATTTATTACTTACTGCTGGAAAACGCGCGTTGTATTTCTTTTTTCTACTGGGCATATTCAGAATACTGCTCAATGGCGATATATAAACAACGTCAATGAATCGAGGATGAACAGCTTACATACTACACAACATAACACGCTGAAGAAATCACAGCTGCAGAACACCTATAGACAAAATATACTAATTAATAATAAAACTAGAAACAGTCAAGTATGGGCCCTGAATAATTAATCACTAATGCCTTACTTTTCGACAAATGGTTTTCAGAAGTGTGATTAGATTGGTACAACTTAATATCTTCGGCGGCCAAGACAGCGAAATAATCAAGTATTCAATCAGTACACGAATACGAAAGGTAAAACACGAAACTGAAACATCATATTCAGCAATAATTTATGGGTTCAAGAACTGTGTATAAATATTTTGATACTTTTTGAAAACTACGTTATCAAAATTCAAATAACAAAATGCAAAGAAAATGAAATAGAGTAGAATTGTTTTTCTTTTTGAAAATTTCCAATAGACTCGTTAACGTCGCCAATCGCTATTCATCTTGTTGTTCTACACAATTAAAGAATCCGTCGTTCACGATACTGTTAGATATCACTGTTCACAGCGCCATCTAAGGACTCGCAGTCGAGATATTTACTACTAACCAAGTTTATTATTCACTATGTATTTGTCTGTGATATTAATTGATGATGTTCCGTTTTGTAACCGTCATCTTTACTCTCTCTAGATTTCAACCTTGTGTGAAAGATATTACGTGAATATACTATAGTGAGATCAATTATAATGAGAACGTGGTTGTGTTCACGTTCGTCGCCATGAGCTGAATGACGTTGTTCGTTATTCCGTAACGAACTTTTTGTCTTATGTGTGTGTGTGTGTGAATTGGTAACGTTTCTGATAAGTCTGTTCTACTGACGTCATTGATATAGTCTGTGACGTTTTTGAGATAACGATATTGTTACACATTATCGTTATCGAATCGTGTACAACTCCGTTGTTCACGATACTCGGGGGGGGGGAGGAGTCCAAGTCTTTCCCAGTCTACCTTCCATGTATAAGTCAATACGGGATTTTGGTTTGTTGATATAATGTATTGTTTTTAACTTTTTGTTGAGGTGAGGTTTAAATACTTTAACCAGAAAAATAAACACGAACTTCCATCTTGGAAAAAATGTTTAATAACATCAATGTTAGTACAACGACTGACGAGCGGAGAACATTCTCCATCGAGCAGTGGCGGAACGAATATTATATTGGCGATCAGTGTCGCCACATGTAAAACGAATAAAGTAATAGAACGTTACATACAGTGTTGGTCATAGTAATATCCCGTGTTCGTGAGGTAGTGAGGGAATCGTATCCCAACACCCCCCTGCGATTCAAAACGGACGCACGAACATATAAGTTTAGAAAAATTCGTCACACATTGTATGTATTTAAAAAAAATACATATATAAAAAAAATTTAAAAATAAGCAATAGCTGTCAAAATTATAACACATAGATGTCATATACAATTGCTATATATAAAAAATGGTAAAAATAAATATAAATAAATGTGTCGTTGACTAGTGTTATAATATATAATTGATGTGTGGAAGTATTTATTTGTGTTTTATCTTAAATATATTGTGTAATTATCAACATTAGGTATACATTTTACACTATGTTGTTATGTCACGTCTTATCAGTATAGTGTGATTTTAGTTTAATGAAATTATATAAATAAAATGCAGGTTGGAGAGATCAATATCTCCTCATCGTCAGCTGTGGAGAAATAATATTATTATATATATATGTCCCTATAATTAGTCTTGTGGTTTTATATTGTATAAATATTCCATTGGGGGAATCAATTGTCTATATTAGGGAATGCTGATGCCAATAAGAGAGGCAGAGCAGCGACGGGGAACCTATTGAAAAAGATGATGTGAGTTGTGAAGCGACATATGGACCGCTCAGTTTACGATAGGCGCTAAAAGACCGACGCCCATCCGCAGTCCAAACCAAAAACGAAAAAAAATTTTTGAGGGTTGAGTCAATTAAGACTATTGGCCGAAAAGTTGACTTGTCCGGAGTATTCTCATAACGATACTTTGGAAGGTTTTCCGATCAAGTGCTTTTGTTAAAATGTCAGCAACCTGATCGGATGTCCTAATATCGTTGAACTTTATTAATTTATTCTGGAAAGCTTCCAAAACTGCATAAAATTTGATCGCTAATGACCTGGAGCGTTTCTGGCCTCCCCCAGATGCAATTCTGGACGCTGATATGTTGTCCTCATAGACTTGCACTGGGTCAGTTACAGAGAAAACGCTCTCAGTGAGTCTCCAGATCACATATACATCGTCTAGTGCGTCATACAACGCAATTAATTTGGCTGCAGTTGACGACGTTGCAACCGTGTTTTGCCGGTGAATGGCCCAATTTAACAAGTCTCCGTTAACGAAAATGATGTATCCAGTAGTGGAGCACCCTTTCTCCAGATTATTTATATCTATGGGTGAGTCGTCTATGTCGGGTGCATACGACGCATCGACAAAAGCTTTTATATTGGATTGGTCAGAGTGGAAAACCAGAGAGAAATCCCTAGTGGTTTTAAGGTATCTAATGATACGACGAACATAATTCTTAATTTCAGGGTTTGAGGATGCCTGAAACCGTGACAAGTAATTGACGGCGAAGGCAATATCCGGGCGGGTCAGTCTTGCCACATATAGCAAATTCCCAATCATAGCCCTATATTCGGTGTCGTCCAGTCCGTTTTTCGGCTTATTTATTTTTAATCCGGTCTCTATTGGTGTGGAAGACGGATTACATTCTGTCATACCAAATTTTCTCAGAATCTTATCTATATACCTATTTTGTGTTAATATGATTTGTTTCTTTGAAGTATCCCTATTTATTTCAAATCCTACAAAAAAACTTGGATTATTTTCTATTTTTAGAGTAAAATTATTGTTAAAGACATTTACCAAGTCTTGTGTCCACTCGTCGTGGTTCGCAGCCAACAACATGTCATCCACATAGACTATCAGAAATGCCATAGCACCACTATTATCTTTTTTAATATATAAACATCTATCTATTTTTGATTGTGTGAATCCTGCTTGAATTATAGTTAAGTTCAGTAGGTCATACCAACTTTTTGAAGACGTCTTTAGTCCATATATGGACTTTATTAGTCTCAGGCAATTATTCTCACCTAGTTGGCATCCCTTAGGATTTGATATATATATAGGATATTTTATTTGTGAATTCAAAAAGCAGTTTTTATATCAAACTGTGTTATATTTAAATTATATTTGTTTGTTATAGACAGTATCCACCTTATTAACCAGTATTGGACCACCGGGGCATACGTTTCTGTTAAAGAATAGTGAGTTGGATCTTTAAAACCTCTCGCAACCGATCTGGCTTTCGGTATATGAATGCCCTGGCTGTCAGGTTTCGTGGTAAAACACCACCTCGTATCCACTAACCTCACATTTCTTTCTTTCGGAACGACCTCCCACACGCCCATATCAGATAAAGACCTAAGCTCGTCGTCAATTGCTTGCTGCCATTCTTTGTTAAACGGATTATTTTCTACATCCTCCCATTTTTGAGGGATGTGATCCTCAATATAGTTTTTATATCTTGATTTAAATAAGTTTAATATTACGGGCGTTTCTATTATATTATTATTTGTCTGTATTATTTCTTTATCAATATTTATATTATCTATTTGTGTTATATTCCTCGCTTCATCGAACCTAACGTTGCAAGTGACATGTGATTTGTCTATTAATGGGTACCTTATACAGTACCCACTATTTGTGTATCCTACGAATACTCCTTTTTCGGCTCGTTGTGTGAGTTTTGGATGTTCGCTATTTGTTTTCTTTTTTTTTATTTCTTGTGGCTTGTTGTTGGCGTACTTCCATAGGAATATGTCTATAGGCGAGAGACCCAAAAACTCTCATATTTGATAAGTCTGGTTTTATGCCATAGAACATTTCAAACGGGGTTTTACTATCTTTGTTTGCCCTAGTTGGGCTCCTATTTATGACATATACCGCCGTTAGGACAGCCAATGACCAAAATTTGAAGTCCAAATCGGAGTCAAACAGCATAGCTCTAGTTCTAGCCATGATCGTTTGATTCTGCCTTTCGGCCATCGCATTCAATTCCGGTGAATACGGAACAACCGGCTCGAGGCTTACACCGTTTTCCTCACAAAATGTCTTCATATGTATATCTAAATATTCTTTTGCATTGTCACATCTTAAAGTGGCAATGGGTTGATCAGGAAATTTTGATTTCAGTTTTGTATAAAGTTTTTTAAACTCCTCACACACCATTGACTTTTTCTCTATGGTGGAGACGAAAGTATACTTCGTAGCATGGTCCACAAATATTAACACGTACTTTTCACCATATATTCCTGGTGAGAAGGGGCCCATTGTGTCCGATGAAACAAGTTCTAGCTTCCTTTCAGGTCTGGTCCTAGTGCCGTTATGCCCCAATCTTTTCGAATTGGCCTTAACGCATACCTCACACAAACTAAACTCATCATCTCGGAACGTGATTCCATTCGGAATGCCTCTTGAGACTTTTGTTAATAACTTTAAGTTTTTACCAGACAAATGTCCCAATCTCCTATGCCATATCATTTTTTTATCTATTTTCGGCCTTTCTATATCCTGGCTTACTTCTTGATTATTATCTATTATTTTATTACTATTTATTATATCATTATTATTGACACTTACATCCTCATTAGGTCCTATATCACCTACATTCATCTCGTTATTCCGTGGTTCGTTATTACTATATTCGTCACTGACATCTATTATGTCATTATTATTTATATTATTTTGTGTATCATTATTTATATTCTCTATATCCTCCTCCACTCCATTCTGACTCTCCTCGATAATTTCTTCCTCTATTTCATATTCCATCCATTCATCTTGGGAATTTATATTAGGCATACACGCCAGCTTATTTGATTTATTATTATAAGGACATATCTTATTTAAATCATCCTCTTTATCTATAATATTGACCATTTATTCCGGTACGATTTTGTACTTAACCATGTATACCCCCTGATTTTTGGGGCTGAAAATATGACTTCATTCGTCCCGCGGAGGTATATGTGCGCTGCAGAAAAATTTTGGTCTATTCCCAGCGCCCTATTTTCCGTTATTTTAATACCTGACATTAGGTCTACATTAAGTGATGGTACGTAATGAACATTTTTTAATCTTATTACGGTTTAGTTTCTCTCCGAATTTTCCACCCTGATAAACATTGTCCCTATGTGGGTGACAATCAATAAGGTGTCCTGGATGGCACATTCTAACTCGATCCGCTTCTCCAGCATTATAGGATTAGATAATTTCGATATATCAGAGATTACGTGAGCCACAGCTCCCCCATCCAACATTATTCTCTTAGTGAGAGGAACATAATCGGAAGCTAACTCTTGTTTGGTATCATTCGATGTTATCAGGTTTATTAATTTATTATTAGTATTGTTGTTCGGCTCTTGGTCCCTATATCTGATCATCATTGACCATTGCACATCATGTTCCTTTTTATTTTTATTATTATTATTATTCTGATTATTTCATCCGTATCTTGTATTTTGTGCAGGACCATCCAATTTTTCTTGGGGTTTTATGCCCTCTTTATTTGACGGACATACCTTAGCTATGTGCCCTTTGCCATGGCACTTAAAGCATACTACTTCATTCTGATTTGGCAAATTATTTTGGTTTCGGTTATTATTATATTTTCCATTATCGTAATTATTATTATTATTATGAGGCATTTCTGACTTTTGGTTACTATTATTATATGTCATTTTCCCCTGATCTACATTTTGATTATAATTTTGATTCCAATTTGTGTTGTTGTATCTGTTATAGTTTCCTCCAAATTGGAATCTTTGATTTCTACTATTATAATTAAAATTACGATATCTATTATTATTATATTTCGACTTCTTCTCGTCGTACAACCTGTCCGATCTTTCGATCAACATCGCATGAAGAGTCTCTATTGTTTTTTGATCTTGGCTTAATGTATTAAATTCAAGCCTTGTCATGTCGTAATCCATATTTAAAGATATCAGGAGTTGCTCTATCTCCTCCTGTTTGTCCAAACTTTTTCCACAGTCCCTTATTTTCTGGGCTGCCCGAGAAAACACATCCAAATAGCTTCTCATGTTACCTTCACTACTAAATTTTAACCTCTGAAAGGCCTGCTTCGCATTTATATACGTGACTTGCGTGCAGCTTTTGTACCTTTCATCTAAGACCTTTAAAATTTGATTTATAGTTTTCAAGTCTTTTACCCTTTCTATCAGCTCATTGTTTAATCCCTGATAAATCAATGCCTTGCCTTTTTCTTGGTTTCAAAAATATGCCATCCTATTCGCCGGGCTTGCATTTCCGGATTCGGGATTTAAAAAAATGTTCAATTCCAACCCCTAAAATAGCACTTCGGTTTCAACATCATGCATTACTGGGTACAATCCCTCTGCATACAATGTTGAAACCATCGTGGTCCTCCAGGCATCGTAGTTTCTCCCATCAAAAACTTTCTTTGTGTCAAATCTCGACATTTTATTATTATATTTTGATTATTCGGGAGTTTATGCCCTACCTCAGAAACACAAGATCTTAAAGTTAAAGGGTAACACGGTCTTAACCGCACGATAATGCAAAACACGGTCTCAGCCGCTCGATTTGGGAATACAAATTACAAAATATTCTATTATAATTATCATAAATTGGTCAATATTCTAAATTAATTCTTACTATATGTTCTGCCGACGATGAGGTGATCTCTCCGCCATTGTTACTGCTTCTTGAGCTGTCAAATTACTGTGATTTTTATTCGTCAAAAAATATCCAAAGTCAAGTCAAATGAATTTTAAAATTTTATTTTCGATCGTCGATCATTCTATTCAACATATAAAAGTTCAAATTAATATACAATGCAAAAATATTCAACAACTGTGAGATAGTGATTACTGAAAGAGAACAATTTATCAATCTATTATTCAATGTTGACATGAAAAAATCTGTCACTTGTGTCAATGTTCGAAAATGAGTATTCCTTTGTTGGATTCGATAATTCTCATCCAACAAAGATTTCCTCTTTCGTTCAATTCCCAACCAACAAGATAAAATATGAAGGCTATCAAAAACCACCTTTCATGTTTCGACTTTGTTTAATTTTCTGGTTGAGAATTTTCCTGAAATATACTAAAATGTTGTATTAATTTATTTGTAATATTAAATTTTTACGTTAATTTTGGGCCAAATCACATGAAAAACATTCAAATTAACTTAAATTTTTTACTTATCTTAAATTTCTGCTTCTTTTTCGTGTTTTTCCGAAGTCTTCCTTCTGCTTGCTCAGCCAGATGACACCAATTTTCGACGATTTCCACTCAGCAATCTTCGATCTCCGCTGTTTCAATCTCCAGAACACAGCACGAACAACTGCCAACCGTTTTTTACTGTGTGCGCTGGTCTACAGAACCATAGAATTCTTTCGAATCTGACTTGTTTTCTCCAGACTTTTGACTTTGACGTTTTCACAGGCGCCCAAGATTTCACTGTAGTTTTCATCAATTTTACTTTTTACCTTTAATTCATTTAATATTCGACTTTTTTTAACTTTTCCAGGATAATTCCTTTAATCACTGGAACCAAACTTTGCGTTCACGAACTTTTAATTATCCTTCCACTTTGCATGGAGGTATTTCACAATACTAAATTTTTCACTTTTGCGTGACACATAAACTTTTTACTTTTGACAAATTACACGATTAATACGAACACATTACGATTCACGCACTTATTTTCACTGGTACGCAGCTCTGGCTACCATGTTGAGGTGAGGTTTAAATACTTTAACCAGAAAAATAAGCACGAACTTCCATCTTGGAAAAAATGTTTAATAACATCAATGTTAGTACAACGACTGACGAGCGGAGAACATTCTCCGTCGAGCAGTGGCGGAACAAATATTATATTGGCGATCAGTGTCGCCACATGTAAAACGAATAAAGTAATAGAACGTTACATACAGTGTTGGTCATAGTAATATCCCATGTTTGTGAGGTAGTGAGGGAATCGTATCCCAACACTTTTATCTGTTATAATTTGTGAGAATGGTATCTACATACGAGTATTACGTACAGTAAATAAGAAAGAATATATAAGCAAGAGTGAGAACTCTTAGATATATAATACAAGTGTAGAACCTATCGATAGTTATCGATATAACTATCGATATATATATTCACATACATATCGATACAAGACATCGAGAACCTCAAGAATCTACTACACCATATTTTATATTACGTATGTTACAGTTTGTCCGTTGTACTCACACAATAAACTCTTATAGTTCCTCGTGTACATATTATTCTTACATGGTAACAGCAGCAAAGTTAATGAAGTATTTTTTATTGTGATTTAATTTAAGTAGCCAAATAAGCCATCTAGCAGTGAGTAAAATGTAATTAAAAGTCAAATAAGCCATTAAGTAGATAGTTCGTTTTTCGTGTTCAAGTGTGAGTATATATTCGTTAATTTTCTGTTTTGTTTTATTAATGTTTTTTGGAAAAATATGGCGTCATTCAACCATAAAATAGTATCACCAAGCCAACTACTGAGAATACCTGTAAGTACAGTAAATATTTATTGCTAGAATAATGAAATTAAAAACCTTGTTACAAATTTTTGAAAATCGGATATTAAAACAAAGAAGTGCGCCATTCATGAAAACCTGGTGCGAACACGTTTTTGAAAAATAACAGAATTTGAAAACATGAAATTAATCAGGAATGAATTAAATTATAATAAATAATGAACATATTGTGTCGACTAAAATTATTTTTCAGAAAATTTTAGTATTCTGTTAAACAGACGTAAATAGATGAAAATGTGGTGAGAATTTGGCTACAAAAATTCCCACGAAAAATGAAAGCTTAGCCATTAATTTTGTTTAATTTAATTGCTTTATAACAAAGATCTGGTTGCCATGACATGAACCTACTATAGTATGGACGTTAGTAGGTGGTTTATTGACAAATACATATAATTAATATTGCACTTGGGTACTTAGACGAAAAATCCTATCCAGGTTAAAGCGTCCAAACTTTATCTACATTAAAAGTAATCTAGACCAAAGTGAAATTGTAAATAAATCCCAAGAGAGTGCAATTACAAGGAACTATGTAAAGTAATAGTGGTAAACGTGGTCTAGAGTTTACGTAATCGTAGCAGACATAATATTTTTGATATTTATTCTAGATGTTCCTTGTGTGACATTATAATTAATCTGTAATTGTTGTATACAGAATGTTGTGAAAGAATCAAGAGAGACTCAAACGATAGTGACTATGGCACCAGAAGACCAGACACCGTCCATGCAAGCAGAGAAAATGATGTCCAAGGGACTGTTTAAATTTCTTGACACAAGGGCAGATGATTTGATCTGAAGAGCGAGAGCGATAAAGGCGATAAAATTTGGAATAGATCGATACTTCACAATCGATCCAGCGTCATGCATACGGCTTGTGCATGGACTAGAATTGAGTCTGATAAAAAGGTTGAACGTAATTATAGAGGAACAATTAATTAATAATCAAGTTCCAGATAAGAGACACACAGACATTTATGAGAAAATGAAGAACCTGCTGACCTACGACAATGATCCGTCAGAGATTCCGGGTGAACAGTGGGAAGAAGCCCAAGACGATGTAATGTTTGTGAGACCGGAAGTTTTGAGAAAAGATAGTAGCGACAACGTTCCAGAGATTTCGAATATAAGACTCGAGGACAATGCTGGACCAAGTCAGTCCAATGATAACGACGTTGTGAGACAGCCAGCACCCACAGAAGAGGAAGAAAACTGGGACAATCTGCCACCAACACAAAGGAGCTACAACAAAAAGACAAATAAGACAAATAAGACAAATAGGACAAATAAGACAGGTAATAATGAGCCATTTAAACAGACATTTACAGATTATAACAGATCGAGACAATTAGAGAATATTGAGAATATGCAGACGCAATAACAGTAATTTAATACAAAAGGTAATGATTCTGACATTTTCCATGATATTTTAAGAAAATTTTTGCAAATTGATAAATCGCTAGATCGAAACGAGAAAAACAATAGTCATAGAGGTAAGGAAGATAATTCTTCTGGTAACTTTAATAATAATCCCAGTCAGTTAGACAAAAATGCTAACAGTTTGGACTTAAATGTTGTTGAGACACAAAATAATAATAAGGAATATAGAAGTAAAATTAAAGTAACGGCAAAGAAATTATCGATGATGATAGATTTTAGAGTGTGGTTAGAATCGTTTAATATGTTTGTCAACAGATATAAATTTTCGAAAGCTTTTGATTTGATAAATCCTGTTATAATTAGTGAAGAAAATACTAGAGATAGATATGATGCAAAAGCTATGTTATTAGAATGGTTAGATGACGAACATTCAAAATTAATTTTTGGTGAACCATGTCCTTCGAAGTGCTTAAAGAAAATTGCAGATTATAGGGAACCCCAGACAATAATGTGTAATTTAGTTATTTCAGAAATTTATTCATTGAGATATTATCCAGAGAGTATGGAATTAAATGATTGGTTCGATAAATTTGAGGAAATAGAAAGAAAGATTAGATTAGCGAATAAAGAATGGGATGAGAATAGAAAACTTGAGGCTTTGAAATTGCAAATGCTTTTAGTGTTTTCAAATTTATCGGCAAGAATAAATACCGTAATGACATATGAACAAATAAAAGCGATAATTATGGAAGAAGATGTATTAGTAAAAGAAAGGAAAGGAATTTCGAGAAGCAAAGGAATAAATTATGTTCAGACAAATAGATTTCAATTTAATAGACCAAATAAGACCCGAAACTTAAAGACATCTAATTTTTCAGGACGCCCGACGTACCAATGTTTTAACTGTAGTGGGTACGGGCATGTGGCCAGACACTGTTTGAAAAAGCCAGGACATAATCCGTTACCGAGAGAAAAGAGAACTAGTAGTGTCACAAAAGGTAGCCCTTATTGGCGATGTTTCGAAAAATTAAAAATTATAGTTAAGCCAAAATTCAAACCGATCTATTTTGTAAAATCAACAGAACAGAGTGAATCGACCAAAACTACAATTTCAGAGGCAACTAGTAGACCAGAAAAAGATAAAATGAATAAAAGAAAACATCGACATGAAAAGAAATCGAGTAAAAGCAAGAGAGGCCACAAATACCATAAGAGTGGAGCACGTACGACAAAGAGACGCAGAGACAGAAGTACGAGTTCGAGTACGTCATCAGCGAGCAATTTGTCATATATGAGTTTGTCAAGTTCGTCAAGTGATTCGGATAGAAAGTCGCATAAGAGTAAATTGTCAGTAAAATCGAAACGTACGAAAAGAATAAGAAGTATAATTAAATTTAAACGTAAAAAGTTCTCTAAATGTTTAAAAATGGATAGGAATACTAAAGTAATGTTCATAGCCGATACTGGGGCAACAGACCATTTTATTAAGAGGTTAGATAATTTAGTTGAAATTACAAATCTTGAAATTCCAGAATATATTTAGTGTGCCAATAAAGACAAATCCGCAGACATTAAAATCACCCATAAAGGAAACTTATATGTAAAAGACATAGAAGGGAAAACTTTAAAAATTAATATAATTAGATGTTCAAAGAACTTAGGTGAAAATTTATTATCGATACATAGGTTAACAAAATTGGGTTATTATGCAGTATTTAGAGATAAAACTGAAGAAATTTGTAATGAAAAGTCAAATAAGATAGTTATGTTAGGAAATAAAATGGGAAAATACTGGTGGTTCAATTTTGATATAATCACTTTTTTGAGAGTATATTTAACTGATAAAGAAAAAGATTCGTCAAAAGAATCAGAAATTGAAAAATACGCATATGATGACACTAACATTTTACATGATCATAAGTATTCTAAAGTCAAAGATGTGTGGTCAGAAAGCGAGTCAGAAAGTAATATCATAGATCACAACTATGATAAGTCAAAGCCAAGTACGAGTAATCTAAAGTCAAATCAAGAATTCTTAGAATATTTAGATCTGGGTGCAGACATAACAATAGATGATTTAAATAATTTAAAACTACCGTGTGAAAATTTGATAAAGAAAAAGTTAGGTTATTTATATCATGTTAGATTAGGTCATGCGTCTATGGACTATTTAAAGAAAGCATCAGTCACGTATGATTGTCTTAAAAATGTAGATTTTGACACTGAAATACAAGAATGTGAAGTATGTCGTTTGGCAAAAGTTAAAAGATCCCCTCATAAAACGATAAGAGAAATAGCAGATAAACCAATGTTTCGTATACATAGTGATTTAATGGGTCCAATTAAACCGATAGGAGTAATAAATAAAAGTGTTTATGTAGCGACTTTCACAGACAATTTTTCAAGATACACAATGACATTTAATATGACAAATAAGTCAGAAGTAGGAAAATATTTTAGAGAATTTATAGAAACAATGAGAACTAATTTAGGGGGGTACATTTTGTAACACTATTCGTTCTTTTCTCTCTCGGTAACGGATTATGTCCTGGCTTTTTCAGGCAATGTCTGGCCACATGCCCGTACCCACTACAATTAAAACATTGGTATGTAGGGCATCCTGAAAAATTAAATGTCTTTAAATTTCGTGTCTTATTTGGTCTATTAAATTTAAATCTATTTGTCTGAACATAATTTATTCCTTTGCTTCTCGAAATTCCTTTCCTTTCTTTTACTAATACATCTTCTTTCATAATTATTGCTTTTATTTGTTCATACTTCATTACGGTATTTATTCTTGCTGATAAATTTGGAAAAGCTAACAGCATTTGTAATTTTAAAGCCTCAAGTTTTCTATTCTCATCCCATCCTTTATTCGCTAATCTAATCTTTCTTTCTATTTCCTCAAATTTATCGAACCAATCATTTAATTCCATACTCTCTGGATAATATCTCAATGAATAAATTTCTGAAATAACTAAATTACACATTATTGTCTGGAGTTCCCTATAATCTGCAATTTTCTTTAAGAACTTCGAAGGACATGGTTCACCAAAAATTAATTTTGAATGTTCGTCATCTAACCATTCTAATAACACAGCTTTTGCATCACATCTATCTCTAGTATTTTCTTCACTAATTATAACAGGATTTATCAAATCAAAAGCTTTCGAAAATTTATATCTGTTGACAAACATATTAAACGATTCTAACCACACTCTAAAATCTATCATCATCGATAATTTCTTTGCCGTTACTTTAATTTTACTTCTATATTCCTTATTATTATTTTGTGTCTCAACAACATTTAAGTCCAAACTGTTAGCATTTTTGTCTAACTGACTGGGATTATTATTAAAGTTACCAGAAGAATTATCTTCCTTACCTCTATGACTATTGTTTTTCTCGTTTCGATCTAGCGATTTATCAATTTGCAAAAATTTTCTTAAAATATCATGGAAAATGTCAGAATCATTACCTTTTGTATTAAATTACTGTTATTGCGTCTGCATATTCTCAATATTCTCTAATTGTCTCGATCTGTTATAATCTGTAAATGTCTGTTTAAATGGCTCATTATTACCTGTCTTATTTGTCCTATTTGTCTTATTTGTCTTATTTGTCTTTTTGTTGTAGTTCCTTTGTGTTGGTGGCGGATTGTCCCAGTTTTCTTCCTCTTCTGTGGGTGCTGGCTGTCTCACAACGTCGTTATCATTGGACTGACTTGGTCCAGCATTGTCCTTGAGTCTTATATTCGAAATCTCTAGAACGTTGTCGCTACTATCTTTTCTCAAAACTTCCGGTCTCACAAACATTACATCGTCTTGGGCTTCTTCCCACTGTTCACCCGGAATCTCTGACGGATCATTGTCGTAGGTCAGCAGGTTCTTCATTTTCTCATAAATGTCTGTGTGTCTCTTATCTGGAACTTGATTATTAATTAATTGTTCCTCTATAATTACGTTCAACCTTTTTATCAGACTCAATTCTAGTCCATGCACAAGCCGTATGCATGACGCTGGATCGATTATGAAGTATCGATCTATTCCAAATTTTATCGCCTTTATCACTCTCGCTCTTTAGATCAAATCATCTGCCCTTATGTCAAGAAATTTAAACAGTCCCTTGGACATCATTTTCTCCGCTGGCGTGGATGGTGTCTGGTCTTCTGATGCCATAGTCACTATCGTTTGAGTCTCTCTTGATTCTTTCACAACATTCTGTATACAACAATTACAGATTAATTATAATGTCACACAAGGAACATCTAGAATAAATATCGAAAATATTATGTCTGCTACGATTACGTAAACTCTAGACCACGTTTTTCACTATTACTTTACGTAGTTCCTTGTAATTGCACTCTTTGGGGATTTATTTACAATTTAACTTTGGTCTAGATTACTTTTAATGTATATAAAGTTTGGACTCTTTAACCTGGCCAGGATTTTTTGTCTAAGTACCCAAGTGGAATATTACTTATACTTATTCGTCAATAAACCACCTACTAACGTCCATACTATAGTAGTTTCATATCATGGCAACCAGATCTTTGTTATAAAACAATTAAATTAAACAAAATTAATGACTAATCTTTCGTTTTTTGTGGGAATTTTCATAGGCAAATTCACACCACGTTAGTGTTGTCAAATATCGATATTTGTGGGAAAATATCGATAATATTGATACAATATCGATATTTTATAAAATTTGATAAAAAATTTTTACAGATGGCTCATCCGAATTATTGTCATTTAAAACTATGAAAATAAAATGTAAATTTGAATTTTTTAAATTTGAGGAAAAGAATAATAGAAGCAAAGTAAGTCAGGGTATTTACTTGACATTGTTGATGTAGTTTTAGATATAGATATATGTGAACTATGTTTGAGAAATCTCATTTTGGACTGGAGTCAAGATCAAGTTATTCTTAATTCATAATTTCATAATTCATAAATATCATAAATATCATCTGTCATCAGTTTCAGTTATCACTCATTCACTCGTGATTTTGTCAATACCACAACTACAACCAGAGAAAAAATAATTAAAAATTGGCATTTAAAAATATCGATATTTTTGGAAAAAATATCAATACGCAAAATATCGATATTCGTGGAAAAATATAATATCGATACGTATCGATAGGTATCGATATTTTTGACAACACTACACTACGTTTTCATCATTTTACATCTGATCGACAGAATACTTAATTTTCTGAAAAATAAATTTATTCTACACAATATGTTCATTATTTATTATTATTTAATTCATTCCTGACTAACTTCATGTTTTTAATTTAAGTTATTTTTCAAAAACGTATTCGCACCACGTTTTCATTAATGGCGCACTTCTTCGTTTTATCATCAGATTTCCAAAAATTCGTTAACATATCTTTTAATTTCATTATTCTAGTAATAAATATTTACTGTACTTACAGGTATTCTCAGTAGTTGACTTGGTGATACTATTTTATGGTAGAATGACGCCATATTTTTCTGAAAAACATGAATAAAACGAAACAGTAAATTAGCGAACATATACTCACACTTGAACACAAAAAACGAACTAACTACTTAATGGCTTATTTGACTTTTAATTACATTTTACTCACTGATAGATGGCTTATTTGGCTACTTAAATTAAATCACAATCAAAAAATACTTCATTATCTTTGCTGCTGTTACCATGTAAGAATAAAATGTACACGAGGAACTATAAGAGTTTATTGTGTGAGTACAACGGACAAACTGTAACGTACGTAATATAAAATATGGCGTAGTAGATTCTTGAGGTTCTCGATGTCTTATATCGATGTGTACGTTGAATATATATCAATAGTTATATCGATAACTATCTATAGGTTCCACACCTGTATTATATATCTGAGAGTTCTTACTCTTGCTTATATGTTCTTTCTTATTTACTTTATGTAATACTTGTACGTAGATACCATTCTCACATATTGCAATAAGAAAATTACCCCATACCAAAACAAAAACGTCAAAATTTAGTGAAGATGGAGAAAGCTGTATTTTAGTAGGATCTAATCCTCAATCATGGCTACTCTTAAAACCCGAAAGAGGAAAATTAATTAAGTCAAGTAATGTAACTTTCCTAGAGTCAATTACATTTAAAGACAAATACCCGAGAAATTATTTTGAAAAAGGATTACCTAGAATTGAATTAATTATCTGGAATAATATAGAAGATGATACGCAAGTAGACCTATCAAATGGTATACCTGAAAACTTTATAAAATAAAATAATTCGGAAGTAATTTTAAAATAAGAAAAATGTAAAAAGAATAAAAATAAAGTTAAAATTAGTGTTTAGTCAAGTGAGTCTTCATCAGATATTAATGATACAGAGGGAGAAGTTGAATTAGAACCGAGTGAAAGGACAATAATTGCAACAGATAGAGAGAATAGATACTTTGCCATGATGTGCGAGATAAATAAAGTTCCAAAAACGTATAAAGATGTATTAAACAGTAATAAAAATGAAAAATGGATGGAGGTAATAAATTCAGAAATAAAATCATTATTAGAAAGTAAAACTTGGAAATATGTAAAGAAACCTGAAGGTAAAAAGATTATGGATTTGAGATGGATTTTTGTCAAAAAGTTAGAACCAGGAGGTGTGTATAGATATAAAGCTAGAGTAGTAGCCAAAGGTTTTCAAGATCATCATGTGTATGATATGTCCGAATTATATGCACCAACCATAGGTTTAGCACAAATAAGAATGTTCTTGAGCATAGTAAACAAAATGGGATGGAAAATTATTCAGTTAGATGTAATAGTAGCATTCCTAAATAGCAAATTAGACAAGAAAATTTACCTAAAAATACCAGAGGAAGTAGAAGTAAATGAAAAATTCAGAAAAGAAAATGTATGCGAATTAAGAAAAGCTTCATATGGATTAAAAGTTAGCCCAAAAAGGTGGTATCTAAAATTTAAAAAGACAATGAAAAGTATGAATTTTAACTTATATGAAGGTGAAGCCTGCATATTTTATTGGGGAAAGATGGTTACGTTAGTTCAATATGTTGATGATATTTTAATCTCAGGAAATAATGCAGTAAAGATTTACGAAACTCAAATTGAACTAAGTAAAACTTTCAAAATGAAAGTTCTAGGTGAACCAAGAAAATATTTAGGAATATATATTGAACGAAACTTCGAGACAAAAATGATAATGTTATCTCAAACGAAATTTATATGTAGAATCCCTATTAAAGAAATTTAAGTTAGAACATGTAAAAGGAAGTGATACACCAATGTTAACTAATCAAGCCATAAAGAAATCTGATTCAGAAATTAAATTAGAAACACAGTTAAACTTAAAAGAAAAGATACCCTATAGAGAAGCAGTAGGTGCTTTATTATATTTAGCTTTAAGTACTAGACCCGATATTATGTTTGCTGTAAATGTTTTGACACGAAAATCTCACAATTTTGGATTGATAGAATGGGCTAAAGTAGAAAAAGTTTTCAAATATTTGTCACATACAAAAGACCATAAATTGGTATATAAAGAAGAAAATAATGAATTAGTTAGTTTCTGTGATGCTTCATTAGGAATAAATGACCCTGATGGAATATCTATAACGGGATATATAATATTTCTTTTTGGAGATGCAATAGCATGGAAATCAAATAAACAGAAAATTGTAGCAACGTCATCTATGGAGGCAGAATATATAGCGCTAAGTACGTCAACTAAAGCATTAGTTTACATAAAACATCTTTGTAGACTAATTCTAAAGAAAGAAATTAAACCAATTATATTCGAAGATAATCAGGCAGCAATAAAAGCTACTAAATCAGACGCATTGAGAGCTCTAAGACACTTAGTAAAGTTAAAGTATCATTATGTTAGAAAAGCTTTTCAAGACAAAGATATAGATATAGTATGGGTACCAACAAAAGAACAAATAGGAGACCTATTTACGAAAGCATTACCGAAACCTTTATTTCAAAAGTTTAGAAAAGAAATCTTAAATTATGAAGAGATAGAATAAGACAATTAACTAATGACAAAAATGTATTTTATATGTTACAGCATTATCTCGTAAAGGTGAATGAACAAAGTACCTGAAACAGAAGCTCAATAAGACATTTATAAGTCTGACATGATTTTGTATTTTTGATATTTAGAATTTAAGTTTGTGTTGTGATTTTTATATTATAAATTTATGGGATATTTGTCAGTCATGAAATTTATTGAATTAAATATTGTTTGTTTAGTACAATAAGTCAATCGAAAGATCAGTCAATTAAGTTTATGAATTTAGTTATTAAGTGTTTTCAAAAGTCATTAAGTTTATTGTTGTTTTGTTTTGTTGTTTTGATAGAACTGATTCATATTTTTGAGACTGTCATTTTCAGTATTTTGTTACTGTTTTCGTTTTGTTTATTACATGACATTTATGAAAGTAAATTGACTCATTCTCATTTAATTGACGTAATAAGAGGGAGTGTGAGAATGGTATCTACGTACAAGTATTACGTAAAGTAAATAAGAAAGAATATATAAGCAAGAGTGAGAACTCTTAGATATATAATACAAGTGTAGAACCTATCGATAGTTATCGATATAACTATCGATATATATATTCACATACATATCGATACAAGACATCGAGAACCTCAAGAATCTACTACGCTATATTTTATATTACGTACGTTACAGTTTGTCCGTTGTACTCACACAATAAACTCTTATAGTTCCTCGTGTACATATTATTCTTACATAATTATGTCTGTTGTGTGTTTATTAAATTCTCTGATTTTCGAAGAAATTAGTGTGTTTGTTAATATAATAAGAAATAAAGAGATATTTGTAAAATATGATTATTTATTGTATGTTATGAACTATAACATTTAACAATGAATGTATATGTTAGAAAACGATAATATTTAACAATTAATATATATAAGTTTGTACAATGGTATTTAGGAACGTACGTTATCACATTGTTTATCACTTTCTTTTCTTTGATTGAATGTAGGTAATGCTTATCTGCTAATTTATATAATAACGAGATCTGCCTTCTTTGTTCTTGAAGGTCTGGTATCACAGGTTTGTTTCTTTATTTGGCAATTTGTAGCATTTTGCGTCCTCGTTTTTTGTTGTGTTGTTCGTGTCTGGATACATTTGTGATTCTGAAAGAGAGATTAATAAATAAGTATATGAATTCGAGTGTCGTTTGTTTGATAATAAACACGTCAACTGCATCATTTTTCCTTCTGTGAGGATAAGTGATGGTTGGCTAGTGTTTATATCTGTTGGTTTGTGATTTGTCACCTGCTTCTTCAATCTTTATATTGGTTTCACAGTGGGTCCCCTGGTTGCAAACTTGGTCTGATTTGTTCTTTAAAGTTTACCCAGAGTAGAGCTCCTAAAGACTGTCTGGACTACAAATTATTTATGATAATTCGTATATGTTATGTTTTTTGTGCTACTAGTTTTGTGTGTTTGTGTTGTAAGGCGTCTGAGGAGTTTAATTCTAGTGGTGCTAGATATTTGAGGGGTCTAGTAGTGAGTGTTCTGTTTGGGAACATAATGGAGGCTAATCTTATTATTTGGTCTGATGATTTATGTAATTCTTTGATTACTGCTAATTGTGGTTTGTTAGGTGTTGATACAGCGTCAATTACATGTACTAAATCTCCAATTTTTGGTGTGTTGTTGTTCGTTCGGTAATTGTTTGGTATTGGTTGTGGTTGTTTGTCTCGTAGGTATGTGAGATAATTTTGTTTCCATTGTATCCATAAATTTTTTAAATATATTTGGTCCATTTTCCATATGTGTTGTATGTGTTTTTCTGTTGATGTATGGTTGACATCTGGTTTGTTGGAGTTTAATACTGTATGTTTGAAATTAGCGTGAAGGAAGTTTGCTGGTGTGAGGTATGAATAAGTTGTCGTTTCTCTTTCTGGGCATAGAGGTCTTTCGTTTATCATTATTTGTAATATTTTATGGTGATATTGAATGTGTGTATGTATATGGGGTGATGGCCTACTGTTTTATAGTAAGATTGTTTGATGATGCCTATTAGGCATTCGTAAGTGCCTCTGTACCATGGGGCCTTGGCTGGTATGAATTTCCATTCTATTTGGTTTTTGTAAAGGTAATTTTGTACATTATTATTGTTTGTTATGTTGTTCCAGAAGTTTGTTATATTTGTGTTGATGACTCAAAATTGTGCTGCGTTATCTGACAGTATTAATTTTGGTGTTCATCTGTCTGCGAAAAATGAGTGAAATGCACACAAGATTTCTTCTGTTTGTAAAGATGCAATGGGTATTAAGTGTACTGCTCATATAGTGAGGCATGTAAATATAAGAATCCATCTTTTTGACATTGTTATTGATGGTGAGATTTGTTGTGATTGTTTCTTTGCTATTATTTTGTTATGTGTATAGAAAGGTCCAAATATGTCAACCCCAGTGTGTGTAAATGGATGATCGTTTTCATTTAGTCTGAAGTCTGGTTTACATTTGTAGCAGTTTTTCTGGATTATTGATGTTACTAGTTTGTTAATGGCTGGTGTGAAGAAGTTTTTTCTAAATTTTGCTACTGTATATCTGGTTCCACTATCATAGCCTTTTTCGTGGATGTATAGTATTATTAATTTAATTAGGTGTGATTTAGGAGGTAAAAGATATGGGGTGTACGTGTATGTTTGCAATGTATGTGGTGGTAGGTGTGTAGTCTGAGTCTGTTGTTTTCGTCTAATTTTATGTGAAATTTTTTAAATATTGCGTATGAGGGTGGATTGTTTTGTTGTAGTTGTTGAAATATGGGTTTGCAATATTTCTTTTGTTCTGCTTCAATAAAGATGGTTAATATTTGAAAGAATTGGTATTCTGTATTAAAAGATGTTGTTGTGTGTGGTTTAATTTGTGTTCTTCATAGTCGAAATTGTTTTAATGCTTTAATTGTGGTTTGAAAGGTTTTGATTAGTTTTTGTAGTGAGGAGAATTTAGTGATGTCTAGGTTAAATGGTGTCAAATTTTCTCCGTATGTGAAGTTTATGGGTATGTTTGTTTTAGGTGGTGCGTAATTTTGAATTATTTCTTCGTGGTCTGATATTTCGTCATTGTTCAATTGTATTTGCATTTGTTGTGTTTGGGATGTGTTATTAACTATTTCCTCATGATCTATATTATGATCCGTATTGTTTTGAATAGATATTTCTGTTATTTCTGGGATTTGTTCGTAGTGTGGGATTTTGTATGTTTTGGATTGTGTTTGTCTATGTTTGCTTGTGTATGTATGATCGTTGTATGTGTTATTTAATATTGTTTCATTAATGTATGGTTGTGTGTAATCATGTAAAGATTCTGCTATTGTGCAGAAAGTTTGTTCGTGTTGATATTCTGTTTGTATTTCTGCCTTTTCATCTTGTAATATGTGTTGATCTGATTGTGGCCAATCTGTTTTGGCTTGAGTTAGCCATTCTGGTCCTGTGAACCATTTTGATTGTAATAGAGATTCTAGGTTTGATCCTCTTGATCCTATGTCTGCCGGGTTTTCTTTGGTTGGTACGTATTGGTATGTTATGTTGGGAATTGTTGTTATTTCTTTGATTCTGTTTTGTGTGAAAGGAGGTAAAATTTTTCGCTGTGTCACCCATATGAGTACGCATTTGCTGTCTGACCATAGAAATGATTGTTTGTTTTGTGAGATATGTAATGTTTCTCTGAGAAATTTTATTAATCTCGCTCCTAATAATGCGGCAATTAATTCTAGTTTTGGTATGGTGTGTGTTTTTGCTGGTGTTAATCTGCATTTGCCTATTAAAAATCTTAATGTATGTATGTTGTTTGTTTTGTATCGTAAGTATGCTACGGCTGAGTATGCTATTGCGGATGCGTCTACAAATATGTGTAGTTCTGCTTGGTTTGCTATAAATGGTTTTTGGAAAAATTTTCTTGGGAAGCATATTTCGTTACATTTTGTTATGTCTTTGACAATGTTTTCTGCTATTGGAATGAGGGTGGTTGGTAGTGGTGTGTCCCATTCCTGTTTGTGATCCCATAAGGTTCTTACAAATGCTTTGACTGGTACCATGAGTGGTGCGAACCATCCTAAAGGATCAAATATGGCTGAGAAGTTACTGACGAATGTTCTTTTGGTATGTTGGTCAAGTATTTTGATTTTGGGTTGTAGGTAAAGTATGTCTTTGTTATAATCCCATTGGATTCCAAGTATTTTGACAGGTGGTTTTTGGATTGCATTTTTTGATTGAAAGGATGCTCGTAATGTTTCGTCATTTGTTGCTCATTGTGCTAATTCCATGGATATGTCATTGAAAGTTTTGTTTGATGAGTTTTAGAGTTCCACTGCTTGTTCATGTGTTGGTATTGATGTAATTAAGTTGTCTATGTACAAGTTATTTGTTAGTATGTTATAAAATTGTGGGTTTGTAGTTTGAAAATGGTAAAGTAATGTTGCAGCTAATAAAAAGGGAGATGCTATTACTCCGAATGGTACTCTTTTGAATCTGATTATGAGAAGGTTATTATTTGTTAATGGTTTGTTTGGATCTTTTAGCCATAAAAATCTGGTGACGTCTCGATCAGATGGGTTAAGTTCTAATGGTAGAAATGCTTTTCTTATGTCTGCGCTTATTCCTATTGGGTTGAGTCTAAATGTTATGAATAATTTTACTAAATCAGCAAGAAGTTTTAAACCTTTGTGTATGCAGTCATTCGTGGAATGGTTTGCTTTTTTAGTTTTGGCTGATCCGTCAAACACTATTCTGATTGGGTGTATAAGTTTTGTTGGATCTATTAGTCCGTGGTGTGCTAAGTAATGTATGGGTTCTGTTGAATGTTTATTGGTTAAGTGTTCTATTATGTCGTTTTTGAATAGTTATTGAAAGTATGCGTTATATTTTTCGAAAAACTCTGGTGAAGTACGCATTCTTGGGATTTTACTTTTGAGTCTGCTAAATGCTAAAGAGTAATTGTCTGATAATGGGGGTGGGTATATTTTCCATGGCCATCTGACTTGATATCTGCCATTTACTAATCGTATGTTTTTGTAAAATAATTCAATTGCTTTTTGTTCTTCTTGTTCTGCTGATAAGTCTGGTGTGGTTATTCCTATTGTTTCAAGTTTCCATAATTTTTCTGTGTCTAATTCTGATGAGAAAAATTTATGTTCGTGTACAGTTGATTGTTTTGTGTTTATTATTTGTCCCGTAACATGAAATCCGAAGTTTGTTTCTATTAATTGGATTGATGGGGATATGTGAGTGACTGATTTGATAAATTGCCACATGTACTCGTTTCCAATTAGTATGTGTATTTTTGATGTTGTTTTTAGAGTTTGGGCAATATGCAGGTCTTTATATTGGGGATAAGTCTGTTTTATTTCTTTTATGTTTTGTGTGTCTAGTTTGTTTGATATGTTCACTACTGTTCTGGCTATAAGGTTTGTAAATTTTTGTTTGGTATGTTCAATTTCAAATGTGACGATGTTTGTGTGAAATGTTTGAGATGTTTGGTTTTGTATTCCAGTTAGTTTTAAAGAGTGTGTTCCTATTATAGGTAATTCGAGGGTTTGCATAGCAATGTTTTCAAGTATATATGTTTTAGTACTGCCTGAGTTGAAAAATGCGTTGATCGGATATGTTTGTAGTGTTTGTGGATTACGTAAGTTTGTCGAAAATGTAAGGAATTTATTGTTTATTGATAATATTGTGAATAGGTTTAACTTACTTGGAATTGGAGGTTGTAGTATTGTTTCTTCTATTTGTTCTGATGTGTAGATTGTTTGTTCTTCTTGTGAGAATTATAGCAAATTAAATTATACTCGTGACTATTATTCTCATGTATCATTTGTGGTGGCAACACTGTCGATATATTTTTGTGATCTGTGATTTTTAGTGTTTTGTACCTGACTGTGATATTATGTAATCATACGCCTCTAGTCGCTTTTTGATATTCATGTTGTTAACAACTCCACTACTCTTAATGTGGAAATAAAAGTTCGTAATTAGTGAATCTTGTGTCTTTATTTATGTGTTCGTAATGTGTGTGTCTAGTCTCTGTTCGATGTCGTTTTTAGTTTAGGTTCGTTTCATATATTTTCGTCGTCTCGATCCGTTGATTTCTTCCTCATCTTCTCACAGGTTATGGGCCCAGATACCTGGATGTCAATGTGGTTGCCATTGTCTTAGTTCGTCAATGTTGTGCTGTCGGATTCTGCTCGCCACACCCAAGTAGTATCATGCCTGCTAATTGTTTTTCGATTGTTTGATGTGTTCTCTGTTCGATGTTCCTGTGATCTCGTTCGTGTTGAATTGTTGGTCGACGTGTCTGAAAGTTGCTGAAAATCGCTGTGTTTGCGGTGTAACTGATCGTTCGTACCTGTCAACGAGATGGAAGCGCGAAAGAAGAACATGATTGAGCCGTTCAATGGGCAGAATGGCCGTACATGGAAGTTCCGGATGGAGCTGTTGTTGGCAAAGGAGTCATTAACTAATATTATAATCGATTCTTTGCCGACTGTTCGTAACAGGGGAGATGCTTGGTCCAAGGAGAACGCGAAGGCGATGTTCCTGATAGCAAACAACGTGACTGATGAGTACCTTGAGATGATCCAGACGTATACGACGGCGAAGGAGATGTTTCATGTCCTAACGAACCTCATCGACAACGGCAATGACCAGACGCTGATGGATTTACGAGGTGATTTGTACGCAAAACGGTATGTGTCTGGTATTGATTTGCATAAATATTTGTTGGATTTTCGTTTTCGTTGTAGACGTTTGACAGAATTAGGAGATTTAACGACCACGAAACAATTTATTTTGGTATTGCTGAGGTCATTACCTGCGGAATTTCGTCCAATTAAGGTTGTGATTGAAGATGCAGAAGTCGTCACCTGGGATGGAGTTTTCATGAAATTGAATAACTTCCAGCGTGAGCTATCTTCTGATAGCAAATCGACAGTTCGAGGTAACACTCTGAACACTACATCTCTAAAACCTTCATCAGTGGGTGTCACTGGTGAGGAGAACATTTATTTTGGTAATTGCAATAATGTTGGACGAAATTCTAGTAATAGTAGCAATGGAAATCGTTTTAGTCGTGGTCGATCTCAAAATAATAATAATAGTAGTGGTTTCAGTCGAGGCGGAAATAATAATTTTAATAATAATAATCAAAATTCGAGCTCAAATAATAATAATAGTAATAATTTTAATGGACGTGGTCGTAATAATAATACTGACGGTAGACATTCTAATGTGAAATGTCACTATTGTAACAAAATAGGGCACATAGCCCGAAATTGTTATGCCAAAAATCGTAACAATAATAATAGTAATAATAATAGTGAAAATCGAGTTAATGACCAAAGTTCCAATAATAATAATAGTAATAGGAGCTCGGCACAGATGTGCAATGAAAATTTGAATGCTAATGACGTTTGCTCTGATGTGGGTTACAGCTTCACATTGAATAATGACGATAATAAAAAAATTAATGACTCTTGCAATGCAAAAGAAAATTTAAACTTGATGCCTCGAACTACATTTATAGTTGACAGTGGATGCACAATTCACATAGTAAATGATATAAATTTGTTCAGTGATTATATAGACTTGATCAGACCACATAGTATCTGTGTTGCGAAGAAGGGTGTCTCTCTGTCTGTCACGTCGGTGGGTACTGTAAAATTAAAACTTTTGAATGGAATTGTAATCGAGTTGAAAAATGTAAGGTATGCTCGGGAGCTGCCGCAGAATCTGCTTTCGGTTAAACGTATGAGCAGGTCGGGATTTGACACTTTGTTTCGGGAAGAGTCTGTTGAGATCATCCAACGCTGCAGTGGAAAAGTAGTTACCACTGGTGTTAGCGTAGACTCGGATTTGTACACAATTGACTTTGTAAAAATGTCAAGTCAATCGTGTAATCTGACGTTGGGAGATGAATCGAGCCCACTGTTCGTGTGGCATAAACGACTTGCTCATCTAAATGTGAACGATGTTAGATTGTTATCAAGTAGGGGTTTGATACCTAATGTTGACTCCAATCGCAGATTGCTGTGTGAGCCCTGTGTTATGGGGAAACAGAGTCGAAAACCATTTCCAAGGCATGAAAGAAAAACAAATAAGCCGTTGGAGTTGGTTCATACTGATCTCTGTGGACCTATTAACCCTCCTGCATATAAAGGAGCTAAGTATTTCATGACTTTTATCGACGATTATTCCAATTTTTGTTGTGTTTACTTGCTGGCAAACAAGACAGAAGCTTTTACAAAATTTAAAGAATATCACGAGATGGTCTCGAATAAGTTTGGCTATAATGTAAAGAGACTCCGTTGTGATCGCGGCACAGAGTACTTGAATACCACCTTCCAGTCATATTGTACTGAGAAGGGAATTGTGGTTGAACCTACTGTTGGTGGTTGTCCTCAGCAGAATGGAAAAGCTGAGAGAATGAACAGGACACTGTGCGAGAGGGCAAGGACACTGTTGTTTGAGAGTGGTCTTGGGAAGATATTTTGGTCGGAAGCCATATTGTGCTCCACCTATATCGTAAATAGATGCCCCACAAATAAAGATTTTATTCCATTTGAAAGATGGTTTGGTGAAAAATATAACTATAATAAATTAAAAACGTTTGGATGCGATGCATATATGTTATCGTTCAAACATGACTCTGACAAATTTAAGAGTAAAAGTGAAAAGCTAGTAATGGTAGGTTATTCACCATGCGGCTACAGGTTGTTGGACTTAAGTACTAAGGAGATACGTCTGTCACGTGATGTTGAGTTCTTTGAAGGTGCAATAAGTAACTCTGAATATAATAAATATACTAAAAATGATGAATTGTTTAAAGAAGTCACTGAATCCAACTTGGAAAATATTGAAGTTGATGGTGATTTAAATTTAGATTGTCTTTCACAGGAGGCGACTACACGTGATCAAGCAGCAGGAAATATATACCTGGCTGAGGATGGCATTCCTTTGACGTTTGAGGAGGCGAGTGCAGCATCTGATAGTCTGATGTGGAAGGAGGCTATTTCATCTGAAATAAGTGCCCTGAACTCCAATCAGACTTGGAAGGTGACCAAACATCCAAAGGACGCCCCTAACATCACGTGTCGTTGGATATTTAATAAAAAATATGATAATGAAAATAATGTCTTATATAAGGCTAGGTTAGTTGCCAGAGGCTGCCAGCAGAAGAAAGGCTTCAATTTTAATGAAGTATATGCGCCAGTGGCGAAACTTTCGACTGTGAGGACCCTCTTGGCTGTTAGTAATAAATTAAAATTTTATATAGAACAAATAGATATCTGTAGTGCGTTCTTGAACGGTATTCTTTCTGAGGATGTGTACCTCGAGATACCTGAAGGTATTGAAACACAGGTTGATAAATATAATAATGTATTAAAATTAAATAGGTCTATATATGGTCTTAAACAGTCGCCAAAAGTGTGGAATAAGCTATTTAATGAGTTCCTGTTGTCACTTGGCTTTGTACAAAGCATGGCTGATGACTGTCTGTATGTGTTCAAAAATAAACATGATGGAACGATAGTTTATCTACTCACTTACGTTGATGACGTTCTCATTAGTTCAAATAATAAAGAACAAATTATATTTTTTAAAAATAAAATTAATAAGAGATTCAAATGTAAGGATCTTGGAAAAGTTAATAAATATTTAGGTTTAAACATTAATTACAGTCGCGAAGAGGGCATACTGGAGATCGAGCAGAAGAATCTCATCGAGTCTGTTGCTAGGCGGTTCGGTGTTGATAAATGTGCACCTACCTACACACCTATTGACCCCAAACTCCAATTGGACAGGGACCTCAATGCGTGTGATAGTGTGCTGAATAATAACTATCAACAGCTCGTGGGATGTTTGATGTACTTAATGCTAGGATCACGGCCTGATATTTGCTTTGCAATATCGTACTTCAGCCAGTTCTCCAGTTATGCCACAGATGAACATTTCAAGTATTTATTGAGAGTTCTGAAATATTTAGTGACTACTAAAGATAAAAAAACTTATATATTCATATGAACACAATAATAATGGCAATATAGTCGAAACATATTCGGATGCCGATTGGGGTAACTGTGTTAACACAAGACGGTCTATCTCGGGTTACTGTGTCTTTGTTTATGGGTCGCTGGTGTCCTGGTCTAGTAAGAAACAACCAACAGTAGCTCTGTCTAGCACTGAAAGTGAGTTGATCGCCATATGCGATGCTACCACTGAATCAATTTGGTTGAAATATTTATTGAGTGACTTTTGCATTCAAATTGATGACAGAGCTGTAATTTACGAAGACAATCAGAGTTGTCTGGCTATCTTGCACTCTGGAAAATGGAACACACGCAGATCAAAACATGTGGACGTAAAGTACCATTTTGTGTGCAATCACGTAAATTTAGACTTTAAGTATTCATACGTGTCAACTTCGCAACAGTTGGCTGATGTTTTTACGAAGGGCTGCCCGAGGCCGAAATTTGATGTATTCTGTAAAATGTTAAAGTTGTTGTAACTTATTGTATATGTTTACCATTCATGTAATATTTATTGTTGTAACTTTTTGTATTTTTGTTGACCTTTGTCATTTGTGTTTTTAATGACTTCATTAGTTTAACAATTCGTTTTTACCATTTTACCGTAATCGTATAAGTTTAATTTGAGGAGGCGTGTGAGAATTATAGCAAATTAAATTATACTCGTGACTATTATTCTCACGTATCATTTGTGGTGGCAACACTGTCGATATATTTTTGTGATCTGTGATTTTTAGTGTTTTGTACCTGACTGTGATATTATGTAATCATACGCCTCTAGTCGCTTTTTGATATTCATGTTGTTAACAACTCCACTACTCTTAATGTGGAAATAAAAGTTCGTAATTAGTGAATCTTGTGTCTTTATTTATGTGTTCGTAATGTGTGTGTCTAGTCTCTGTTCGATGTCGTTTTTAGTTTAGGTTCGTTTCATATATTTTCGTCGTCTCGATCCGTTGATTTCTTCCTCATCTTCTCACACTTCTGGTGTTTCTTCAGTCTCTGTAATAGGATAATGTTTGTTTCTTCGGTTCTGGAGGGGCTGGAAAGAAGTAAAGTCATTAATATTACTTTATTTTAGGTTGGTATTTGTATTTATTTGTTCTTGCTTACATGCTGGGAATTTGGTCTGTAGATCTATAACTCTTTCGAGGTAACAATTTGCTTCTGCTTTTGTGATGGGGTATGTTACTCTGGGGCATAGTGCTGAATGGTGTGCATTGGTTTGTTGACACTGGAACCATCTACATCTCCTTTGTTTTTGAGTACAGTGGTCTGCTGTTGTTAGTATTCCGCATTTTGGGCACAAGTTGAATTGTCTGAAGTATGAACGTCTGCTTTCGAGTGTGTTGTAGTTTTGGTGGCAGCAGAGATAGCTCCAGTGTGGGCCTTTACAAAACATGCACCTTTGTTTTATGGGTATGGCCGGGAATCTGTATAATTGTTCTGGAATGCTGCTGTCCAGGTCTGTTTTCAAATGGTAATCTGGAACAGAAATTTCATCTATATTGTTATCTATATAATGTTCTGGTGAAGGTTTACCTTGGTCAGTATTCGTATGAAAGTTTGGACTGCTTTTAAGCTGTGTTACATTTTCTGTTATATTTTTGTTGTTATTAGGTTCGTTGTATTGTGGTCTGTTGTATTGTTGTCGGTTGAAGTTGTTGTTTGTTCTCTCTCTGTAATATGTATTGTTTTGTTGTTGTGTATCTTGGGTTCTGTATGTTTCTTTTGTTGTGTCAGGTTTTTCTGTTAGGTCTCTTGTTTTTATTTGTTGATATACAGCTTCTAAAACTGCTCTTAAGTTTGGTTTGAATATATATCAATTCTGTCGGAGTATGAATTCCTTTGAAAAATTCGTAATAATGTTGGGAATGTAAGATCGTCTGTTAACTCTGGTACAAAATCGTATAAGGTATCTAATAACATGCATGTTTTGTCATATGCGTTACGTAATCCTTCCTTTGTGTTTTGTGCTAGAGGTATGTTATTTAAGGTTTGCCATAATTCTGATCTTAGTCTGGATTCGTTGCCAAATTTGTCATGTATATTATAGTCTTCTGAAATATCCTTGTTCATTGTGGCCTAAGGTTGTTAGTATTTGTTTCATGGTGTCTAGCATGGCGTCTTCTAAAATTTTGCATTTTTGTGGCTTTATGATATCTTCCCTTACGTGTATGTATTTCATAAATGATGTTATAAAGTCGGGGTATGATATACGTTTTCCATTAAATTTTGGTAATTTGTATTTTGGTGTTTTGAGAAAGCAAGATTGTGTTAAAGTATTTGATCCAGTAGGTACTTCCCATACCTTTGGTATGTGGAGTGTATTCTTTTGTTTTGGTGTGGTTTGTTCGTTATTTTGGTGTTCTGGTTTGTTTTCTTCTTGTGTTGTTTTTTCTTCTGTTGTCTCTATTGGTTGACTCAAAATAATATTCGTAGGTTGTTTATTATAATTTTGTATGTGTGTGTTTATTATTCTGTTGCGTCTCCATGGTATTATGTTTGTGTCAGTATTGGTGTTTTTTCTGGTTGGTGTTAGATCGAGTGGTATTATTTGTTCTGTTGTGTTATTTCTTTTTGATTTTTTAGTTTCAATATTTGGTGTTTGTGGTGTTTGGTCATCTTTGTATGTCCATTTGGATGATCTTTTCCTTGTTGAAGTTTGTTCGAGAGTTAATATGTGAATATCTGAATTATTACCTGGTGGTGTGGTGGGTCTGTGTCTCTCTTCCGAGCCTGATCTGTAGTATCCAGTAGAGCAAGGACTCATCATCTCTTTGCTTGATGTTCTGGATATGGTTCTCTGTTGTTTGCTCGGAGAGTTTGATATGTTTGTGTCGCAGTATATTTCTGGAAGTTGTCTGGATTGTATGTATTGTTGTGCGGTTTGCTGTTGTAATTGTCGAGCGGTTTGTAGTTCCTTAAATTCGTTATTTAGTTTTGTAATTTGTATGGTAAGATTTTCTTTGATATCATAAATTTTTTGGTAAAATTGTGTGTCTGCATCTGTTGGTAAGTTATCCAGGTCTGTTAATTGGAATTGTAGTACGCTTAAGAAAATACGTACGTCTGCTGGTTGGTATAAAGCTACGTTATAGTTGCGAGCTTGTTGAATTTTTGTATCTGCTCTTGCCATGGAAATTTCTAAGTATGTTCTTTGTGGAGTTTTATATGTTTGTTGTGTGGTTGGTGTGTTTGATGTGTAGAGGGTTTGTCTTGGTTGTTGTGTTTGTATAATGTTTGGGATGGGTAATATCCCTTGTGTTATCAGTTGTTTATTAGTGGCTGTTAATAAAGCCGTTGTTGTTGGTCTGTATATTGAGGTTTGTGAGTTGTCTGTTGCTGTTATATTAGAGTATGTTGGTTGAATATTGGGATTTGTAATCGTATGTGTAATTATTGTAGGTAGAGTTATCGTGACTGTTTTTGGTAAATTAATGTTTTTTATTTCTTTGCTGGTGCCCGGTATGTTTGTTATGTTAGTAGTGGTTTGTTGTGTGGAGGATGATTGGTCTGCGATGTTTCTTGTAAGAGGTGATGGATGCTGCCGAGGTTGTTCTGGTAGGTGGACTGGAGATGGATGTGTGACTTTTGATTGATCTGTTGCTTCATTTTGTGCATTTATCCCCTCTGTTGTTTTGAGTTTCATGTTTCCCATTTATAGGTCTGCGAAACAGCATTAAATTATGTGTTAAATATTATAAATGTTGCGCATGTGGAGGTGTGGGAAATGTTTTAATCTATATTATTCTGATCTCACTTGTCTGTATAAGAGTATGCTAACTATGTTTTATGTATAATAATTTTGATAAATATGTATCTGTTTTACTTACGTCTGTTTTGTTCTGCGCGTTTGTTGTGGACATGCGTTTTCATTTTCTGGTATACACTAGTTTGTTTTAATTAAAATAGAGGTATGCACAATAAAAAATAATAAACACGAATAAATACGAAAAAATCACTTAATTTTACTACAAGGACCGCTACTTGCTCTGCTATCATATAGTGAGATCAGTTATAATGAGAACGTGGTTGTGTTCACGTTTGTCACCATTAGCCGAATGACGTTGTTTGTTATTCCTCGTAACAAACTTCTTGTCTTGTCTGTGTGTGTGTGAATTGGTAATGTTTCTGATAGGTCTGTTCTACTGACGTCATTGATGTAGTCTGTGATGTCAGTGAGATAAGGATATTGTTACATATTATCGTTATCAAATCGTGTACGACCCCGTTGTTCACGATAACACTGTGTGAGGACCAAAAAAAAACACGAGACTTTTATTCACAAGGAATTTATTTAGCAGACTAAAAAAGTAAAAACATATTTGAGAATAAAATATAATATCATATAAGATGGCGAAGCACAGCGTTATCGTACCTAACCGAAAGAAGGGGAAGCGATTTGTGAGTGAAGCAGAATGTATGACATATATATATATATATATAGTGTGATGATGATGATGATGATGATGATGATGAATGAGATTGGGTGGGATTTCCGTTACAACACCCCCCTGAAATTTTATCATTTCGAATTTTTCATCATCGCGATTGCTGAAAGTGAATGAAAAACATATTTTAAAAATTTTACGAAAATACAATAATAAAAATGATAACAGGATATGAAAAATATTTTTGGTGATTGATACGCTTTGAAAATAAATAAAATATAATAAATAAATAATTCAATATGCATAAATAAGTTTCAATAAATATATAAAAAATGGTAACATGTAAAAAGTTTCGTATAATAAAAAATAAAAAATAAAAAAATTTTTGGTAACCTGTAATTCATGTAATTCGATCTTGTGTTCGAATATCTTTCTCAAAAGAGAAATAAAGTAAGGAAGAAGAAAAATAATTTTTAACAAAAGTGATTCCATATACAAAAGCTATTGATACTTCAAACGTTACGTTTCTTATCTTATAGATTATATTGCATGCAATAAAGTGAAGAATAATATACACTATTTGTCGATTTTATCTTTGTGGTTGTTCATTGTATTTGAGGCGCTGTTATGTGTATTTATTTTTCGATGAAGGAAGGCGAGAGCCGAAATCATGATTGCAGTCATGTAATGAGCTGCGATAGGAACTTTATCTACATTGTATTTATTGCTCAATATTTCTTTTTTCGATCGTGTGAGAATTTGTCCGTATTTTTCTCACACTGGTTTGAAGTTGGACAGGATTTCTTTCTCTCGATTTCTAGGTTTTTGACTTGCTTGATTTTAATGCCATTTTCATTGTTAGGTTTTTGAGAAGTACGTGTATTTATTTTTGGCAAGTATTTTCTAGAATTATGTGATGTTAGGTATTATTTTCTAATATTATAGGGGTATTTTTCTTTCAATATTTTGTCATGTTTCGACTGTAATTTGGACTTGGGACAACTTGTAATTTGGACGGGTATTTTTCATAAATAAAGTATTTCATCATTATATATATATATATATATATATATGTTTGTATTTTCTAGAATTTTTATTATAATATTTTCCAATTTTGTTCTATCTAGGGACTTTGTTAAAATGTCTGTTAGTTGATTTTTCGAACTTACTGACCTAAAATGAATTATTTTTTCTTCCTTTGCCTCTAAGATCGAATAACATTTTGTCACATAGTTTTTCAAATTATTATTGGAGCAATTTTGGAAATGTGAGAAAAAGTTGACTGGAAAAAGTATATCTGGTCTTGTGAGTCTGGCTAAATATAATAACCCTCCTATCATAGACCTATATTCCATGTCATCTTTTCCATTTTCAACTTTGTCAATTTTTAGACCTATCTCCATTGGTGTATTGGAGAGTTTTGATTCAGATATGCCATATTTTTTCACCATTTTTTCTATATGTTTGTACTGTTGTGAGAAAGTGACGATCACTAATATGAAAGATTTCACATTAGCCGAATAAGAACAACAACCAGCGATGATTTTAAACGAACACCATTGAAGAAACACTAATTTTGAAGTCAACACAATAAGTAAAAGATTCAGTTTTAAGATCTCATTTTATTTTATGTTCACATAACAACATTTGGAGATCAACTAACAGTTGAAATACAAATATACAATCAGCTATAGCGAATGACGTCACAAGCAGCGACCACGTTACGACTAAATATATCGACTATGAGCGAGGTCATGAAGAGCATATTCTCACACACTCCTCAAATCATATATGAACAAAAACATATTGTAAATATATGATTTGAACAAAACAAAGTCCAATGAAATAACAACTAATATATATCGTGGTAAAGCTTAATAATTATAAACGTATTAAAATATTAAAGTATTCGTGTAATCGTGTATGATAATTATCACAGTCCGTATAAAAATATAAAATATATAAAATGGTAAAAATATGACTGTCAGAATACATATAAATGTTAAACATATAAATCACAAACAGCTATATTAAATTTAGGTCATTACAAAAATTGACAAATGCAGGCTTTGGCAGACCTTTAGTAAACAAGTCACCCAGTTGTTGGGACGTTGGAATATACATATAAATAAATGATTTGTCAACGTGTGAACATATGAATCTATACTTAGTGTCTATGTGTTTCGATCGTTTGGAATTCCATCTACCTGACTTTATGAGTCCCAGGCAGCTCTGATTGTCCTCGTAAATCACGGATCTTTTAGAGTGGTCAAACCGAAAGTCATTAATTAAATTTTGCATCCACAGTCCTTCGGATGTTGCTTCGCACAAGGCAATAAGCTCACTCTCAGTACTGGAGAGAGCAACAGTGGGTTGCTTCCTACTAGACCAGGAAACCACAGATCCAAATACTTTTACACAATAACCAGAAATTGATTTGCGAGTAGAGACGCAATTTGCCCAATCAGCGTCAGAGTAGATTTCTATTATATATTTATTATTATTATCCCTATTATAAGTCAAATTTAATTGTGAAGTAGTTATTAAGTATTTTAAAACTCGTATTAAATATTTATAATGTTCGTGTGTGGCTGTGCTTTGAAATTGACTGAAGTAGGATATCGCAAAGCAGATATCTGGACAAGAACCCAACATAAGATACATAAGACAACCCAACAATTGCTGATATTGATTATTCAAATTACGATCTATTCCATTTAAATCACGATGCAATTGTAGTTTGGGTTCAATCGGAGAATGTGTGGGAATACAATCCAAAACACCAAAATGTTTGACAACAGACTCAATTAAAGATTTTTGATTTATTTCCAAAAGTCCATTCTCACGATCATAATTTATGTTTAAACCTAAATATTTATTAATCATTTCCAGGTCTTTACACCTAAATTTTTTGCTAATTTTATTTTTATTGTCTATTATTAAATCATTATTATTGGAGCTGATGATAACATCGTCAACGTAAGTTAGTAAATAAACTATAGAATTTCCTTGTTTATGAATATATAAACAGTCATCAGCTATGCCTGGTTTAAAATCTAATGAAACCAAAAATTCATGGAACATAGTATTCCACACCTTAGGTGATTGTTTTAATCCATATATGGATCGGTTTAGTAATAAAACATTTCTATTTTCATCTAAATTACGTTCAATGCCTTCTGGAATTTCTAAGAAAACTTTGTCTTTAATTTTACCATTTAAAAAGGCACTACAAATATCAATTTGATGAATAAAGTATTTAAATTTATTACTCAAGGCAAGTAACGCACGAACTGTTGACAGTTTGGCAACTGGAGCATAGACTTTGGTGAAATTAAAACCTTTTTGTTGCTGAAATCCGCGAGCCACTAACCTGGCCTTGTACAAAACATTACCAGCAGAATCAGTCTTTTTAGTAAACAGCCATCTACACGTGATTGTTGGATCATCCGTTGGACGTTAGACCACATTCCAAGTTTCATTGGAAGTCAAAGCATCAACTTCATCTTGAATCGCTTTCTTCCAGCAATCAGACTCAGAGGACCTCAATGCCTCCTCAAACGTCAACGGGCAATCACTTTCAACAGCATTAGCTATGAAAAAGAAAGAATCTATAACATCACCAAAATCTAGTATATTATTAATTTCTCCATCCACTTCAATACTATCAACATTTGTTTCGTCAACTTCCTTTATTATAGGGTCAGAGTCATCATATTTTGATTTACCTATAGACTCTTCATTGAACTCAACATCTCTGGAGAGATGGATTTTACGTTTAGTCACGTCCAGTAACTTGTAACCTGCTGGCGAATATCCCACAAACTTCAATTTATTACTCTTTTTCTCAAATTTATCCGAACTGTGAGCGAAATCCAACATATAAGCATCGCAGCCAAAAACCCTCAACTTTTTATAATCATACTTCTCACGGTGCCATCTTTCATAAGGAATGTAACTTTTATTGGTTGGACACCGATTTAAAATGTAAGCAGCACACAATAAAGCCTCACTCCAGTAAATTTTATCCAGGCTGCTTTCATATATGAGAGTTCTGGCCCTCTCTCCAAGAGCACGATTCATTCGTTCAGCTTTACCGTTTTGCTGAGGACATCCACCAACAGTGGGTTCTATGGAAATTCCTTTCTCAACACAATATGCTTTAAACTGTGAATTTATATATTCGGTACCACGATCGCACCGTAATCTCTTTACATTTGTATTAAATTTATTAGAAACCAATTCGTGATATTCAACAAATTTTGACAATACCTCAGTTTTGTTGTTCAGCAGATATACAAAACAAAAATTCGAATAATCATCAACGAATGTAAAAAAATAATTCTTGTCATTATACGACACTGGATTTATTATACCACAGACATCAGTATGGACTAATTCCAACGGACTTTTTGTTTTTTGTTCATGTCCTTCGAAAGGTTTTTTATGTTGTTTCTTCATAATACAGGGTTCACAAAATATTTCTCGATTATCAGACATATTAGGAATACGACCTTTATTAGACAACAGCTTGACATCATTATTATTCAAATGTGCAAGTCGCTTATGCCATAACTCTAAAGTATTTTTATTTTTATTTTGTGTCAAATTACATGATTCCGTTACGTTATTATAAAAAGTTATTGTATATAAATTTGTTAAATTACTTTTCCCGGTTATAATTATGTTATTAGTTTTGTTACTTATTACATTAACAGACTCTTCCTCAAATACAGACCTACATCCAGCTCTTGCCATACATTTGACTGAGAGAAGATTGGTCAGAAGATCCTTAGCAAATCTAACATTCTTTAATGTGATATTAATTCCATTTTCAGTTTTTAATTTCACAATACCAACAGCTGAAACAACAAGTTCAATGCCCTTTTTGGCAACCATTATCGACTGAGGTTTTGTCAACATAATATATTCAGCAAATAATGAAATATCATTCACAATATGTGAAGTACATCCTGAATCTAACACAAAAACAATCTGTGGTGGTGCAGAAACTTTTGAAATAAGACCCTTATCAGGTACCAAGAAAGTCAAATTGATCTCAGAACATTCATTATTATTATTATTAAAAACATTATATGACTGTGAATTACTATTTCCATTATTATTACTATTATTATTATTATTATTATTCCTGTTATTATTCCCTCTGTTTATAGTTCGATTATTATTTTTAGTATAACAATTTCTAGCTATGTGTCCCTGCTTATTACAGAAATGACATCGAATATTATTATTATAATTTTGATTCAAATTCTTATTACTAGACAAACCTGAATAATTATTATTACTAGAATTGTTGTCTTTATTATTATTTGACTGACTACAATTACGTTGATCATTAACATTACTATTCCTAAAACCACCATGATTTCTAAAATTACGGTAATTCGATCTACCCCTAAATTTATTGTGATATCGTCCACGTGAATTATAATTCGAACCGAAAAAAGCATTCTCTTCACCAGGAACACTTCCTGATGAAGGTTTTGGATTTGATGCATCAGGAGCGGAAGGCAAGCTTCTCGTCATCTTTTCAAGGTCCAGTTCACATTGGAAATTAATAACCTTTCCAATCGCAACTTCCCACGATAGATTGTCAGCATCCTGCATCATTATTTTCAGCAGACGGAAATCACTTGGCAACGATCTCATCATAGTTAAAATACATTGTTTTACAGACGTTGTCTCACCCATTTCAGCCAAACGTCGAGTAACAGACCGAAATTCCATCAAGTAATCCTTCAGCTTATCACCAGGCTTGAATCGCATCGAGTACATCTTGGATCTCAGATCAATCATCGTCATGTCGTTGTCCCTTCCAGCAAGCTGCACAATTGCCTGAAACATCGTTTTTGCCGTATCGTAAGTCTGGATCACCTTGATAAAGTTGTCAGCAACATTATTAGCAATGTAAAACATCGCCTTCGAATTCAGCTTTTCCCATTCTTCGGTACGATTCCTACCCGACGGAACAGAATTATGTACAACACTATACAAACCTTCTTTTTGAAGCAGCAGATCCATCTGGTATCCCCAAGTACGCCCATTATCTCCGTTGAACGGTTCCAGCATCAATTTCATTTCACGTTCCATTTTCGTTAACAGTCGCACAGCAAACAGCAAAAATCAGCGACAAAAAATATCACAGGCAGACAGCCAAAAAATTACACAAAAATGAACAGGAACGAACTAGACATACCGCTTGAGAATACCGTTTACATCAGGATCAAACAAAGAGAATTTAAAATTGAATGACGGTTACTTGGCAAGTTTCTGCAGCACAATTTTGCTCAGACATCACAATGGCAGCCTCTTCAAGTACGATGACTGGGCCCATAACCTGTGAGAAAGTGACGATCACTAATATGAAAGATTTCACATTAGCCGAATAAGAACAACAACCAGCGATGATTTTAAACGAACACCATTGAAGAAACACTAATTTTGAAGTCAACACAATAAGTAAAAGATTCAGTTTTAAGATCTCATTTTATTTTATGTTCACGTAACAACATTTGGAGATCAACTAACTAACAGTTGAAATACAAATATACAATCAGCTATAGCGAATGACGTCACAAGTAGCAACCTCGTTACGACTAAATATATCGACTATGAGCGAGGTCATGAGGAGCATATTCTCACAACTGTGTTAGTGTTATTGTATTATTTTCTATTAACCTATTTATTTCTAATCCTACAAAAAATCTTGGAGTGTTAATTATTGTTATAGTGAGAATTTTTTGTAATTTTTCATTAATCTTTGTTATGGATAACTGTGTATTCGAGGCTATCAATATATCGTCCACTTAGGTCAAAAAATATATTATTTCAGTTCCATTTTTCAAAAAATATAAACATCTATCAGACTTCATTCTCATAAATCCCATTTCTTTAATTTTTAAATCTAGTAAGTCATACCAGGATTTATTTGGCATTTTCAACCCATAAATAGACTTTTTCAATTCAAGTACGTGATTTGAACCTATATTTATTCCTTCCGGTTTTCTCACAAAAATTGGTTTTATTATTAGGAAATTGAGGAACCCAGTTTTGACGTCATATTGGACCAGTATTAATTTATTTTTATTTATAGTTGAAAGCAACCATCTTATGGTACTTACAGAAGCTACCAGTCCATGTGTTTCAGTAATATTGTATTCTGTTCTATCTTTAAACCCTCTTGCAACCAGTGTAGCTTTAGGTTTAGGATTCCCAAATTTGTCGTATTTTATTGTAAATATCCATCTTGTATCAATTAGTTTCTGACAATCATAATCAACAACTTCCCATACCTTCATATTATCTAGAGAATTGACTTCGTCATTTATGGCCTTAATCCATTCTTTCCTAAAGGGGATGGTATTAATTTCTGTATAATTTTTTGGAACACAATCTTCTATGTATGTTTTATGGTAATTAATATTTACGTTCATTACTATGGGGTTAATTATCCCTAAATCGTATTCATAATCTGCTGCCTTAATTGTTAATGGTTTATTTGTTATTGTAATGATTTTATATTTTTTGATTCGTCCACTTTGACATCGCAAGATATATATGACTTTGCGTCAAAGGGATCTCTCAAGCAATACCCTGTATTAGTATAACCCATCATTATACTTCTCTCCGCTCTATGCGCCAATTTTGGATCAATTTTATTTTTGGATTTTGATTTTGCCTTAGTTGCATTCTGTTTCCTTACCTCCAGAAGAATGTGTTTGTAGGTAAGTGAACCAAAGACTCTTAGGTTTTTCAAATTTGGCTTAATCCCATTAAACAATTCATATGGTGTTTTGTAATCGGGGTTAGCCTTGGTGGGTGATCTATTCATTAGATAAGCTGAGGTCACAACAGCATATAACCAATACTTAATGTCTAAATTGGCATCAATGAGTATGGCCCTTACTCTCCTCATTAATGTCTGGTTTTGCCTTTTGGCTACGTCATTCAGTTCTGGGCAGTAGGGGACCACATAATCCATTGTGATCCCAACTTCACTACAGTAATTGGGTATTTTTGCATCTGTATATTCCTTAGCATTATCACACCCTATTGTACCAATAGGGTATTTAGGGAATTTATTTCTCATTGATGTTATTATATTTTTTAATTCTATTGTTACTTGACTCTTATTGGCTATTGGCATTACAAAAGTATTTTTCAAATAGTGATCAATAAAAGTTAATATGTACTTTTGATTGGTCACCAAAGGGGTAAATAGACCCATAATATCCGAAGGTGTTATTCATAATTTTCTGTTCGGCTTTGCTCTAATCCCATTATGACCTAGTTTCAAATTATTGGCTATGCAGCATATTTGACAATTTTTAAAATCATCATCCCTAAAATTTATATTTTCTGGGATACCTTCTCTAAATTTTTTAATTTTTGTAAATATCTTGCATTTAGGTGCCCCAATCTCCTGTGTATTAACATTTTTTTATTTTGATTATTATTTTGTGACATGTTATTTGTGTTTTCTTCATTATTATTATTATTATTTATTTCTATTTGCGCATTTTCACCCCCTGAGGTGATTCTGTATTTTCATTTTCAGTTGTATTTTCATTTTCTTCTTCTATTTCTAACTCTATGGAAAAATTATCCCATTCATCTTCTTCCCCCTGGGTTACAGGAACACGTATTTTATTATTTTTTGTTTCTAATTCATTATATTAAATTTCATTAATATCTTCTAATATATTATTATTGGATTTTTTTTTTTTTTAATATATCATCATTATTATTCGTATTTTTCTATGTTGTAATATATATAAAATATTCCATTTTCCTTAAGGGCTGTTATTCCTGTATTAGTTATTTTTATAGCAGAAATAATATCCATATTTAGATCCGGCACATAATGAATGTCATTCAATTCAATTAATGATTGATTTTTTAATGAATTTTCTATTTTAATTATCATCCTTCCTGTGTGTGTAGCATATAGAAAGGCGTTTCTTCTTGCACATTGCAATTTAACGGGGGTAACAAATTTTTTACATCCATTAATTTAGTCAGATGAACTTCTGCTGTCCCATCCATAATTTCCTTATTTTTTAATTCAGTATAATTTTCATTGTATTCATTATTCGGGATTAATTTATTTAATAGCCATTCTTTCTGTTCGGTTGAAAATTTCCTAACCTTATATGACTTTTTACTTGTTGCTCAGAATTTTCCTTTTTATTATTATTTATTTGGTTTTGATTTGTTTTTGGTGGGTAATTATTCTGACTCTTGTTTGTATTATCATTACTATTATTCTGTTGATTAACATTATTGTTACAATTTTGTGAGATATGACCATTTTGACCACATTTGTAACATTTTATGTTGTTAGGGTTATAATTTCTATTATTTCCTCGGTAATTATTACCTCTATAATTATTTCCCCGATAATTGTTCCCTCTATAATTATTATTACCATTATTATTCGTGTTATTATTAATATTATTATTATTTCCATTTGTTCCATTATTATTATTATTTATATTATTGGGATTATAATTTTGATTCCTATTCCTATAATTATTATGGTTATTTCCCCGATAATTATTACGTCCTCTGAAATTTCCGTTTCTACCCTTATAATTATAACCATTATAATTCGTGTTGTTCCTAAAATTATTATTTTTTGAATTATTATTATTATTATTATTATTATTATGAATTTGTTTTTTCAATGTCTGATCTCGAAATTTTTGATCAGCGTCCTCTCTCAGTATCCTTTTAAAATTATCAATATTTTTTCATTTTGAAGTAAATTTTCAAACTGCATTTTTGCTAGAGCTTGCTCATAACATAGGGCTAGCTGCAGATTTTCAAGTTCTTCCTCATCACTCACTTCCTTTCCACTATCTCTTACATCTGTGACCAATTCATCCTATTTTTTCAGGAAACCTATCATATTACCTCCTGGTTGGAATCTAAATTCCATCCATTTGGCCTTGGCTATATTTACTGTTACAGTAGTTTTTGACCCATATATATTATCTAATGTTTTTAACATCATAATTGCTGTATTGCAATCTCTAATTTGTTTTGTTATTTTATTTGAGACTCTTTCTAATATAAATGCTTTGGCATTATCCTGCATTTTAAAGTAATTCAGTATCTCACTATCTGGTCTAAAATTAAGATCATCAATATGAGTGATATAGGATTTTAAGTATTCATGTTCCCCAAATATATCGTAATATCCAGCTCCCCTTATTGCAAATATGATCATCCTTCTCCAATCTAAATAGTATTTTCCATTAAAAACTTTTCCTAAGGTTGCCTGAATGGGTTTAATATCATTTGGGGTTGCCATAATTTTTTTTTATTTTTTCAAAACCTAACACACTTTCCTCTCTATTTGTTATTGTGATGTATTTCTTATTTTCTAATAATCTTTTTTTAATTTGTTAATTAATTCTTGTTCTTTCTGTTCTGTTTTTTCAAATCCTTTTTCACTGTAACTTATTTCTTCTATTTCTGGTTTATCCAGTTTTCTATTTTTTATATTAATTAATTATTATTAAAAAATCTATCTATAAATTTTTTCTCCGATTCAAGTGAACTATATGTTCTCAAAGAAAAATAATTAGGGGATGATTCTAAAATTTTAATATATTTATTATTACTTATTTCTTCAATTCTGCCCGAAATATCTAGGGTGAAAGATTCTAATATAATTTCCAATGTAAAATATGTATAAAAAGGGAGATTATAAGTTACTATTTTTAAATTTATTACTTTCTCTCCTTCAAATTTTTCTATTAATTCTTTTAGTTCTTTACTTTTTATTTTATATTCTCCTATTTTTTCTTCTTTAATATTTATAAATTGGGACGTATGTATGTATACAACAAAAAAAAATTTTTCTGGCCTCAAACACAATGATGTATAACACAAAAATAATTAACTATAATGTATATTACCTTGTACATGTGATTTTTCTGATGATTTATGTTGCGCGATTTTCTTGTAATTATAGATTTCCAATTGCACCGATGTCATCTCTGCTTGAATTTTGACTGAAGTTGGCCCAAAAGTTGTGGTCATTGATGTTGTAGATCTTTTGAAGAGTCTTCGATGATGGGAACAGAAGATTTTGATCGGCAGTTCTCTGGATCCTTTGGCGGTCCTTTCTGGATTTATTGTTTGATGACTTCCAGGATCGGTCATTAGTGAATTAGGAACAAAATTTCTTTTGTTTTTAAATTTTTGAAAAATTTTAAAAATTAAAAAATTCAAGTTTAATATTCTCGATAACACGTTACTTATTTGTGTATATTCACATTAGTTCAAGAAAAAATTTTCGCACAACAAATAAATCAATTCAAAAATTCATTCAAGTCTGCATTTCAAAATTTTTCTAAGTCTCAAATCAGTGTTCTACCGCAGCGATAGCTACCATGATGTGAGGTATATCGTGTGAAGACTGAAAAAGAACACAAGACTTTTATTCACAAGGAATTTATTTAGTAGACTAAAAACATATTTTAGAATAAAATATAATATCATATAAGATGGCGAAGCACAGCGTTATTGTTAGATGTCAGTAGTTGGTACTACTGAATCAAAATTTCCTACAGTCGAGTTCTCATCCTTTTTATCTGTGTCTTTCTTTCTTTTCTGTTTTCTGGTCAAGAGGTGACGCTCACTCCTCACTTTGTAATCAATATGGCGATAAGACTTTAATTATGCCTGTTTGTTCCTTTAATAAATTAAGTTTAATTACATAGTGTTTCTCAAGTTATTTATGAATATATTCAAGTAAATACATATTTAAACCAAACTCAGTTGTTTGTAATTGGTGCCGGCTCTAAATATAAAGTGATAGCAGAGTTCAAGTGTGTTCACGTGTTCGCGCCTTTGTTATCGTCAAGAATTATGTTCGTATTTTATTTTACGAAAAATTTCATGTCCGTAAGTCAAGATCATTTAATTTTTCAAGTTTGTTTTTCAAGAAATTTGCAGGTTGTGTTCATCGTTTTTCGTCTCTTATGGCTCCAAAAACACGCAAAGGCCGTTCTCAAGTTACTGCTCTTGCTGTCATGAAAAAGAAGCAGGTATCTAAAATCAAGAAGGTGTCATTTAATCCGATCGTGAATACAGTGACAACCGATACGTTAGACGAGATCGTGCAAATTCAAGATTTACCGCTTGTATAAGAATTATCCGATATGGCTGGTGAAATCAAGATGTCTTCAAGTACTGTGGCTGAACCGACCATCACTGTTACTTTCTCGGATTCTGGAAAGATAGTCAAGAAGGTTCAACCAGGTCAATCGTCTTCACCATCCATCAAACCTAGTCAAGATAAAATAATACTGTTACATATGTTAAGTCAAGATACCTCGTCTACGTCGTTCTCAAGTCCATCAAGCAGTTCGTCGAGTCAAGCAGAAACATCAAGTTCAAGCAAATTGCCATCTGCCATGTCATCGAATTCAAGTCAAGTAAATATTAATAAAAATTATTCAAGTATTGTTTCAGAAATTAAACCGTCGTCAAATGTCAATAGCATGATCGTCGATTCCACGTCAAATGCACTCGTGGCGCTTTATTTCTCGAAAATGTTGCTGAAAAGTCATTTTGTTCCTCCTCCCAGACTAACAAACGTCAGTCAAGAATCAAGTTTCGGTCAAGTACCAAATTATCAAGAATCAAGAGCAGGCTTCATGCCTGCACCTCAAGTGTCAAGTTACCCTTCGGTTTTTCAAGATTCAAGTTCATTTGTATGCGATGTGAATCAAACGTTATCGGGTAACATTTATACTCCAATGAATACTTCGTTTCAGTATCAATGTTACCCGACTATGGGCTAATTTCAAATGGTTCCATTGATTCCATTGCGTACATATGGAAATAATGAGAAGCTAAAGGGTAAACAAAATTTCAAGATGTGGGAGAGGGACATCAAGAACGACTTAGCCGTGGCAAATGTGATTGAGTGGATCGCATTCCCTCGAGCTGAACATCTCAACCTTCCTGAGAACATTCGCCGAGGAGTTGATGCTCAAGTGCAGAACCTGATTCGGATGAATGTAGCACAACTGATCAAGATGCTAATCTTTCATCTCGAATCAGCCTGTGAAATTTATCAAGAGCTCAAGAGGCAGTATGGTAGCAAGACAATTCATGACATGATTGCTGTCATGAACCGTCTAGACAAACTCAAGTATGTTGACAATATCAAATTAATTTTGTTTTTGTCCAAATTTGATGCCACTTGACGAAGTTTGGTGGAATTTGGTCAAGTGTTTCCACCTTCCTTTTGTCTTATTAAGTTGATTCAAAAATTAAACCCTTTGTTCGAGGTGGTCATCGATACTCTATGTGCTCGAGCAGGTGAAGACTTGTCTGAGGAGATGCTACGTACATCCCTTTTGGATTACGTAGAAAGGAAGAAGTCGACGTCTGCTAAACCGGTGGAGAGTGCTCCGAAGCGTCAAGAATACGCCCGTAAAGCAGCGTCGACTCCCTCTACACCTCAGTCAAGTAAATCACTTGCTCAAATATCAAGTTCTTCCTCAAGTAATGTTATTTATAAGTCCCTCGACGAATCAAGTAATAAATCAAGTGTCAAGACAACTCCTACTGCCTCCGCAAAACAAAATCAAGATGTCAAGAAGGAGAATCAAGACAGGAAAGTCCGGTGCAAGGACTGTGGCTGGAATGGTCACACGACGGACAAATGTTTCAACGGCAACAAGAAGGTCTGCTACCAGTGCCAGAAACCAGGTCACAAAGCCAGAAACTGTCCTGCGCCGCAACCAGACCCTAATAGTATTTCAAGTGAGTTGCATTTAATTAATTTAAATGTAATTAATAATCAAGTTTCCCTACATCAAGATTCGTGTAATCAAGATACTGATGTTTTCGTGATTGATAGTGGGGCCACAAATAATGCTGTAGCTCACAGTCACCAAGTTTTAAACTATCGAGCTTTCCCAAAAGACAGAATTTTGGGACAAGCTGGCAAAGATAGTGTTTTAAAAGCTACGGGTGAGGGTATGATTTTATTTACCTTAAATCACGAATCGTCGTCAAGAATATTTACCTTTGCTTTGAAAGAAGTCTTAGTAGTTCCTGGTCTAGCAAATGGGCTTGTTAGTGTTAACCATTTTGTTAAAGACAATAACATCAATTTACTCTTTGAGTCTAAGCAAGTTACATTTCACAGGAAAGAAGTGGTTGGGTTGAATAAACCCCTTATCAAGATAATCTTAAGTCAAGATAGATATCAATTTGTCCCTTCAAGTATGAACAAAAATATTAAGAACTACAAAAAGGCTTTATCAAGAATATTTAAAGGTAAATCAATATTATTATCTGAATACACTAATGATCCGAGTTCGTCAGAAATTGCTGATCAAAGTGGTCTGGGTAATAAAAGTCAAGTCAAGTCCCCCAAATCAAGTAAATTGTCTGGTAACAAAAAGTCTGTTAGTACTGGGTCTAATGTTGCTACTGATGGTTCAGATGTTGATGACTCCTGGATCGATGAGTTTGATAAAATGGAGTTAAGTAAAAGTCAACAAAATAAATCAAGTAATATCGATTCCGCAAATTCTGGTAAAATTGTGCAGGATTCGAAGGGGGTATCAAGTCAAGAAAATTCAAGTAATGTTAAGAATAATTCGAATTCTTTACCAGTTTATCATACAAAAACTGGAAAAAGGAAAAATCAAAAAGTCAAGAAAATGATAAGTGACGAACAAAGAACAAAATTGGTGAATGAAGGGAATATTTGGCATTGTAGGATGGGACAATATCTCTTTTCCAAATTTATATCGTCTTCGTTCTGTTGCTATTGGTGTCCCAGACATAATTTGTTCGGACACATTTCAAGATTGTCAAGTTTGTAACCAAACAAAAATGACTCGTAAACGTTTCGATAAAGATCGTGAACGAGCTTCAAGACCAGGTTAATTAACTCACGTGATGTGATTGGCCCTATCTCTCCCCCTACCTTTCTCAAGAAAAATATTTATATACTAGTATTTTTAGATGATTATACTCGTTATATTAGTATTTTTGCACTCAAGGAAAAGTATGAAGTGACTAGGTTTTTCAAGATGTATGTCAAGAGAATTAAGGCTCAATTCCCTTAAGAAGGTCAATGTAAAACATTACGTTGTGACAATGGTTCTGAATTTGTGAATCAGGCCATGGATCAATTAATTTAAGAATTAGGAATTGAGAGAAACCTCTGGTCCTTATACTAGTGAACATAATGGTACTGCTGAGAGAGCTAATCGAACTATTGAGGTCAAAATTCGTTCATTAATTCAAGAGAGTGGATTTTCTACTTCTTTTTGGGGCTTAGCTGCTGATGCTACCAAATATTTATATAATAGGTCACCACACAGAGCACTAAATTTCAAGACTCCCTATGAAATGTTTTACAGAAATAAGCCTGATTTATCAAGTATTCACGTTTTTGGCTGTCTGGCTTATGTACTTCAAGAAAATCAATCTAAGGGTTGAAAATTTGATGTAGTTAGTACTAAACAATATTTAGTAGGGTATACTAAAACAGGTTATATTTTATATAATCCTGCTACTAAAAAGACTAACATTTCGTGTAATGTCAAATTTTACAAAAGTAAAACATTTAGGGATGCTATTAATGAACGTCAAGAAACTATTCAAGAATTTAGTAATCAAGAATTAGATTTTCCTGATGAAAATTTAACTCAAGTTAAAAATTAAGATAATTCTCTATCTACTAACGTTGCTTATAATGATAGTTTGGTAGAAAATCAAGTTGATTCAAGTCCAAGTCCTAATCAAGATATTGCTCCTGTTGTTCAAGTTCAAGTTGGTGAAGATAATTCCCAAGATGAGATAATCAAAATTGATTATAATTGGGATCTTTCTCAAGAAAGTCAAGTAATTGATGGCTCAGTGCAAATTCTTCGTATCTCTGATGCGAATAATAAAAGAGATGAAACAGAGGTTTCTTCTCCTAATGCACCTCAATCATACAAAGAGGCATTAAAATCACCTGACTGGCCCAAATGAAAGGAAGCAATTACTCAAGAAATCAAGTCTCTAAATTGTTACAAGGATTGGCGTATTGTCCCAAAACCAAATGCTAAGGGTCATCAACTACTTCCGTGGAAGTGGATTTTTACCATTAAACCTGATGGAGCTTTTAAAGCTCGCCTTGTAATAGTTGGTGCTGTTGATCAAGAAAAATATTCAACTCAAGATACCTACTTGCCTACTGCAACTGCAACCACAATTCGTTGGTTCTTTTCTTTAGCTTGTAAACTTAAGTTAAGAATTACACAGCTAGATATCAAGACTGCGTTTATCAATAGTGAGATTGATCGAGATAAATATATAAGCACGTTCGTATGAATGGAAAAAAGGATTTGGAAAACGAAATTCACAAATGCTTTTAATCACAAAGAATTTGAAAACAAGAACGTTTTCCGTGTATGCACGTTGTAGACGTGAGAGGCGGAAATAATTAGCAGTAGAAGCAAAAAGGAACGCGAGTACATACTTTAGCTGTCTGAGAAAGTGATAAACGAGGGCCACGACTCGTGTGTTGCAACACACGACGTGCATGAGCCGATAGGCGATACGGCAGGCAGCTACGGGAATATGGATAATGTGTGGAGTGAATGAACGATAAGATAAGAGGGATGAGACGAGGGTAGAGAGGTGAATTACATCCACCCTCCCCACTTGTTCAAGAACGTAGGAGGTATGACGGATGAGGATAACGAAAGGGAATTTGCCTATTTACATTTTTCGTATAATATAATTTTGCTTGAATGGCATACTCCATTATATGCAGGTCCTCGACCCACATTTACAATAAAAACATTATTCGATAATCGTTTCACAATTTTGTACGGACTTATTCGTATTTTATCTAGTTTGTTACAATTTAACTTACTACTGTTTCTGATAGAGACGGAATCCCCTACGTCAAGCTCTATTGGTGACTTACTTTGGTTGTACAGTTTTTTGTTATAATCGTGGTATTTATTTGAGTTACGCAAGGCAGATTCACGGTCAAGAACAAGGTTGGGGGGAGGTGATAGAGAGGCAGGAACGATGCCACAAGGGCATCCTGTGAGAAGGTATGAGGGTGGGAACTTAGTTACGCTATGAGGGGTGTTTTTGTACTGCGTCACGCACTCCGCAGCGAGGGCAGCCCAACTCTTCCTCGGATTGACAGTGGGATTGTTTCGAGCGCAGCGGATGCGGTTTACTATCATCTGGTTTAGGCGTTTGTTTACACCGTTGGATGATGCGCTGTCCACTGCGATGAATACGTGTTGGATATTGGAGCGAGTACAGTAGGAGCGAAATTTGTCTGAGGACAGCCCCCCATATTGATCCGTCATTAGCATACCGATTTGGTTATGCTTCTGAACAGAGTCAATAAGAGAGACCATCTCCCGAGCGGTTTGCCCTTTTGTACACAGGATGTAAGCGTAGCGGGAAAATTGGTCGACTAGAAGATGTAGATAATGTAAGGAAGATTTTCCTGCCCCTAGGCCACCTATGGTGTCCAGGGACATGATTTCAAATGGAGAAGAGGTGGGATCTAGGATACCCAACCTTGCTGAGGGGCGCGGGCGTCGAGACTTATTTTCTAAACATATCGTACATTTACTACAAAATTCGTTTATTGACTTATACATGTTTGGAAATGTGAAGTGTTGCGTTATTATTGCGATAACGTGCTTGGAACCAATGTGGCCGAAATTTTCGTGAACAATCTGGATCAAGCGTTAGCCTGCTGACTCATCTAAGACGATACGTGGCTTTCCTCATACTTTGTGTAAGACTACACCTTGTTGTGAGATATCGTTGTTAAACTTAGTTACATTGTTTTGAAAGGATCGGACTTCGCTGAGGGATAAGAAATTGAAAGTGGGTAGAATGGGAGGAGAAGAGTCTAAAGGTTCGAGGACGGGATTGCGGGAAAGGCAATCTGCCTCGTAGTTGAGAGGACCGGGTTGGTATAGGATTTCAAAGTCAAACTGAATAAGTTTGTTGGCTAAATCACCAAGTTCTTCATCAGTTTGGGCTTTGAGGTTGAGGTGTTGGAGAGGTTTGTGGTCAGTTATCACGGTGAAATGGCGACCAACCAGCCAAAAGCGCCAGTATCAAATAGCCTCCTGTACTGCTAAGATTTCGATATAAATTGCCTTTTTCTTCTTTTGCGCATCGGACAACTTTCGAGAGAAGTAGGCAACCGGTTTGTTTGTACCATCCTCCTGCGTCTGCTTTAGAACTGCTCCAATCCCCACCCCACTGGCGTCAGTGTGGATGAAGATCAGTTTGGTTCTATCATTGATTGCCAGAATGGGCGAAGACGTTAAAAGGCGCTTTACTCTGTCAAAGCTATCTTGGCAGTTGTTTGACCAGAGGAATGGGATGTTTTTCCTAAGGAGGTTATGGAATGGTTCTAGGAGAGTAGCGGATTGTGGAATGAACTTACGATAGAAGTTGACTTTCCCGAGGAATTGGCGGATGTTTTTCCTGGAGGATGGGATAGGAAATGCCTGGATGGCAATGAGGTTATCGGAAAGGGGTTGTACTGTGTTAGGTCCCAGGATGTGGCCCAGGTAAGGAATAGAGGACATTACAAAATTATATTTTTTTGAAATTTAACCTAAATCCTTCTTTGAAAATGACATCGATTACTCGTTGAATGTGTTGTAGGTGTTCCTCAAAAGTGCGAGAGTAAATTAAGATATCGTCTAGGTAGTTTACGGTAAACGAAGTAAGATTATTACGTAAAAGTACGCCGGAAAGGATGCGTTGAAAGACGGCCGGTGATACTTTTAGTCCAAAAGGCATCGAGCGCCACTCAAAATCCCCATGCTGGGTGATAAACGCCGATTTGTACCGATCCGATTCTTTAATCGGGATGGAGTGAAAAGCGGCATTTATATCCAGGGTGGAGAAAAATAAGCAGTCTCGAGTTTTTGTCAAAATTTCATCTATAAGTGGGAACGGTTGGCTTTTGGGTATGATCAATTTGTTCAACTCACAAAAGTCAACGCACATGCGAGTTTTGACTTTTTTAGCACACAGGCCCTCTTTCTTAAATTGCATTGTCACGGGTGAAGCGAAAGGGGAGGACGACTGCGTGATCATGCCATTGCGTAGTAACTTGGAACATTGTCTTTCAATTTCCTCTTGGTCCTCGAACGAGCACCTGTACGGTTTTTTTGCCACTGTAGGTATCTTTACTAAGGTTAATGGCACATTCGTATTTAGTAACATTTCCGACATAAAATTTACTTTTACCAAATGCATGGCTTTTTTTCTCTATGAAGGTATGGATCGTGCATATTTTCGTATTATCTAAGTGTTTTACTTTATCGTGGAATAGCTCGAGCGACATATAATCATTCCAAATCTCATTTACGTTATTGTTACTTATGGTGTCGGGTACCATATTATTTACGTGATTAACTGTGGTGATATCAGTTTTCAGACTTACGTTCATTTGAGAAATTTCAAATTTTTTGTTTAAAGAGTGATATTGTATCTAAAGCAATAATAAAGTCGAAAGCGAAGGCTTCGGAGTCTATGATGTACAGAGGGATACGATGAGTGATATTGAGAATTTTTACGTCTAAAATCGTAATGCCTAGAATGTTGCCCTATCCGCTCGTTGTATTATAGGTGGATGTTATCGGAATGTACTTATAATTTTTTACTCTTTTGAGCGCCTTCAGTGAGATCGCTGAGGCATTTGTTCCTGGATTGTAAAGACCTTTTCCGACTATTCCACAAAACATCACCGCTAACATGACAAACGAGGGCCTCACTCGTTTTTTGAAAGCTCTAAGATCTCACTCTGCATGTCGTCCAACTCGAAGCTGTGAATAGCTTTTGGGGGGTTATCTGGCTTTGGTGCGGAAGGCTTACATTGAGCGTCGCGTGTTTTATTAATGCAATCTTTCTCAGCATGGTAGAGATCGCGTCCTCTACTTTTTTTACAATAGGCGCAAGGTGCTCGAGACCAGAGAGAAGAAAACGCGTTTGGGGTCGGAGTAGAGCTTGATGACGACAAAAACGAGGGTGACGAGTGCGGAGGGTTTGGATTACCTGCGATAGAGCGGACAGCAACCGGTTTATCAAATGTTTTTATAAGCATCAATAGCTTACCTACAGTTGTGATTTCCTTCAGGTTGATTCGATCGTGTAAGTTTTGCGGCAGACCAAATGTAACGTGAATGATCTTGTCCAATTCGTGCATCGCCGGATTGAAACTTGTAAGTAGGCTCAACTTGTTCTGTGCGTAGTCTGACAACGAGCCTCCGAGATAACGATAGGTGAATGCAGTATGGGCGCTGGACAAACCTTGAACACCAAACACTTTGAGAAAAGACGTGCGCCAAAATGCCCAAGAAGTGGAATCGGATAAGAGACGTGTCGTATTATACCAGGTTTTGGCTGCGTCCTCTAGAAAGAGTCGAAAAACTTCCCAAAATTTGTCGTTTGTAATATCTAGCCTGGTGCACTCTTTTTCGAAGATATTGATCCACGCTTCGGCGTTGGTGAGACTCTTCATGTTGAATTTGGTGAGAATGGCATCCTTGATAATAGAAGAAAGCGAACGTTGAGCAGGGGCGGTGGCGATGGAAGCTGCGGGGGCTGGCAACTCAGAATGTGTTATAGTTTTCGGAGGTTGAAGGAGATCAGCAGGGTTGAAGAGATTGAGCATCGTGCCCATAAACTTTGCGTTTCCTGAGTCATCAAAATATAATGCAGTGGTATCAGTGGGTAGAGTTACTTTGAAGATGCGAATGGTCCAGCGAGGTATGAGACTTCGTTTTGCATCAATCGCCGGAGCAAGGGTGAATAATGCATCATGATGTGTGACGTCTTTGTATTCATCAGGAAATGCAAATTTATCATCATCATCCTCATCGAGTAGTTGAATCCATATGAGGTGAGGTTCATTGGTTTTCGAGTCTGACGGACTCGGTTCACAGCGAATCATAAATTTTACCCAAACAGGAGCCATTACAAAAGTTAAGCAAGTAAACTGAATGTTAGCACACAAAAACGCGGAAAACTTGATGTTTTCGAATTTATAAGCACGTTTGTATGAACGGAAAAAAGGAGTCGGAAAACGAAATTCACAAATGCTTTTAATCACAAAGAATTTGAAAACAAGAACGTTTTCCATGTATGCACGTCGTAGATGTGAGAGGCGGAAATAATTAGTAGTAGAAGCGAAAAGGAACGCAAGTACATACGTTAGCTGTCTGAGAAAGCGATAAACAAGGGCCACGACTCGTGTGTTGCAACACACGACATGCATGAGCCAATAGGCAATACGGCAGGCAGCTACGGGAATATGGATAATGTGCGGAGTGAATGAACGATAAGATAAGAAGGATGAGACGAGGGTAGAGAGGTGAATTACAAATATACTTCAATACCACAGGGTATTGATCTCGACATCAAACTTTATGCACTCAAGTTAAATAAAGCTGTGTATGGGTTAGCTACTGCACCTAGGTCATGGTATGTAAAATTTTCAACAATTCTCAAGAGTAAGAGTTTTGAACCATTATTACGTCAAGGCTGCATTTTCATGAAATCAAGTGGTAATAATTTTGTCATAATGTTAGCATATGTTGATGACATTTTAATTATGGGCTCTAGCGATCAAGTTGTTCAAGATGTTATCAAGTCTATCCAAGAAAATTTTGAAGTCAAGAACTTAGGTTCCCCAAGTTGTTATGTTGGTTTTCAAATTGAAATTGACAATAACACTGGTAATCTTAGTTTACATCAAGAGGATTACATCAAAACCCTAATTCACGAATTCAAGTTAGAAAATTGTGGTGAACGTTCTGTTCCAATGAACTCTTTCGCCAATTTTCCAAAAATTCAAGAAACACCCCTACCTTCTCATAACTCGTATAGGACGGCTATTAGGTCACTCTTATATCTAGCTAATACTACTCGCCCAGATATTTCTTTTACGGTAAGTTTCTTAGCTAGATTTCAAGAAAAACCTACGGAGTTACATCGTACTTTGTTAAGTCATGTAGTTCATTACTTAAAACACACTCCGACATTAGGTTTAACCTACTCAAGTCCTGATGAAGATATAGTTGCGTATGTAGATGCTGACTTCGCAGCAGATAAATCAAGAAAATCCACTACTGGCTATTGTATTAAACAGTTTGGTAATACAATTGCTTGGGGCAGCAGAAAACAAGACGTAATTGCTGAGTCAACTACTGAGGCCTAGTTTGTAGCCATTGCTGTTGCTTCAAGTCATATGCTCTATTGTAGTAGGTTAACTGAAGAAACTTTTCCTCAGTTTAAAACTCAAGTTACCATGTATGAGGATAATGAGTCTACCTGTAACTTATTATCTATCTTCTATAATCATGGTGTATTGAACGTTGATATCTCAAGGTAAAAGAGTATGTTTGTGATAACTTACTCAAAATTATTCATGTATCAACAAATAATCAAGTTGCTGATATTTTAACAAAACCTCTTACGGCTCAGCAACATGAGTTCTTACGTGAACAACTATTAAGCAATTAAGATGGTAAGTCAAGAGAGTCACTCAAGTATATCCAAAACCTTTAACTCATCAAGTTACCATCTCTATTGTTCAAGTCAAGTCGAGTTAATAAAATTTTTGTTATACATAAATGAAAATTCGTTAAACTTCTGTTATTCATAAATAGAAGAAATTTCTCAAAATTTGTAAGTTGTATAAATTTTAGAAAAATATTAACGGTCAAGTAAATCAAGTTTCAAGTTCAAGAATCAAGAAAATATTTACTCAAGTTCGGATAATTCCAAATTGGGTACGAGTTTCGTATTTTTCTTAGTTTGCTGAATATAATTCATCGATCGATATCCAGACTCAAAATTATGATATAATATTGACTCTAACCTCAAGAAATAATGACAAGTTTAGTTCAAGTAAATTAATTTTTCTCAAGAGTCGACATTTTTATTAAATCAAGTTTCTTTCTTTTATTATCAAGACCAAGTTGATGTCAAGCAGTCTGATGAACTCGTCTATTTAATTTGATGAAATACTAATATATCTGTTTATTGTTCCAAATGTATTCCATCAAGATGAATTCAAATTCTCGATCAAGAATAATATTAATAATTGTATTTTCTGTTTCAGATACTTTTATATTTTTATATTTGTTTTTGTTCCTGTTTAATCATGTGTTCTTTATTTCAGGAAGACTTATTATTTCTAAGTATCGTATCATTTTTAGTTGAAAATACTAATATTATTTTGTTTGCAGGTGATTCGTTACCTAGTATTAAGTTTATGATACTTATTTGTTTGTTTAATTTTGACGTTTTTCTTTTTTTTCTGGTCAATTAATTGTGTGATTTTATTTGCTCAATTTTGTTTTTGTTTAATATTATGACCAAAATTTAAGATTTTAAGTTTGTTTTGTTTTTGGAGCATCATACTTGTTTTGTTTTGTTAAGTTTAAGTCAACTCAAGTTCCTGTGATTACTCAAGTTCCTGTGATTCTCAAGCTGCTGTGATTTCTCAAGTTTCTGTGATATTTCAAGAATATTTGTTATCAAGAGGTTCCAATAAAAACAGCTCGACACTCGCCTGGAAGGGGGTGTTAGATGTCAGTAGTTGGTACTACTGAACCAAGATTTCCTACAGTCAAGTTCTCGTCGTTTTTATCTGTGTCTTTCTTTCTTTTCTGTTTTCTGGTCAAGAGGTGACGCTTACTCCTCACTTTGTGAAGTGAGGTTGAAATGCAAGGAAAGAAACAAGTTAGTTAGAGATACTGTAATGCAATGATCAAAAGTATAAATTACAAGTTTGAGGAAGATTAACGATCTCCCTCCATTACAAGATTAAAGTTTGAGAGGGAAATGAGTTTCAGCGTTCTAGGGTGAACGAATGAAAAAAGTCGTGTTTGTTCGCACAACCTGAATAGTGTTAGTTTACGTTATTAAAAGTAGTTGCGCTAAAGGTTAGTAAGCGAGTGCAGGTGGAGTGTAGAACAACACCCCCCACAGTCCAATGAAATGAGCAAACATGAATTATCGCGAGAACGAATATTATAAATAAATTAATTTTCAATTATCGTATTATTGTACATTTATGTTCATTTCCCAAACAAAATAAAATAAAATAAATTACATAAAAAGAATGACTAGATTATTATTCGATCGTAACATATATCTCGATTTATTTTCGAAATTATTTATCGACATATATTGCGGTAATGAATTTCGATTTGGGCATTTTCCAATCTTCCATGCTGTTCGAGAAAAGTTTCGTTCAAATTTGTTTAATACTTGTTGAATAAGGGTGTTCCGAAATGTGATAAGCTAATATCAACCAAACGTGTGAAATCATGTCAATGATTTGTATTCAAGTCTCTATTCGTTCGAACATTGAATTTGCAGAGATGACAATGAATACCTACACAAAAATAAACTTTGTTTCAACAACTATTTTTCTGGCCTAAAGAATATAATATATTATTAATTTGTTTGAACATGTGATTTTTTCTTTTCTTTTTTCGAACATTATATTTTCAGGTACTATGCTGCAAAGAAAAAAGAGATTATTATATTCAGCGATTTGTGAATTGACATATTATTCAGCTTCGAATATTCATATTCCTTCCCCTTTTGAAATAAATGATTTTCCCATATATTATTTTGAATTCGAGAAATTTTATTGTGATATATTTGATGTTGTTAATACTTTGTCGACTAAGTTTCTAAATTTTTATTTGTCAAGACTTTTTGTTAGCATGTCTGCTAATTGTGAATTTGTACCAACAGTTTTGAATTCGATTTCTTTATCCTCCACCGATTGTGTAATGGCATAACATTTTATCATTAAAGCTCTTGCTCTTTTTTGAGCTCCTCCCGACATTATTCTAAGTGCTGATATATTGTCTTCAAATATTCTTACAGGGTCATTTTCTTCAAATATTTCTTTTTGTAAAAGGAATGTAAATTGTATGTCGTCTAAAGCATCAAATACTGCGATTATTTCAGCAGCAGTTGAGCTTGTAGCTACAATCGTTTGTCTTCTTACATTCCAATTTATTAAATCCCCATTTAAATATATTAGAAATCCTGATATAGGTTTTCCTAAATTTAAATTCGATATTTTTATTTCCTGATCTTTTCCATCGGGGGCATAAGATGCATCTACAAAAGAGTGTATGCCTTTACTATCTGATGTGAATTTAATCGAAAATTCCTTTGTCGTGTTCACATATTTAAATATTCGTCTTACATGATTTTTTAATTTGGAATTTGAATTTGTTTGGAATCTTGAGAAAAAATTTACTGCAAATGAAATATCGGGTCTTGTTATTCTAGCTAGATATAACAGAGCTCCAATCATTGAACGATATTCTGAATCGTCTGTGCAGTTTTCATCTTCTTCAATTTTCAAAGATGTTTCTATGGGGGTATTTATGAAATTTGATTCGTTTTGATTATATTTTTTTAATATTTTTTCTATATACCTTGATTGTATTAAAGTTATTTTATTTTCTCTCTTCTATCTCTCATTATTTCGAATCCTAAATAAAATCTCGGGTTATCAATTATTTTCATGGTAAATCTTTTTTGAAAAGAATCATTTACTAAATTATCCAAATTTGGTTTTTTGCCAAAAAAAATTTTGTATGGAGTTTTATGTTCTAAGTTTACCCTTGTTGGTGATCTATTTATTAGGTATGCAGCTGTAGCTATTGCATGTGCCCAATACTTAATATCTAGATAACCATCAAACAGTAAGCTTCTTACTCTTTTCATCAATGTTTGATTTTGACATTTAGCTATTCCGTTTAATTCTGGTGAGTAAGGAACCACATTTTCTATTTGTACTCCTTTGTCTTCACAAAATTTTACTAATTTTTGATCGGTATATTCTTTAGTGTTATCGCACCTTATTTGACTTATTGGTATTTTGGGGAAGTTATTCTTCGTTGAAAAAAAAATATTTTTAATGAATACCTGACTTTTATTTGATATTGGTATCACGAAGGTGTATTTGCTATAGTTGTCAATAAATGTCAATATATATTTCTGATTAGCTATTGTGGGTGTGAAGGGTCCCATAATATCGGAGGATATAATTTCTAGTCTTCTTTGGGGTTTATTTCTGACATTATTATGACCTAAATGCTGGCTATTAGCTATTTTACAAATTTCACATTTAATGAAATCATCGTCTTTAAAATTAATTGTTTTTGGAATTCCTATTGTGACTTTATGTAAATATCTCATATATTTTCCATTTAAATGGCCCAATCGTCTATGCCAAATCATTTTTTTTTGTTGATTTGTGTTGTTTTGAATTATTTTTAATGAATTATCTGAAATATTTTTTTTATTATTATTATTATCCTCATTATTATTATTTTCTATTATAATATTATTATTTTCATTATTTTCTTCTAAATTATTATTATTATTAATGGGTTCTTCTTCCTCTTCTTCTATTTCTAATTTGACAGAAAAAGAATCCCATTCGTCATCATTTTGATTTTGAGTGACAGGCATACATTTTTTTGGTATATTTATATAATTATAATTTACTTGGAAGACACCATCAATTTTGTAAGATGTAAATAAAATGTCTCTAGTTTCTATAAAATATGTTTGTATTTTTTCTTTTCCCTGGTCCATATGTAATATTCCGGATTCTGTTACTTTAATTCCAGACATAATATCTAATGACAGATCAGGTACATAATGGACTTCTAATAATTCAATTGCTGTATGTGTTTTATTTTTGTTTTCCACTAATATTCTCATATTTCCCATATGTGTAGCATATAAATATGTATCTTTAAGTGCACATTGTAATTTTACAGGTATTTTAAATTTTGTTACATTAATTAATTTTTCAATGTTTGATATGAGATGGACTTCCACCCCCCCCACCAAGTAACATTTTTTTTTTAGTTGTATGTAATTTTCATTTTTTGTATTATCTTTAATTAATTTTTTTAAAAGCCAATCTTCATTATTATTGTATTTTTTAACCATATATGATAGTTTTATTGGTCTTTCCTCCTCTTTTTTATCTTTATTTTTTGGTTTTTCTTTATTTTATTCTTTATTTTCGGGTTTATAATCAGGGCATTTATTTTTGTAATGTCCTGTTTGGTTACATATAAAGAATCTTTCTTCTTTATTATTTTTTCTAGGCGATTGATTATTATTTCTATTATTATTTGGGTTTTTATTATAATTGTTTTGATTATTTTGATTATTATTTTCATTTCTTGGATTATTATTTCTATAATTATTATTATTATTATTATTTCCATTATTATTTCCATTTGTGTTATTATTTCGTCTATAATTATTATTTCTATTCCATCTATTGTCTTTATTATTATTATAATTTGTATTATTATTTCTAAATTTATTCCCATTATTATCGAATTTTTTATTAGACGATTGGTATTGTAATTTAATTTGTTTATCTCTTATTTTTAGATCACCGTCTTCTTTTAATATTTGTTTGAATACTTCTACATTTTTTCTGTTTTCAGGGAGGTTATCAAATTGCTTTTTTGCAATAGTTTGTTCGTATCCTAATGCTAATTGAAGATTTTCTAACTCCTCTTCCTCAGATACTTTTTTCCCTGCATCACGAACTTCTTGTACTAAAATATCCCAATTTATTTAAAAAGCCTCTTATATTTCCACCTGGTGTAAAGTGAAAGGCAGTCCATTTTGATTTGGCCATATTTGCAACTATTTTAGTTTTAGAACCATAAGTTATATCCAATTTTTCAAAAATTTGATCCACTCTTTTACATTCTCTAATTTGTTTCGATACATTATATGTCATGCGTTCCATGATAAATGCTTTTGCACATTCCTGTTTTTTAAAATATGCTTTAGCAGAGTTTGAAGATGGTCTGTATTGCAAATTGTCCATATTTTCGATATAAATTTTTAGTTCAGGGTGTGGACCAAAAATATCCCAATATCCCGAACTCCTTATTAAAGCTATAATCATACGTTTCCAGTCCAAGTAATATTGGCCATCAAATATTTTCCCACTTGGACCTTGTATCGGACGTATGGTTTCATCAGCTGGCATAACATAATGTACTTGAGGGTATGTACTTCTAGAGCCTGATCCTCCTTGAGGGGATGGAGTAGTGGTTCTTTCACTTGCTGTATTCATGCTTTCTGGAGTACTTGGTAATGTGCTTAGTTCTGATAACTCAATTTTGAAATGAAATAATAAAATTTATTTTCAAAAAGTTAATTCCAAAGGAAATTTATTTTATTCTTTGGAAAAAAATTATTTTATTTTTAATTAATAATTATTATTATTTTTTTTTTATTTAAATTATTAATTTTTGTCATATTATTCGTATGTATATTGTATTTTAAAATATGAAAAGAGAGAAGAAAAGAAAAAAATATTCCAACTGAGAATATATTTCAAAAATGAACTTGAATAAATCTTATTTGATTTTGAATCCTTGTAAATGTATATAACAAAGGATCTATTGAAAAATATTTTTGAAAGCTATCTATAATATTTTATTGTAAAAAATTTTCAAGTTTGTGCATTAGTATTTTGAACTAAAGAATTTTGTGACATAAAAGTTCGCAAGTAAACCTGTCTAATATGACAAAGGATTTTTTTCTTTTGGTGACAATAACTTGTTAAATTATGAAGTTTGTTCAATTATGAAAGTATTTTTCTTGTTAGTATTATATTATAAGTTTTAATTTTCGTAATTTTACGTATTTTTAAAGAGGATTTTCTCTCTCAAAATTTTCAAGAAAAATTCTGAAAGATTCTATCGAGTCCAAAGCTTAAATACTGAAAATATTTTTTGAGATTTCTACAAATTTTGCGACTTCGATACCTCTTTTATAAATAATTATTCCACTAACATTTACTGAAAAAGTTTCCAAAACTATTTCTCCTGAAAATGTTTTCCAGAATGGAAATTCAATTAAATTAATTCTTACGTCTGTTATTTTTTCGTTTTCAAAAATATTTAATAATTTTTTATAATCTTTTTCTTTAATTTTTATTATTCCTTCACAGTTTGATGTGCAATTAGCAATTTGTTTTCAAAACCTTATCATTTGTAACCTGCTTTATTCGAACTTATTTTTAAGCTTAATCGTCCTGTGAATTTTTCACTTGATTTTTACCAAACTAAAGGGGGTTTTTGAAATTAAGCGTTTTGGAAATTGAAGGTAAAAAAATACTTTAAAAAAATTTTTATATTACTAATGTCGCTCAATATCCCACAAAATCACTGAATATATCCCTTCGTTTTCCACAATAGTAAATGAAATATATAATTTGAAAGTATTGAAAATTACATTACCCGTAATCTTCGGAATTCCGTTGAATATTTCCCAGTTGAGTTCGTGAGTAATTGGGGTTTTTCCGTATGTCAGTATTCGGATTAATCTCAGATTGTCCTCAGAAAATTTCAGCCTTGGTAGCGTACAGATTGGTTGAATCAGCAACACTTGATTGACTAAATTTCGATGATGATTTTTAGCGGATGATGGCGTTCAAAGATCACGATAATTGAGTTCGACGTAACAGCAATTTCCAATTTGAATTTGATTGTTGATTCACCTTACTGTAACAGATGATCCAGGTCCAAAGTAAACTGCAATACCACGGCGAATATCCTTTTTTGTTTCACTTTACCGCAAAAAGACGATCCAGTATTTTTTCGGAAAATGATTAAAATGGCGTTGAATTATTTTGGCGCCAACGTAATTTAATTTAACTTCGAATAATTTCAAACAAACTTTTCAAAAAATTAAAGGATAAAAAAAATCCACTGAGTTAACAACTCATGAATTAAATTATACTTCGTAAAAAATTAATTTTTGAACGAAAAAAAGCTTATAGTTCCCTTAACTTTTGGATACTATAACAAAAAATCAAAATGAAAGATTAAGTATCGCTCTGTACTAACTGTTCAGGAATTGCAGCTCTGCCTACCATGAAGTGAGGTTGAAATCCAAGGAAAGAAACAAGTTAGTTAGAGATACTGTAATGCAATGATCAAAAGTATAAATTACAAGTTTGAGGAAGATGAACGATCTCCCTCCATTACGAGATTAAAGTTTGAGTGGGAAATGAGTTTCAGCATTCTCGGGTGAACGAATGAAAAAAGTCGTGTTTGTTCGCACAACCTGAATAGTGTTAGTTTACATTATTGAAAGTAGTTGCGCTAAAGGATAGTAAGCGAGTGCTGGTGGAGTGTAGAACAACACTTTGTAATCAATATGGCGATAAGACTTTAATTATGCCTGTTTGTTCAAGTTTAATTACATAGTGTTTTTCAAGTTATTTATGAATATATTCAAGTAAATACTTATTTAAACCGAACTCAGTTGTTCGTAATTGGTGTCAGCTCTAAATATAAAGGTTATCGGTAACCGAAAGTAGGGGAAGCGATTTGTGAGTAAAGCAGAATGTATGACATATATATATATAGTGGGGATGATGATGAAGAATGAGATGGGATGGGATTTGCGTTACAACCATCTCTTTTTATTGAGGTGAGTTCTGATCACTTCACATGGAAAAGATAAGGACGGACTTCCATCTTAGAAAAACGATTTATTAACGACGTTAGTACAACGACTGACGAGCGGAGAACATTCTCCGTCGAGCAGTGGTGGAAAGAATATTGTGTTGGCGATCAGTGTTGCCACATGTAAAATGAATAAATGTAATATACATGTTACATACAGTGTTAGTCAATGTAAGGTTATGTGTTTGTGAGGGAGTGAGGGAATTGTATCCCAACACCCCCCTGCGATTCAAAACGGAAGAACGAACATATAAGTAAAAATGTGTCACACAAAGTATGTATTAAAAAATAAATAAGCAATAGCAGTCAAAATTGTTACATATAAATATCGTATAAAAAATTGCTATAAAAATAGTAAAAATATTAGGTATGTCGTTGACTAGTGTCATGGTGTACAATTAAAATGTGTATAAATTTATGTATCAATTGTTTTATTTTATATATCGTGTAATTATTAACATGAGGTATACATTTAACCTTCTGTTATAGTGTCACATCTTATAAATAATGTGTGACTTTGATTTAAAAATATATATAAAAAGCGGGTCGGAGAGATCAATATCTCCTCATCGTCAGCTGTGAAGAGAAAATGTTATTATGTATATGTCCTTATAATTAGTTGTGTGGGGTTTAGATAAATATGCTATTGTTGGAATCAATTGAAATTGTTAGGGAATGCTGATGCCAGTAAGAGAGGCAGAGCAGCGACGGGGAACATATTGAAAGTTTTGATGTGAATTGTGAAACAAAATATGGACTGCTTGGTTTACAATAGGCGCTAAAAGACCGACGCCCATCCGCAGTCCAAAACCAAATATCAAAAATTTTGAGGGTTATGTCAATTAAGACTATTAGCTGAAAAGTTGACTTGTTTGGAGGATTCTCGTAACGATATTTTGGAAGGTTCTCCGATCAAGTGCTTTAGTTAATATGTCAGCAACTTGATCAGGTGACCTAATATCATTGAAGCTTATTAATTTTTGTTGGAATGCTTGCAACAGTGCGTAGCATTTGATTGCTAGGGACCTCTATTGTTTCTGGCCTCCCCCAGATGCAATACGGGACGCAGATATGTTGTCCTCGTACACCTGCACTGGGTCAGTTACAGAGAAAACGCTTTCCATGAGTCTCCAGACCACGTATATGTCGTCTAGTGCATCATTCAATGCAATTAACTCGGCTGCAGTCGACGAGGTTGCAACCGTGTTTTGCCGGTGAACGGCCCAATTTAACAAGTCTCTGTTTACAAAAATCATGAAACTAGTTGTGGAGCACCCTTTCTCCAGGTTATTTATATTGATGGGTGAATCGTCTACGTCGGGTGCGTACGACGCATCGACAAAAGCTTTAATGTGTGTTTGATTGGAGTGGAAGACCAGAGAGAAGTCCCTTGTAGTTTTAAGGTACCTAATAATACGACGGACATAATTTTTTATTTCATTATTGGATGATGCCTGAAAACGTGATAAGTAATTGACGGCGAAGGCAATATCCGGGCGGGTCAGTCTTGCCACATATAGCAGATTCCCAATCATAGCCCTATATTTGGTGTCGTCCATTCCATTTGTCGGCTTATTTATCTTAAGTCCAGTCTCCATGGGTGTGGAAGATGGATTACATTCCGTCATTCCAAACTTCCAGAGAATCTTATCAATATATCTATTTTGTGTGAGTATTATTTGTTTTCTAGGGATATCTCGACTTATTTCGAAACCTACGAAGAAAGTTGGATTATGTTCTATTTTTAATGTGAAATTTTTATTGAAAATATTTATTAAGTCTTGTATCCACTCGTCGTGGTTACTAGCCAAAAACACGTCATCCACGTAGACTATCAGGAGTGCCATTGCACCAATATTATCCTGTTTGATGTATAAACATCTATCTATTTTTGATTGGATGAATCCAGCTTGAATTATTGTTGAATTCAACAAGTCGTACCAACTCTTGGAAGATGTTTTCAGTCCATATATTGACTTTAATAATCTCAGGCAATGATTTTCGCTTAGTTGGCATCCCTTAGGGTTTGATATGAATATAGGATATTTTATTTGTGAGTTAAGGAAGGCTGTCTTTATATCGAATTGTATTATTTTTAGTCCGTATTTATTTGTAATGGATAGTATCCATCTTATTAGCCAATATTGGATTACCGGGGCATATGTTTCAGTTAGAGAGTAGTGAGTAAGATCTTTAAAACCCCTTGCAACCAATCTAGCCTTTGGTATATGAACGCCTTGGTTGTTGGGTTTTGTGGTGAAACACCACTTCGTATCTACTAACCTCACATTTTTCTCCTTTGGGACAACTTCCCACATGCCCATATCAGATAATGACTTCAGCTCGTCTGTAATGGCTTGTTGCCATTCTTCCTTAAAAGGATTGTTTTCGACATCCTCCCATTTTTGAGGGATGTGGTTCTCAATGTAATTATTATATCTTGATTTAAATAAGTTTAAAATTACGGGAGTTTCTACTATATTATTATTATCCTGTATATTTTAATTACTATTATTTATGTTATTTATTTGTTTTATATTTCTCGTTTCATCAAATCTGACATCGCATGTAACATGCAATTTGTCTATTAATGGGTCCCTTATGCAGTACCCACTGTTGGTATACCCTACAAAAATTCCTTTATCTGATCTTTGGGTTAATTTTGGGTGTTCACTGTTGGCTCTTTTTCTTTTATTTCTTGTGGCTTGTTGCTGACGGACCTCTATGGGGATATGCCTGTGAGCAAGATCCAAAATCTCTCATATTGGATAAGTCAGGCTTTGTGCCGTAAAATATCTCAAAAGGGGTCTTATGGTCTTTGTTGGCCCTAGTTGGGCTTCTGTTTATTACATAAACAGCCGTCAGAACAGCCAATGATCAAAAACTGAAGTCCAAATTGGAGTCAAACAACATAGCCCTTGTCCTTGCCATAATCGTTTGATTCTGCCTTTTGGCCATCACATTCAACTCTGGTGAATATGGAACGACTGGCTCGAAGTTTATGCCGTTTTCCTCACAAAATGTCTTCATATTTGAGTCAAGATATTCCCTAGCATTGTCACATCTTAAGGTGGCTATTAGGTGATCCGGGAATTTCGACTTTAATTTCATGTATAATTTTTTAAACTACTCAAAAACCATTGATTTTTTCTCGATAGTGGAGATAAAAGTGTATTTTGTGGCATAGTCCACGAATATCAAAACATACTTTTCACCATATATGCCTGATGAGAAGGGGCCCATTGTATCTGATGAAATGAGCTCGAGTTTCCTTTCTGGCCGTGTGCGAGTTCCATTGTGTCCTAATCTTCTAGAATTGGCTTTCACACATACCTCACACAGACTGAACTCGTCATCACGAAACGTAATTCCGTTTGGAATACCTCTTGAGACCTTTGTCAAGAACTTTAAATTTTTTCCCGATAAGTGTCCCAATCTCCTATGCCATATAATTTTTTTATCTATTTTTGATGTTTCTATATTCTCATTGACTTTTTGCATATCAGTTATTATGTCATTATTATCTGTTATGTTATTATTTTCGTTTATACCTACATCCTCATTCATTTCTGTGAGAATAATAGCGAATTATATTACACGTTGGCTTATTATTCTCGCATATCATATGTTGTGGTAACACTGTTTTATTATTATTTGTAATCTGTGATTTTTGTGTTTGAAACCCAACTGTGATTATATGTTTTGTATGCCTTCTCGTCGCTCATCAACCGTCGGTGATATAACATGTCCGCTAATATTATGTGGAATAAAATTCGTGAAATAGTGAATATTTAGTATCTTATTTATGTGTTTGTAATGTGTGTGTCTAGTCTTTGCTCAATGTCTTCGTTAGTTTAGGTTTCATCGTCGTATTTTCGTGTAGTTCGATCCGTTGGCAGTTCCTATTTTCTCACAATTTCACTTCCACCTTCATTTGTTTCATTCTCTTGTGTATTATTATTATGATATTCATCATTAGGATTTATTATAATATTATTATCTTTATTGTTATTAATTGTGTTTTTTTGTGTATTATTATTAATATTCTATCCATTCTCTTCGTTCTCCTCCTGACTTTCCTCTATAATTTCTTCTTCTACTTCATATTCCATCCATTCATCTTGGGAATTTATATTAGGCATAAATGCCAATTTATTTGATTCGTTATTATAAGGACATATTCTATTTAATTCGTCTTCATTTTCTATAATATTAACGGTGGACTCTGGTACAATTTCGTACTTCACCATGTATACGTGTGAGAAAATACGAACTGCCAACGGATCGAACTACACAAAAAGCAACGACAAAACCTGCACTGATGAAAAGATTGAACGACGACTAGAAACACACATTACAAACACATAAATAAAAAGACTAAATATTCACTATTTCACGAATTTTATTCCACATAATATTAGCGGACATGTTGATGTTACGAAGGTTGATGAGCGACGAGAAGGCATACAAAACATATAATCACAGTTGAGTTACAAACACAAATATCACAGATTAATAATAACAACAAAAACAGTGTTGCCACAACATGTGATGTGCGAGAATAATAAGTCAACGTATAATATAATTTGCTATTATTCTCACACGCCTCCTCAAATTATATTTATACGATAAAGTCAAAAATACTATTAAACAAATTTTCTAAATTAATAAAGTCATTAAAAACAAAAATGACAAAGGTCAACAATAACACAACGAATTTACAACACAAAAAAATATCAACACAAATGGTAAACATATACAAAAAGTTACATTAATTTTAACAGTTTACAAAACATATCAAATTTGGGCTTCGGGCAGCCCTTTGTGAAAACGTCCCCCAACTGTCGCGAAGTTGGTACGTACGAATACTTAAAATCTATATCTACGTGATTGCACACAAAACGGTACTTTACATCTATATGTTTAGATCTGCGAGTATTCCACTTTCCAGAGTGCAGAAGAGCCAGACAACTCTGGTTATCTTCATAAATCACAGCTCTGTCATTAATCTGAATGCAAAAGTCACTTAACAGATACTTCAACCAGATCGACTCAGTGGTAGCATTGCATATTGCAATCAACTCACTCTCAGTGCTAGATAGTGCTACAGTTGGTTGCTTCTTGCTAGACCAGGACACCAGTGATCCATAAACAAAGACACAGTAGCCCGAGATAGACCGTCTTGTGGTGATACAGTTACCCCAATCGGCATCAGAAAAAGTTTCTAAAATATTGCCGTTATTATCATGTTCATTAGAAAATATTAATTTTTTATCTTTCGTGGTAACTAAATATTTAAGTACTCTCAATAAGTATTTATAATGTTCGTCAGTGGCATAACTGGAGAATTGGCTAAAATACGATATTGCAAAGCAAATATCGGGCCGTGATCCTAGCATCAGATACATTAGGCATCCCACGAGCTGTTGATAGTTGTTGTTGAGTACACTATCACACGCATTGAGATCCCTGTCCAATTGGAGTTTAGGGTCAATGGGTGTGTAGGTCGGTGCGCAGTTATCAATGCCAAAACGCCTAGCAACAGACTCAATGAGACCCCTCTGCTCAATTTCCAGTATGCCATCTTCACGATTGTGATTGATATTCAAACCTAAATATTTCTTGACCTTTCCCAGATCCTTACACTTAAACCTTTTATTTATTTCTTTTTTAAAAAATGTGATTTGTGAATTGTTATTTGAGCTAATCAGGACATCGTCAACATATGTGAGTAAAAAGACTACAGTCCTATCACTTTTATTTTTATATATATATAAGCAGTCATCTGCCGTGCTCTGCACAAAGCCAAGAGCAACAAGGAACTCGTTGAACAATTTGTTCCATACCTTGGGCGACTGCTTTAGACCATAGATAGACCTATTCAATTTCAAAACATTATTATGCCTATCAATTTTAGTTTCTATCCCTTCGGGTATCTCAAGATACACATCTTCCGAAAGAATTCCATTCAGGAAGGCACTACATATATCAATTTGTTCTATGTGAAATTTTAATTTATTGCTAACAGCCAAGAGGGTCCTGACAGTTGAAAGCTTCGCCACCGGCGCATACACTTCATCAAAATTGAAGCCCTTCTTCTGTTGGCATCCTCTGGCAACTAATCTAGCCTTATATAACACATCATTATTAATATCATATTTTTTATTAAAAATCCACCGATACGTGATGGTGGGGGCTTCCTTTGGACGTTTGGTCACCCGCCAAGTCTGATTGGAATTCAGGGCACTTATTTCCGAAGAAATAGCATCCCTCCACATCAGACTGTCCGGTGCAGCATTCGCCTCCTCAAACGTCAAAGGGACGCCATCCTCAGCAAGATATATATTGCTTGCTACTTCATCACGTTCAGTCGTTTCCTGTGGAAGACAGTCTAAATTCAAGTCACCATCAACTTCAATATTTTCTAAGTTTGATTCCGTGACTTCTGTGAAAATATCATCATCTTTAGTATATTTATTTATATTATTATTATCTATTTTATTTTCGAAGAACTCAACATCTCGCGACAGACGTATCTCCTTAGCATTTATATCCAACAATCTGTAACCACATGGAGAATATCCTACCATAATCAACTTTTCACTTTTATTTTTAAACTTATTAGAGTCATGTTTGAATGACAACATATATGCGTTGCATCCAAACGTTTTTAATTTTTTATAGTCAAATTGTTCATTGAACCACCTTTCATAAGGAACAAAATCCTTGTTTGTGGGGCATCTGTTCACGATATAGGCGGAGCACAATATGGCTTCCGACCAAAATATCTTACCAAGACCACTCTCGAATAACAGCGTCCTTGCCCTCTCACATAGCGTCCTGTTCATCCTTTCAGCTTTTCCATTTTGCTGTGGACAGCCACCAACCGTAGGTTCAACCACAATTCCTTTCTCAGTACAATATGACTGGAAGGTAATGTTCAAGTAGTCTGTGCCGCGATCACAACGAAGTCTCTTTACATTATAACCAAATTTATTCGAGACCATCTCGTGATATTCTTTGAATTTTGAAAAAGCTTCCGTCTTACTTGTTAACAGGTACACACAACAAAAATTTGAATAGTCATCTATAAATGTCATAAAATATTTCGCTCCTTTATATGCAGGAGGATTTATAGGACCACAGAGATCAGTATGTACCAATTCTAGAGGCTTACTAGTTTTTCGTTCATGCCTCAAGAACAGTTTTCGGCTCTGTTTCCCCATCACACAGGGCTCACACAGCAATCTGCGGTTGGAGTCAACGTTCGGTATTAAACCTCTGTTTGACAACAACTTAACATCGTTCACGTTCAGATGAGCAAGTCGCCTATGCCACACAGTCAGTGGGCTCGACTCATCCTCCAATGTCAGATTACACGATTGACTAGTCATTTTTAAAAAATCAATGGTGTAAAGATCTGAATTCACGCTAACACCAGTGGTCACTATTTTTCCACTGCAGCGTTGGATGACATCGACAGATTCCTCTTTAAACAGGGTATCAAAACCCGACCTGCTCATTCGTTTTACCGATAGCAGATTCTGCGGCAGCTCCCGAGCATATCTAACATTTTTCAATTCAATTACTATTCCATTTAACAATTCTAATTTTACTGTACCAACAGATGTAACGGACAGAGAAACTCCTTTCTTCGCAACACAGATACTATGTGGTTTAATCAAATCAATGTAGTCACTGAATAGGCTTATATCGTTAATTATGTGAATTGTGCATCCACTGTCTACTACAAATGTGGTTCGAGGCATCAAGTTTACATCTCCCTTTGCATTACAGAACTCATCAATTTTGTTATTATTATTATTACTATTATTTACTGTGAAACTATAACCCACATCTGAGCAATCGTCATTACCATTAAAATTTTCATTGCACATCTGTGCAGAACTCCTATTATTATTATTATTATTGGAAACATGGTCATTAGAACGATTTCCGTTATTACTATTACAAGCATCATTATTATTATTATTTCGATTTTTAGCATAGCAATTTCGTGCTATATGTCCAATCTTATTACAAAAATGACATTTAATATTTGAATGTCCATTGTCAGCACCAGAACTACGATTATTTCCATTAAAACTATTATTATTATTGCTTTGTGAGTTAAAATTGTGATTATTATTACTATTTCGACCTTCATTATTGGAAGATGAGTTATAAAAATTATTATTATTATGATTATTATTTCTACCTCGATTGAAACCACAATTATTATTTCGATTTTGGGACCTACCACGATTAAAACGATTACTATTATTATTATTATTATTACCTGAATTTCATCCGATACTGTAATGAATACCAAAAAACACATTCTCCTCACCAGTGACAGCCACTGATGAAGGTTTTTGGGATGCAGAATTCAGAGAGTTACCTCTCACTGTCGACTTACTATCAAATGATAGCTCACGCTGGAAGTTGTTTAGCTTCATAAACACAGCATCCCAGGTGACGACTTCTGCATCCTCTATCACCGCTTTGATCGGACGAAACTCCGCAGGCAGCGATCGCAGCAATACCAATACAAATTGTTTTGTGGTTGTCAGGTCTCCCAATTCGGTTAATCGTCTACAACGGGCACGATAATCGAGCAGATACTTCTGCAAATCAGAACCAGAAACATACCGTTTTGTGTACAATTCACCTTGTAAATCCATGAGTGTTTGGTCGTTTCCGTTGTCAATCAAGTTCGTGAGCACGTTGAACATCTCCTTCGCAGTAGTGTACGTCTGAAGCATCTCCAAATATTCATCTGTCACGTTGTTGGCTATCAGGAACATCGCTTTAGCATTCTCCTTGGACCAGGCATCTCCCCTATTACGAACAGTAGGCAAAGAATCAACAATTATATTACTTAGTGACTCCTTTGCCAGCAGCAGCTCCATTCTGAACTTCCACGTTCGACCATTCTGCCCATTGAATGGCTCGATCGTATTCTTCTTTCTCGCGTCCATCTCGTTTACAGGTTACGACGATCAGTTGCACCGCAAAACAGCAATTTCAGCAACTATCAGATACGCCGACCAACGATTCAACACGAACGAGATCACAGGAACATCGAGAAGCGAACATATCAAACAATGAAAAATGAATTAAGAAGCATGGTACTACTTGGGAGAGGCGAGCAGAATTCGACAGCACAACTTTGAAGACTCAAAACAATGGCGACCACGTTGACATCCAGGTAACTGGGCCCATAACCTGTGAGAAAATACGAACTGCCAACGGATCGAACTACACGAAAAGCAACGACAAAACCTACACTGATGAAAAGATTGAACGACGACTAGAAACACACATTACGAACACATAAATAAAAAGACTAAATATTCACTATTTCACGAATTTTATTCCACATAATATTAGCGGACATGTTGATGTTACGAAGGTTGATGAGCGACGAGAAGGCATACAAAACATATAATCACAGTTGAGTTACAAACACAAATATCACAGATTAATAATAACAACAAAAACAGTGTTGCCACAACATGTGATGTGCGAGAATAATAAGTCAACGTATAATATAATTTGCTATTATTCTCACAATACGCCTCTTATTTTTGGGGCTGAAAAAATTACCTCGTCCGTTCCTCGGACGTATATGTGCGCTGCAGAGAAATTTTGATCTATGCCTAGCACCCTATTTTCTGTTATTTTAATCCCTGACATTAGATCTACGTTTAGGGATGGTACATAATGTACGTTTTTCAATCTTATTATTTTTTGATTCCTCTCTGAATTTTCCACTCTGATGAACATAGTTCCTATGTGTGTGGCAATTAGTAGGGTGTCTTGAATGGCACATTCCAACTCGATAGGCTTTTCTAGTATTATTGGGTTAGACAGTTTTGACAAATCTGATATTACGTGAGCAACAGCTCCACCATCTAACATTATTCTTTTAGTAAGAGGGACATAATCTGAGTCTGACTCTTGTTTCGTGTCTTTAGATGTGATCAAGTTTATTAATTTATTATTATTTGTGATTATTTTTTGGCTCATAATCCTTATATCTAATCATCATGGACCATTGAACATCATTTTCCTTTTTATTTTTATTATTATTATTTGGATTGTTTCGTCCGTATCTTGTGTTTTGTGCAGGACCATCTAATTTATCTTGGGGTTTTGCACCCTCTTTATTTTACGGACATACTTTGGCTATGTGCCCTTTGCCATGGCACTTAAAACATACTAAGATATTCAAATTTGGCAAATTATTTTGGTTTTGGTTATTAGTATATTTTTTATATTCATAATTATTATTATTATTCTGAGACATTTCTGACTTTTGCTTATTATTTTATGTCATTTTCCCCTGATCTACATTTTGATTATAATTTTGATTTCTATTTGTGTTATTATATCTATTATAATTTCCTCCATATTGGAATCTCTGATTTTTATTATTATTATTATTATTGAAACTACGAAATTTATTATTATAGTGTCTTGACTTCTTCTCATCATATAACCTATCTGATCTTTCGATCAACATAGCATGGAGTGTTTCGATTGTTTTTTGATCCTGGCTTAAGGTATTGAACTCCAGCCTTGTCATGTCATAGTCCATGTTCAGTGATATTAGGAGTTGTTCTATCTCCTCCTGTTTGTCTAAATTTTTACCACAGTCCCTTATTTTTTGGGCTGATCTTGAAAATACGTCTAAATAACTCCTCATATTTCCATCACTGTTAAATTTTAATCTTTGAAAGGCCTGCTTCGCGTTAATATACGTAACTTGCATGCAGGTTTTGTACCTTTCATCTAAGACTTTTAATATTTGGTTTATAGTTTTTAGATCTTTGACTCTTTCAATTAATTCGTTGTTTAATCCTTGATAGATTAGAGCCTTTCCTTTTTCCTGATTGCGGAAATATGCCATACGACTAGCTGAACTAGCATTGCCAGAGTCAGGATTTAAAAAATTGTTTAATTCGAGTCCCAAAAATAATACTTCAGTCTCAACATCGTGCATAATAGGATATAATCCCTCTGCATAGAGTGTTGAGACCATTGTGGTCCTCCAGGCATCATAATTTCTTCCATCGAATACCTTTTTCGTGTCAAATCGTGACATTTTATTATTAATTTTATGATTTTTGGGAATTTAAATCCTACCTCAGAAACACAAGAGCTTAAGTCTAGAGGGTAACATGGTCTCAACCGCACGATAATGCACAACACAGTCTCAACCACTCGATAGGGAATGCAAATTAAATAAATTATAGTATAACATTCAATAATTAATTAATGTTTTAAAATAAATCTCACTAAATATGCTTTGCCGATGATGAGGTGATCTCTCCGCCGTTGTTTCCGCTTCTTGAGCGATCAATTTACTCTGACTTTATCACCAAAAATGTTTGAAATCGAATTGGTTAAAGCTTTAGGTCTTGTTTCAGAACGCAAATGATTCTGTTAAACACGTTAAAATAAAAATTAATTTCCTATGCAAAAATTATTCAATAAAAATATAAGAGATTACTGCTGAAAATGAAATAATCTATTAGTTTTCATCAATTGAAAAGATCTTTTATTGTATGTGGACAGGAAAAAATCTGTCACCAATGTCAATGATCATAAATGTAGGTTTTCTTTTGTTGGATTCGATTAAGCTCATCCAACAAAGATTTCCTTTTTCTGCAATTCTCGACCAACAAGATAAAGTTTGAAAGGCTATTGAATCCGCCTTTCAAGTTTCAACTTTACTTGAAACTTGGTTGAGAATATACATGAAAATATACCAAAATTTAACTTTGTGTTACCGAAATTTTAATTTTTTTTAATTAATTTTGAGCAAAATCACACGAATTAGTACTTAATTAGTTTAACTTTTTACTTATCTTATGTTTTTTTTGTTTACTATCGTAGTTTTCCGATGTTTTCCTGCTGCTTTGTTGCTCAGATGACACCAAACTTCGACAATTTTTCTCCGCAACTTTCAGATTTTCGATTTTCTTACTTTGTCTTATTCTCCAGAACACAGCACGAACAATTGCCAACCATTTTTGATTCTATGCACTGGTCTGCCAAATCACAAGATCCTCTCGTATCTGATCTGCTTTCTCCAAATTTTCGACTTCGAAGTTTTCACAGGCGCCCAAGAATTTACCGTTGTTTTCATTAAATTTCACTTTTTATTTATTGGTTTACTCGAATTAAAACTTTAAATTTTTCAGGATAGTTACTTTAATCACTGAACTTTGCGTTCACGAATTTTTTACTTTTCCTACCACTTTGCGTGGAGGTATCACACGGCACTAAGCCTTTTCACTTTGCGTGAAACACGAACTTTTAACTTTTAATTAATTACACGATTATCACATTTTAATTACCACACTTATTTTCCTGATCCGCAGCTCTGCCTACCATATTGAGGTGAGTTCTGATCACTTCACACGGAAAAGATAAGGACGGACTTCCATCTTAGAAAAATGATTTATTAGCGACGTTAGTACGACTGACGAGCGGAGAACATTCTCCGTCGAGCAGTGGTGGAAAGAATATTGTGTTGGCGATCAGTGTTGCCACATGTAAAATGAATAAATGTAATATACATGTTACATACAGTGTTAGTCAATGTAAGGTTATGTGTTTGTGAGGGAGTGAGGGAATCGTATCCCAACACTTTTGTCATACTAAGTCATACCCCGTCATACCTCAGAAGTTGAATCCTATGCTGCTTGCTATAATAATTAATAAAGCTGTAAATAAATGTAAGGTCGTTGTTTTGGTCTGGACAATTCATGTGATCTACCATCTTACCATTGTTTTTACTTTTTTTGTTTATCGACACGAATTTCTGAAGCCATCTCTGATGCTACTGGTATTGAATTTTGTCAAATTTTCTAAATTTATATCGTGTAAAGAGAATGTGGAATTGCAAATGATCGCGATTACTTTAGTTTGGTAGTTTCCATCCTCAAAAATGTCGAATTTCTGCGATAGACCGTAGTAGTTTTGTACACTCTGCCCCATAATGTGGAACAAACACCACAATTCGAAATTGTAAGTTAATATACTTTCATATCAGTAATTACTCCGCATAAATGTAATTTGACGACGTATTATGTCAATCATAATGACTGTTTTCGCAATTACAGGGAGGTGGTACCAGAATTGAAAATACTCCAGGATCATTTATTGAAAGATTGTCTGTGTACACTGCCACGAAATGTCTCGCCAACAACATTACTCCGTCGTTACTTTTCTGCGGTTGTACAACGATCCGATGTGACCACGACTTGGAGCGTCGATGAAATTCTCATGCAGATAACTTGCGTTCAATTGATATGCGAGAAAACGATAAAACAAAGTGCTAATACGTATCGATGTCGAACTCTGTCCGATCTACACAACGATTTGACTCGACGACCAAACGGAGTCATCGAGTATCTGTTGGTGCTAGCTGATGACTCGGACCAATATATTCGTTTTGCGGCAGCTCGTGGTTTAGCAATATTCTTTTTATTGTTTAAAACGCGTCTCGACCGAACTTGGTTGGATAGGTTAGTCGTTGATTTAGAGCGTCGGTCGGAACCGCATCGAGTGTTATTCTCATTAGATGTTCTAAAACGGATAATCGAGTGGAAAGACTTCGAAGAGCATATATTGGAGGATACTCTTCCTGAAGATGAGCCACCTTCAGCTACGTGTCATATTCTGTCGATGCACGCAGAACGCTTAGACAGCACGCCTGTGAAATGCTTATGTATCGAATCATTGGTACCAAAATGGACTCGAATCGTTAGTCAGTTTGCGACGTTGATACGCGACAGCACAGCAGCTGCATCGGCGTACAAACCCTGTGTCATTTCGTTCCTTAACCTATGGGAGGCGATCATCTCGGTTAAGGCGAATCTGTCGATTATCGATACGAAATCATTTTACTGCTCTCTCGACGCGTCTGTTTCCTTGCTTACCAATAGTACGCCGCCTCTCGTTTGGAAACATATTTTGAATTTGTTTAACGAAGTGCTATGTTACGGTAGCACCCTTGCGCTGCAACATGATTTAGCCGGTGAGCCGTGTTCGCTGGCCCATGTAATTGTGAGAAACGTTAAAGATCGACGTTTGTTGCGAATGGTTCCGTACATCAGCGGAAACGGTAGCTTCGGTGGCGGTAGCAGTAACGGCGATAAAGTTCTTTTAAAGAAGATCGTTCTGCTAATCTTGAAAGCCGTCGCAGTTACCGTTAAAGAAGCGAAGTACGATTCGTCGAGTGATTCGTCTATCGGTTCGGAACACGAAGACGAGGATCGTGATATGGACATGATCTGCAGAAGTATTCACGACGTGCTGAAGAAACTGGATGCGTTCGTAAAAGAGAATGAAGACTTTCACCCGGGTACGAGATTGGCTACGTGGATCGTGCATTTGTTCATGGACCAAGATGACTACTTAATCGAGAGTATGGTCTGCTGCGTGGACGTGGCGCGGGTACTGTGCTATAGGAATAATTTCTTGCCGGAGCTACGTAAAGACTTGAATCCAAGCGAAACATTTCTTACGTTCGTGAACGCAACTTCATTCAACGCCGACTTACTCGTCGACTATTTAAAATCAAACGAAACGTGTTTTTTATTGTATATTTTGAATTTTCTTAAATATTTAAGAGACCATTGGGGCGAATTCGTCAACACATGTCGGTATGAGTTACAGGCTGTTAGTAAATTGTTCAGCGATCTGCGTTTGACGATCGAACGAGAAGTTAGAATCAACCAGATAACCTACAATATAAATCCTGTATTAACGTTATTAATAGACTGCGAACAAAGGTTTCGTGTACCGTAGTAGAATTTGTTTTAACGATTAGTTTTTAAATTTTACTTACTTACTTATATTTTTAATGATATATAAAAAACAAGCACATCACCTTAAGGTAAAACGCCAATTACTTTTAATGAATGCGTAATTTTTTTTACGAAGTATTTTACTGCGCGTTTTTATCTTGTAAAACTTTTTTTTTTTCTTCTATTTCTTCTTTTACTTAAGTTCCTGACTTATATAAATTTTTTCCAGTATTATTATTAAGACATTTACAGACTGCCTTTTGTATTTATAATTTGTAAAATTTTCAATGTTTTAGTGAAATTTGTAAGTTGTGGAATAGTTGTGTAGTTTTTCGATATAATGTGTTTTCTTTTACGAAGAGAACGATTTTCCTCAGGTATGGAGGGTTATTCTCGTGGAAAACCGCGCAACTAGTCCGAAATATATTTAGTGGTTTTATTTTTCCATGTGATTTTTTGTACAAAAAATGATCATCTGTATAAACATTAAATGCTTTTTTTTCCACTGTATATTGTACGTATAAGTATATTGTTGGAATGTGTGCATTCTTTTTAAAACATTCGTTGATTCCCTAATTTATTATTTTAATATACATTTTTTTAATTATGTTTTTTGTTTCTTTATAACGCAGAAATGAGTCCAAAAAAAGATCCTCCACGTTACAAAAACAGAGCTCTTCAATTCCATCAGAGAAAATCATATTACGATCTCTACCAAATCAATCTTATGTACATTAATTGACAAAAACAATTTACTCCGAAATAAAGTAATTCATGACTCCCGTTGAATTAATTAAGTTAGTAACATTTCGTATTTGGAATCTAGTTTCTTATTGGTTTTTTTCAACATAGCTTTATATGCTTTTTATATCATTTTAAGATAAATTGTTCATCTGTATCACGTCATTTATGAATAAAATAGCTTTCTCAATGAGAAAAATGTTATTAAAAATCGTTTCTAACTAGGGCAAAAAAGAAGATTTTTGGACATCAACAGATAACTGTATTAACATGTTGCATACTTATAGTTAGTATACTTTGACTTTAACGTAAAAGTCTGTTATGGAATACCTTGTCATGAAGAGAATCTGTTTTTTCGTTTGGTGGGTCTTCTTTTTCTATGCCAGATATTATATTCTGAGATTTATTTTCCTTTTGGCTCCACGTTAGACATTCAAACTTATGGTTTAAATGCTGGTTTTTTGTTTTCATAGTTCCTACGGGCCTGCCTCTTTTTCATAGGCATGCATTTTCCAATTGTGAGGAGTGTGTGAATCTAACACTAGAAGGGCAGTGCAGTCCAGATGATGGACATTGCCACTACAAGCCCAAAAGTCATTGCTAGAAATAGGTGTGGAGCAAATGGGCTCTATTGTACATTTTTTGCTGTTGAAGGAATTGTTGTTGCTGACTTCAAGTTATATGCAGGTAATACATAATTGGGTGCAGTTACCCATGGTGTAGGATTTGACACTTGATTATGATATGACAGTACAGATTTGTAATTATTTTGCATTGGAGGTCCATATTGATTTGTAGGCGGTTCATAATTCAGTGTATAGTTATTATATCGAGGTTCCCTGTTGTCAGGTTGTTGAAATTGATTTTGATTACAACTATGTGAATGACATTCTCCCAACATATGACCAAATTTAACACAATTATAACACTGTATTCTACTCATATTGCAATGTGGGCATTGTTCTTTATTCTGTTCGCAATAATTATCTTGAAAGGGCTGGGAATAATTTTGATTATTTGGGGGCTGTGGGGACAATACTTGTATGATGTATTAGGGGCCCACACACCTCGATGACAGTCACTGCCCAGAGGCTGGCAATTATTTGTCTCTATAATGTTAAACAAATAAACACTTGTATGTTCGTATGTTCAAACCAGTATGTATGTACAGGTAAGATACATTGCACGGGCTGTAATCAATTATCCGATAACAATATTGGTGATGTCACGGACCAGTACCAAATGTGTTGCGGCATTTCTTATCACCTTGACAGAGGCAAGAAATGACAAAACTGATGACATAATACCGTATGTATGTGTGTCTGTGTGTGTGTACCAAATCCAGTATATAAAGTCTCGAAACTGGCTACAAAATCGCCTGTGTTTGCCAAGGATTTGGCTCTTCTGTGCTTTGATGTAGGAAGTGGCAGAACACACAATACTGTTGAAGACCTTTGATGTGTGAATATCTCTCACAACAAGGTATTCCACAGTGGTGACACCGATGTGATTTTTTGGCTACATTGTGGGTGTCTAGGCGCTTAGCGCTAGTTTTATAACTAGGTGCATTGTGCTGGAGAGTTACTTGCTTGTAATATAAATATTTTTACAAGGCCTAGACACCTTTGGCTGTTGAAGCAGAGGTCTGACTTACTAAGTGGGAATTTAAACCCCCATTCCAAATAAATTTGCTGAAAGGGAACCAAAGGAAGTAGACCTTGAGGAACAAAGTTGCCCTCATCTGCCAACTCCTCCAGCTTCAATCAGAGACTGACATCTTTGATACCTCGGAGATACAAAAACAGATTTAGAGACCAGAAGCTTTGCATTTGTGAACTGTTATCAACCCTAACAAGATAACAGTTCATACACTGAGAAGTGGTCATCATCTGAGCCAAGACTCCGACCCTCTGACCCCAGACCAACAACAGATGGAGTCTGGGGAAAATTTTGCAAGAACTGCAAACTTGACATAGATTCAACAGAGGCAATTACCAATAACTATGCCTACCACTAATGCTAGTGGTAACACATCAAACAAGACGTCATAAAATCAGTCTGGAGCAGGAGTAAGCAGTCAACCATAGTTGATCTCCCAAGTGTTGGCACAGTTACTACAAATGCAACAATTGTAGAACTCTGTAGTCCAAAAGCGGAGGATTGATATTCTAGACATTCTACCAAATGATGTGGAACTCTGGTTAACTCTCCTCAAGGGTCAATTCAAAATGGAGAACCTCAAAAATGACCAGAAGTTCACACATATCTGTGGCAGAATGCCAGCCAAAATAATAAGCCACATTCCGGATATTATGGAATGCTCTCTAGCGGAAGTAGATAAATACTCAGGGTTCTGAAGAAAAATTGGGAATGTGTTTGGTAAAACAAAAAACCAAATTATAGAAGACTTTATGGGTGGAATAAAGATAGGAGATGACAAACCCTCCATCTTCATGGCCAAACTAAGAGAGAAGGCCGATAATATAGTGTCACCATCGGTCATTGAGAAACAGTTCTGCAAGCAATTACATCAAAATGTTGTGCAGTATCTGGTTGCTGTGGGTACCGTGGATAAACAATTCTGAGGACTTGGACTTCTTAGCAAAAAGTGCTAACAGCACGCTGTAACATTCGAGATCAGCATCCTCAATCATCAATGTGTCAGCAGAGAACAGAGAACTAGCTCAACTTAGAGCACAAATAGCTCAGCTGACTAGCAAAATAAAAAAGAAGACAAATAATAATAACAATAAATTGAAAAATGGTAGAAGCACCAACCGCTCAAAGAATAGGAATAATAGAAGCACAGATGGAAAGTCTAGGTTGAGAAACCAAAATAGCAATTCTATTCTACTAGGGTCAGAGTCCAACTCCACCTAGAAGATCATCATCTCGATCCACATCTCAAAACTGAGATGATAAATCTGGCTTCTTTCACAATTGATTTGGCGCAGAGGCCACCAAGTGCAACAACAGATGCCAATGGTGAGGTAAAACCTATATGAAGCTGAACCCATCAAACTAGAAAGAGAGGTCATCTATGCGGCCAAAGACCCCTCAAAAAAATATTCATGCCACCTATTCACCAAGGACAGGACAAACAGGAGATGTTACCTTATTGACTCAGGTGCTAACTTGAGCATTTTGCCAGTAAGTAAAAATCTAAAGCATTTTCTCCAAAATACTATCTCCAAACTGGGAATGGTCAAAACCATCCAGCTTAAAGAATAGAATCCAGCAAAGTAAGCATCGGTTTGCGAAGAGACATGATGTAGTCCTTCACAACTGCGGATGTTCCAACACCGATCCTGGGTGCAGATTTCCTTGCACATTTTTGCCTGGTCATCGACCTTAAAAATGGAAAAATCATAGACAACAATACTGGTTTATGGGTGGAAGGCAAAATGCTAGTGTACCAACTGAACACAAATATATCAAGTTGCACAAAAGTCGACGAACAATTCCTACGGATTTTGTCTGACTATTCTGGAGTCACTCAACCATCAATTTGCAGGCATACCTATAAACATGATACTGTTCATTTTATAGAAACTAAAAGACTGCCTTGGCTACTGCCTGATAAACTCAAAGCAGCATGGGAATAATATGATTGCATCATCGGGGAAGGCATATGTCATCCCTCAAAAAGCTCATGGAGTTCCCTAATCCACCTGACCAAAAAAGCAAGTGGAGAGTGGCAAATTGTTGGTGATTACCGGGCCTTAAATACCAAAACTGTTCCTGATTGCTATCCAGTCCCAAACATTATGGTCTTCAATGTGTATATGAAGGGTAAAATGATGTTCACAAAAATTGACATCAACTGAGCATTCCACCAAATTCCAAAGGCTGAACAGGACATTCCAAAGACAAAGGTTATAACCCCCTTTGGTTTATTCAAATGGCGTTTGGACTCTGTAATTCTGCACAAACTTTCCAGAGATTTATCAATGAACTGTTTCTGGATTTGCCATTTGCTTATGCATATTTGGATGGCATATGCATTTGCTCAGAAGGTGGTGAGCAACAGCACGAGAAGAATGTAAAAACCATCATACAACATATACACGCTGCTGGACTTACTATCAATGTTAGGAACAGTTTATATAGACAAACCAAGGTTGACTTTCTCGGCTACCAAGTCTCAACCAAAGGCATTTCCCCTCTGAAGACCAAGGTTGAGCCAATATTGAATTTTCCAAAACCCTCAAACATTGCCAAACTAAGGTGTTTCTTGGGGATGGTAAATTTCTACAGATGTTGCATTAAAAATGCTGCAGCTGAACAAAGTAAGCTGTTTGCATTGATTAAAACAAATAAAAAGAAAGATAAGACTCCACTCGATTGGACTAAAGAAGCCAAAAAGGCCTTTGATAATATCTAGTGCTGTTAAAAGATCGATTAGTAATCGATTATAATCGATAAGCTGGGCTCTTATCGTTTATCGATAAGAAACATTGTGTAATCGATTATTAAAGATTTGCCTCTTTCTATTACACTATTAAACTATTAAAGTATTAAATACCTAGTGCCCACTACCTATTTGCCCTACCAAACAATATAAAATACAAATTACAAAAATAGAAAATACGAATTATCTCATCAATTTAATATTTATCGAACATGGCAACTGGCAAGTGTAAAAGAAACAGAAAGTAATCAAAATCAATTCAACAGAAATAACAAAACTTATAAACGAGTGTCTCTCCTTCCACGAGACACTCGTTACAAAACAAAAGGTTTGATTGTTTTTTTAAATTTTTTGAGGAATACTTACTTAATTGATTGATAATCGATAAGAAATTTAATCGATAAGAAATTTAATTGATTTTTAACAGCACTAATAATATCAAAGAAACACTGGCAAATGCAACTCTATTTGCTTACCCAGACAAAATTCTGTCATTATGTGTCGCAACTGACGCATCCGACTTTGCTATTGGTGCAACTCTGTACCAAAAGGACAATGACAAGAAGTTACATCTTGCTTTCTTCTCCAGAAAGCTATCAAAAACCAAAAATAACTGCAGCACATAGGATAGGGAGTTACTGGGAATATTTGCTGCGTTGAAGCATTTCAGGCACAAATTAGAGGGAAGCTGTTTCACTGTGTATGCAGATCACAAACCCCTAACACATGCCTTCATGCAAAAGACAAAACCAGCTTCCGAGAGAAGGTTCAACAATTGGACTACGTTGGACAATTTACTACGGACATCCAATATGTAAGTGGAGAACTCAACACTCCAGCTGATGCTCTTAGTAGGATCAAAGCCATCTCAGCACCGTCTCAATTACCTTACGCTGAAATAGCAAAAGAACAGTTAAGGGATGCAGAACTGCAAAAACTGTTGTCAAACAATAACACAGCTCTAAAACTGAGACAATGGAAAATCCTTAGTACTAATGTTTTATTAACATGTGACATTAGTACAGGCAAGAATAGGCCATTTTTGCTGGTAAAGTATCGCAAATTGGCTTTCAGTAGCGTGCACAATTTATCGCACCCTGGACCAAAATGCACAGCTGGTTTAGTATCATCAAGATTTATTTGGCCACGAATGAAGTCTGACTGCAACAAATGGGCTCACAGTTGCCTAAATTGCCAAGAGTCCAAAGTGGGAAGACACACTCGTTCACCTCTCAAATCTTTTAAACAAATGGGGCAGTTTGAAACAATCCATATAGACTTGGTGAGTCCATTACCCCCATCACAAGGATACAGATACCTGTTGACCAGTAGCCAGAAGCAGTTCCTCTCTATGAGATGACAGTTTCTATAGTAGCTGCCAGGTTATTCGACACCTGGATTTCCCCCTATGGCATATCTGAAGTCATCATTATAGACCAGGGTCACCAATTTGAAAGCTCGCTCTTTCAAGAGCTGTCTAAGAAGCTTGGTGTATAACATAACCACACCACAGCTTACTATCCTCCAGCAAATGGAAAAGTTGAGCGATGCCACAGAGCTTTGAAAGCATCAATTATGGCTTGTGACACCAAGAGATGGGTTGATATATTACATCTTATGTGTTTGTCCAAGATAAAAAAAATAAGATCTTCGTTGGAGAAACCATATGCTGGTCCTTATAAGGATGTATCACGAGATGACAAAACTTTGTGATACATATCGCAGGTGGAGAGAAAACCATTTCAATCGACAGATTGAAATCTGTGTACCTCAGAAAAATGCTCCAAAGAGCAGCAAAGAAACATATGCAGAAGGAAGTAGAAGAAAATATATAGACTGAATAATCCGATAACACACAAATACAAAAAGTTGAGGACAAACCAGTCAAAAAAGGTGATACAACACAAAATTCATTAACAGAAAATATAAAAACAGAGAAGAAAAATAAATCAGTGAAGTTTAATGATGTCGTCGTCACAATACAATACAACCCATTGGCCCCCTTATGCCCACAAAAACAAGGCAGGCCCTTAGGTAGCAAAAAGTTGAAGAACCAAACTCCAACTAGCAAATCTGAGAGATTAGCGCAGAAAAAATAAAATATTCCCGAGAAAATTAATACTCGACACGAATTCTGCAAAACCGCTCAAAAATAAGCGAGGATCTGGAGTTTCTTCGAACAAAAGAAATTCCACAGATAAGCAAAGAAAAAATGCGTGCAATAAAAACAAGACAGGAATAAACAACCCCATATGCAATACAGAAGAAAACATCGGAAAGTGTTTCCATTGTCTAAAAAAGAGATAAGCAAAATGTCAATACACTGTGACATCACAAACAAAAAGCGCATTCCTTTGTGAGATGAAGAATTTTAAATACACTCGAAATTCAAACACACTCAACTTTCCTTAAAATTAACAGAATTTGACCAGAAAACTTTTAAGTGGTAGAAGATTTTATGCGCTATCCTCTCAATGCAAATCTAAAGCCAGATAATGCGATGGAACGAAGCTGCGAATGAATAAATTCTCGCAACGCTCTTCACTCGCTCTTTACTGTCTGACTGAATTAGCCAAACTTTTATTTCTCCAATTTTCCTGTGTTATTTTCCTACTTTTGTATTCTCTTTGCAATGTCATCCTCTACAAATACACCATTCTTTATCCCAAAGCCCCAATTTGTAGTGCCACCCAATCCTGACCCTGTAAAGACTCAAGATAAAATGGAACATGAAAAGGAGCTTGAAGGGATAGAGAATGAGTTACTTATGGACACAACCTCGGCTTCAGACATAAAACTATGTCTGCATCCCTCCCTCCTCTTGTGTCACCTCCAAAAACTCTAGAGAAGACCCCAAAAGTGGAATACTCACCTTTGGGATCCTCCACCCTAGTGGTTCCAGAACCCATGAGGAAACCTCCTGTGGGAGAAGTCACTAAAATGAGACATCCCCCCTCCTCCAACTTTACCTATCGACCATCGGGAAATTCAAACTCCACGATATTCAACAGGCCAAAGAAGGAGAAACCCCAATCCAGTTCTCCCAAATACCACCCTTACTCCCATTTGGCTCAATAAAACAGAGGCCCAGACGTAAAGTCCAATAGAGCCAGGAAGCCTATCAAGCCTGATTCAATCCCCATAAACACTCTTACAAGTGCATTGGAGCCACAGTAGGGTCAGCTCTGGCCAAGTAGGAGCAGGACCAGAAGCAGCAGTAGACTCAATAAGTCCCCCCAGGCATTTGATTTATCATTTTTGAGGCACAAAAACTGGAAGGAGTAGCTGTGGGGACAGAACTTGTATGAAGTATTAGGGGCTTGCACCCCTCGACAACAAAGCAATATTTTAATTTCATATCATTTCCTGTTCGGTGGCTTCATATGTCTGCCTGAGTATAGTATTAGAAAAGAAATTCAAGGATATCTTTGTTACAGCCATTTGAAAAATGACTTGGTGTCTATCTTTCTAATCTTTCTAGAAATTTTGCATAGCGGAATTTTGTTACGCCAATGTGGCATTAGCAGCTGCCAAACGTGCTTGTTGCTGTTTTAGTAAAAACACTTAAGCATTTTGTTGGGCTATATCTTCGGGTGTCATATTTTTGACTTTGTTTTTCAAAAAGGGGTTCATTTTGTTTTTGACATTAATTACGTTTATGTATGTAGGTTATTGTTTGTTTAAAAATTCTACACAAATTTCCAGTAGTAACAAATTTATTGGGTCAAAATAATTTTCATATTTTTTATCCAAATTTTCATTTTCATTCGGATTTTTTGGACTTTTTAAATGAATTTGGATGGAATGCTGTATTTCAGTTTGTGAGGATGTACCCTGTCCTCAAGGGACTGATCGAGTTAAATCAACACTAGAGTGTGAGGTCTATTGACAAAAGTTTGATTTAATATTGATTCTTCACCTAAAAAAACTTCGGTAAGGAAAAATTGTTTTTAAGTGAAATTAATTTTTTTGGTGACATATATAAGGAAGCTGGAGAAAGAAGTTTTTTGAAACTTGAACTTAAGCTTTTTCTTGCTAGTCATTGTTCATACTCTCCCTTCTTTCTTTTCTCAGATTCCAATATTTTTCTATAAGATTCTAGATCTCCCTCTTCTATATCTGAAAAGATTTCTTCAGCTTTGTTGGGATCTTTATTTCTAATACTTCGAGTTACTCTTCAAACTAGCTTTTACTATTGTCAATCAAGTTTTCTAAATTTTGAGCTCTTTCAAATGTTTTGGAGTTGGGGTTTGAGTAAGTATAAGAAGTGTAGCAGCTAATGTTTAGAATGTCTACCTTTACACAAGTTTTTTTGTAACTCAGTACAAGTTCTACCTTCTATTCTTTTTATTTTTGCAGCTTTTAGAACTTTATGAATGAAAATGATAGAAACACAACTTCCCAAGTGGTTTCCTAATAAAAGATAATTTTCATCTTGAGTGTTGGGATATGTTAAATTTTTATACAAGTTTTTAGGATTTTCCTCAATTATATATTAGAGTTATCCTCTACATTTGAATTTAAAATATCAGGGAGTGATGCAATCATACCTTCGTTTTTATCAAACATTCGCAAGTTTTGGGGAATTTCACATTTTACACAATTTCAATAATTTCATCATTAACGTGGTGAGTAGACTTTCATTTGATTCTTCGCGATGTTGAAAACAGGTTGTGCTGAATCCTCTTCTTTTTGTTTTCAGGAACCTTTTCCTGACTCGTGACTTATTTTTAAGACTTGTTTTTTTTTAAAGATTCAACTTATTTTTAAGTTGCGATTTATTTTTAAGATTTTTCTTAATCAAAATCTCACAGTTATCTGCAATAAACCTTTGATTTCCCAGGTGGTTGTCAAATTTTGTTTTCAAAAATCCAATTAATTCTACCATAATTTTCAAATCAAGACAACGTGCTCAAGTACAGAAAAATTTTAAAGTCCCCACACAAAAAATAATGTGATGTAGCAAAACAAAATTTCAATGTCTGCGAGCGAGAAAAAAAAAATTTTAAGCACAAAAATTTTGCAACTTATTTTAGAATTATTCACGAGTTATGCCTCAGTTTTATGTTTTGAAAAATTTTTGTTAATGTTCAAAAATTTACAATTACCACATAATTATTCTTACATTAAGTTTTGTCGAAAATACTTTGTTCAACGTTTTTCAGATTAACATTCTATTTATTAATTTTCTTTAGGTAACTTGAGAACGAATAAATTTTATTTAAAATGTCTTAATTTGAATGAGTAGGTCAGATTTGTGGAATAAATGCCCAAATTTTGACAGTAATTTTTTCAATCTTTAAATTCTCATTTTTTTGAATTACACCCTACTAATTGTTTAATTTTCAAATATGAATAGTCTAGGACATTCTTCGGATGGTCAGTAAAATTTTGAGCCTACTTTCATTACAATCTGTAATGAAAGACAGTTGTTCGCTTCTGAGCGAACTTAATTTTGTTAGTTCCGGAGATAGGACACACAATCAATTAACTTTCGAATATTGGCTACTGAACACCGAATCTAGAAGGGTATGCATAATTATAACATCTGTGTAGGTATATAAAAAGCAAGGCAAAATACCCAGAAATACGAGTTCGAAATCAAAAAAAATCTAATCACCTTCAAAAAGAAAAAAGAATAAAAATGCTCTAAAAACTGAAAAATAATTCCTTTAAAATTTCTCCAATAAAATCTACTGGAATTAAAATAAAACAAAAAAATATTATGGTAAGTTAATACCTAATTTAAAAAAAAAAAAAGCTAAAAAGAGAAAAATAATTCTTTCTAAACTCCTCAAGCAAGATGTAAGTCTAGGGAGTGGAATTATTGAAGTCTGTGCTTTTTTTTCTCCTTACCATGTAGACTTTATAAGTCAATTCGATCAAATTTTAGGACAAAACTTTTTAATTAGCGCCAACTTCAAAAATTCCAGTCCCTAGACCTACATCTTGCTGGAGAAGTTTAAAAGGAATATTTTTTTCTTTTCCGCGCATTTCTTATGTTTTAAGTGGGTCTATTTTTTTAAAAAAAATATTAACTTGCCATAATGCTTTTTGATTTCATTTTAATTCCATTATATTTTAATGGAGAAATTATAAAAAAAAAATAATTTTTCACTTTTTACATCATTTTTATTCGTTTTTTGAAAATAGTTAGATTTTTTGATGAAAAAATGTTGATTTTTCGCTTCTTTAGCATCATAGAGGCGATATTACTTTAAAACCAACAGTTTTCTAGTTAAAAATAACTCATAAACTGCTAAATCGATTCTGAAAAAAATTTAATAGACCACCAAGGTATCATCCTCTATGAATTGAGAGAAAGTTCATCAGAATCGGTGCCCTGGTTGAAAAGTTATTCTGGAACAAACAAAAAAAAAACAACAAAAACAAAAACATATATACGGATCGAACTGATAACATCCTCCTTTTTTTGAAGTCTGTTAAAAACGAATAGGGGGCCCCCACCTACTCCGTTGTGTAGGCATTCGTCGATTCGTCGCCATCATAATTCTATAGGTAGGTAGGTAACTCATTTCAATTTTATTCGAGTTTAGTGGTAAAGGCGTGTCTCGAAAGTCGAAACCATTTGTTTGGTTATGGGTAGTCTGCGTGGGGAATGTTTGCAGCTGTTTCATTCGCAGAAACTTGGCAGCTTCTAGTATGTTATAAAAATATACTTACGACCATGATATTTAATCCAAAGGGTGGATCAAACGTTCCCGCTGAAGTTTAAATCAATATCTATAGGATGGGTAGAGGTACCTACCGATCCGCATAATTCTCTAGAATTTTATTAAAGTTAGCAAGTTACGGAATTATTCGAGTTTATTATTATTTAAATTATTAATTTAATATAATGGATGTATTTATTTATATGTTTGATTGTTGGGTGTGCATGTAATTATTATTGCTTTAATTCATTAACTATTTGGATCGAGCTTAAATTAACAATTTATTGCTTATTCTGAATTAGCTACTGCAGAAGGTGGCCACTGTTTTGACGAGATTCTTTTGCCTCCTGAAAACTTCGGCATAGACAATATGTCCAAATATAACCTTTTTTGCTTCTCATGCTTGGTCTGATCGACGTACTTACTTAAGTATGAATGTTTTACATTTCCACAACATCTCATTTTAACGCTTTTTAATCTTAATAGTTGAATCGAATAAAAACTTCAAAACCAGAGATAAAGCTTCCTTAGAAACATGGCAATATTACTACAAAACTGGTAATAATACTCTGAATAATATAATGACGAAATGAAAAATTAAAATGTAGTGGAGAATTAATATTCGATGAAAAACGTAATAATTATTCTAACCTGGTGTTTAAAATTGAAAATAATTTGCAATTTGTGTATAAACAAGAAATAATTAACTATAGTCAGGCTTACTCAAGAAAACAAACAAAAACCAACAAAAGCTATTTTAATGTGTATTTAACCCTTACCATTATAATACAATAAGTTCTATACGTATAAGAGCTTATTATCGGTATTACACAAACATTTTCAATGTTAATAGTGTCGAATAGATAACAGTAAAATTTTTCCACCCTTCTCTGTACCATCTGCAGCTTTGAAATTTCATTATCTAAGATAAGCTTTAGCCTATTTTAAAAATAGTACCTAACCTAATTTTAAGTACATCTTGTTATTTTAATAATGCTCTTTGAGTCTTTAATTCGATTAAAATTGATTATGATTTCATATTGTTTATGGAAAAGTGCTTCAACATGGTATCCATAAAAACACCTGGCATATAGGTATCCTAGCTACCTATAACTATTGTAGGAACTGTAATGAATATAGACGAACATTTTCCAAGTGTACGACTATATGTTAAACAGTTGTAATAATTTCATTAATTTCTCAAATTGTTACACGCTTTTGACTCTTCTTCTTCTTGAAATAAAATTAACAATAAATTGTACCATTAGAATTCGATGAAAATAATTCATTCAAATAAAAGACAATTGTATTCTTTGACTTCATTAATACACACACGTGTAACTTCCTAGAAATATCTGCCCACAGCAGGTAAAATCTCAATTCTCCTTCCTTCAGGTAACAACCAATCGTAGTGAACTAATCCCACTATTACTTACCATTTCTTTTCTATACTGTATAAAAATTAGAATATAAAAACAAATACTTTGAAGAACACTCTGTTCAGTTCAGTTTCAATTCTTAATATTTGATATTCAATATTATTCTGTCAGAGATTTTCTTACTTGTAAATGAAAATATTATATTGTATAAAACGTAATTGTGTTGAATTTAATCGAAGTTTTACAATATAAAGAAAGTCAAGGTCCACCATAAGAGTGTGGATACCTATAGGAATTATATTTTAGTTATAAATGTTTATCTTTATTGTTTGTTAGTATTTATTTGTGGTTCTCTACAAATAAATAGGTACCTACTTGGTAAAAGTGTTAATGTCAAAAAGAGGTAAAAATACCAATGTATCACTCTTTTTCTAGCATTACAGGAACATAGGTATGTTGCAAAATCAAAGTACCTAGTAGATTATGGTGTTTTCAGAAGACCATCAATAAAATTAGTCTAATGAAATATTAGTTAAAGCTCAATTTGTGGCATAGAGCCAGCGGTGATCAGGGGGATTAATCCCCCTTTGGATTTTTTTTCAAGCAGCATTTCGCAGAGTAAGATTATTATGATAGTTTTTAATTTCATGACAAATAATAATGACCATGAAATTCAGAAATTCATGTCGCCAATTTTATTTTTTGAGAGTAGGGGAGTAGTAGGGGTGGATCAAGGGAGAACAAGGCACATGGCTCCGGAATTAAAAACGATAGGTAAAAATTTCAAAAAATTTGGGAACACTGTACAAAAATGTTTTAATTGTTTCCCTTGCAATTATATGGACTTCACCTATTACCGAGGTCCCTCCCACCAGCTGATTGGCTATAGGGTCCCAGCTAACCCAAAAGCAAAGTTTACTTACCCTAAGGAATATCACTTTTTCTTTATTCCTTATTTTTCAGTTAATAAACTTCAGAAAAACAAAAAAAAAGTTACATATGATTTTTAAGCCTCTACTAAAGAGTAAGCACCATAATACATGTTCTAGAATACATAAAATACTTAAGAAAGTGTTTTATAAATTTATGAATTCTCTTCGCCTCCACCCGCAAAATGAATCCTGCATGAACCTAGTCCAAAAAGTGGAGGTCAACTTTTTTACCTACTTCGCTTGCAAACGGGGTATTAAAATTGACCTCAGCTTCACAAAAGAGATAGAAGTGGAGATGCTAAAAACTATCTGTTTCACGACAAAAGAAAACTATGATCAGCTCTGTTTGATAGAACTACTCCAACAATAAAATGTTGAAGGAAGTTTTAAGTTTAAATCGTGTTCTAATCTTCTATGCCAGTCAACACTAGTAGCCTACCTACTAGTAGTATACCCAGTATTAGGCCTTTCCATGATTTTATTTGGGAAACATTGTTTTGCTCCCCTACAAAATTTAGGTTGTTTAATCTTTTTTGAGGTTCTTTCGTGCTCAAGTACTAAAGACTGAACTACTTCGTCTCAAAATTTTCTCTCTTATCCTTTGGTTTTACCTTTTTTTTAAAAAGAGTGGGAGAAGGAAGGGGTGGTGGAATTCCTATTCCTATAATATGAAAAAACAACTATTGATTGGTACCTAGTTATTAATATTTGACAAACATAAATCGATCTATCGGTAAGGAAAATATATGGCAAATAAATTCGTATTTTCCCTACACATACTCTAAAAGATTCTTATATTATTAAAAATAGACGTAGCTTTCAAACAGAAAACTTACATCCGTTTGTCACACCACTTGTTGGCTCTCATATTCCATTCTACAAATTTTTCTTCCTAGAAAAACGTTTATTACTAAATTATAACCTCAAACTTTTACAAGCTTAACAAGCCAGATCAAGTTATTGTAGTCTTTGCCTAATATTTCTGTTCACATTTTTATATTCTCTTTTCCCCTCTGAACTTTGCTGTCTATTAAAAAATTTGTTTTCCTTGGGTTATTGTTCATACGTTTAATATAAATGTTAGTAACAATCAAATGGAAAATTGTCTTTTTCAAATTTTACAAGTTCTGCTTCAACATTACGATTTACTTTTGTAGCAGTAACCAAAATATTGTTAACCTATAATATTTTTTGAATACAAGTTTTGTTATAGATACCTATTTCATGAGTTTTGTTATTAGAGTGTTTTTAATATTAACTTGTAGTCGTTTTATATTCACTACTCACAAGTACCTGTTTGACCATACAGGCAGACTAGGCAGCTTCCTAGTATGACAAAATTTTTAGGGCGGCGAATTTTTATGAAAAAAAACAACACATACAAAAACAATTATTTGAAAATTTTCGGATATTTTTTTAAGAAAGAAAAAGCAGAAAGAAAGAACAAATAAAAAACGTGCTAAAAGAGAAATGCTATTAACCCATTATATCGCTATGGAAATGTTGTCATACGAAGTAATCCTCAGTTTATTCTTACACATTGTTACGTACAATGAGATGATGAGTAAATATTAACCGATAAATGGAGAAGTGATTTGGTTTAGTAGGAATTATGAGAAATATGCGAGAAAATTTTCGCAACAGGGTCAAAAAAAATTTAATTGTCTTGTCAGTTTGTTACTGAACATTACAGTTTCATTACATGGCAACGTTACTACACCTAATTATACAATTTAACCTAACATAGATCTATTTACAAATGAATGGAGATTTTTTTTAAATTCACGTAATATATAATTTTCAGTTTGAACCTGTATAGACATATCACTCCTCAGTAGAAAATTAATTTAATTTATTTTCCATATTCTGAAACCTCTTAGCTTCCCGAAAAAGGAGATGCAAAGAACCACAGATTTTATCCCACATAATTATGCTCCTACAAATGTTGTACACATTTCTCAGTGATTCAACTAGTCATTAGAATATAGTGGCAAAATTTTTGAAAATGCCACAGCCTAATGAAAATTGTGAAAGCGATTTTGATAAAAGTGATATTGATAAACCTATACTGACAAAACTTCATATCTTCCAAAAACCCCTTCGAGCATACTGCCCAAAAGTAAATATTCCCATGTATACTTAACAAAAGCACTATCAAACACTCGATGGTTTGCAAGATATGACTCCTTCAGGGCAACTGTTACAAGTTGTAAACGCTTGAAAGATATTTTTGAAGAAATCTCTGAAGATTCTCTGCAAAATAGTGCCACTCGTATGGAGGCAAAGTCCCTGCTGAAAAAATTAAGATTTAATGATACAGCATTTACGGAAATCTTAATGTGGCATACAGCACTGGAGCAGATAAATGCTGATAACATACGTCTACAGAGTATTGACCTGGCTCTTCGTAAAGGGGTAGAAAAATTTTTTTCAAGATTTGCGTGAAAACAGCTTTACCAAAATGAGGAAGTAAATAGTGAAAAATGGATAGATTTTGAGCAAGTTGAGTCTAACCAAAGACCTCCCAAAAAAATTACATTCGGTAGGAAACCAAGAAGCAGTGACTCTTAATTATAAAAAATCATTAAAATATGATTATTTCAATATCATACTTGATGATGTAATTGCGCAATTAAATCAGCGGAAAAATTCCTACAAAAATATTTATGATTTATTTTGTCCTTTGCTAAATTTGAAATATTCTGGAATATACGTAGCCAGATACTACGCCTTCTAAATACTAATCGTAAAACTGTTCTGTACTTATAGTAATTGTTTATAAAATTATAATTTTTTATACTAGTACATAATATTTAAGAAAGTTGTGAAAAATTGTAAAAATTGCTGAAGATTGATGGGGGAAGATGGAAATGGTTTGGGGGACGAGAATGAAAAACAAGTGGGGCGGCTAAAATACCGTTGTCTAGAGCCACGAAGTACCTAAAACGGGCTCTGCTACTTTAACGATATTCCATTGCATAAGTTTGAAATAAAAAAATGACAAAACATGATCTATAGTTATGGATATATTCGATAAACACGGGTAATCTACCAATATTTTATGGTTATACCTATAACTTTAGTGTTTTTTTGGGGGGGTTTTTATTGATTTTTTTTTTTTTTTTTTGAAAACTGCTGAAAAGATAATCATGAAATTTTTATCACAGTCGGTTTCTTGGCAATATTCACCAAGTCGACTTTTTTTCAAAAATGCGTTATTTACCTACATCAAAAAAATTGGGAATAAAAATCTCATTCAACCGGTAGTACTCACTAAAGCCAGACAAAAATAGCCAGCAGCTAAATAGGGATTAAAATAATTCACCAAGTTCAAAAACTTCTTATATTTAACTAACTAGGTATCCTAAAACTGCATGTAATTCTTACTGGACTTGGCGAAATTTACTCAACTCTTATCTAAAAACTTAATTTATTTAACCCAACTGAAATTTGTTTCTACTCTTTTTGAACAATCTGAAAAATGTAACTTTTTCTCAGTCTCATAGTTAAGGTGCTATAGGCATGCAAATTTCACGTGTGTTCTGTTACAAAAAAATCGGTACATTTTCTCAGATTCCATATTTTTGTTAAAAACATTAACAGAAAGTAGTTACACAACTTTTACGAGCCATAAGGTGTACCTTAACTATGCCACTGAGATAAATGCTAGTTGGAAACTTCCTTGTAAAAAATTTTATGAAAAATATTTCTTTACTGCATTATTTTCGTTTTAAATTCACTAGTTTTGGAGCAAAATGAGAAAAACTAAATTCAACCTACTGACGCCATGTTGCGGGCATGTTAGGATGACTCACTGTGGTAAAAATATATATACTGAGACGAGTTATATTAACACGCAGCAAACAGGAATGTCCTATGATGCCTGATAGACTGCCTAAACCGTATAATGTAGTGAAACAAAATTGTCCCAAGCAGTTCTTTATTATTATTATTATTATTATTATTATTATTATTATTTTTTATTATTTTTATTTTTATTTTTATTTTCTGGAATAAATAAAACCGTTTACACAATAAGAAAACGAATAAAAATCATTTGAGTTTTTTTTTGTTTCTATGCTAGGTAATAAATTTGTGATAAATTATATCATAATAAATAACTATAACTAAGGCTCTTTACTCCTATGTATGCTCATTATGGAGTACCTGACAAGTGATAAGTGGTAATTTTGTGTTAATTTTGTTTAAATTAAGTTGACATTGTTTCTTAATTGCTATATATATTTACTAAATACAATTATATATTCAGCACTGACGTAGGCACGGGGCTTAAAGGAATGCATTGTACCCCCAACAAAAAATGGGTGGTACAAAGTGTGATTTGTACCGCCTCAAAAAAATAAAAATATTATTAATAATATTTGTCGAGTATAACTTCTCACTCATGGTACTAGGGTTGTAAAGCTAGCTGAAAGCCAAAAAAGCTATATATTTTTGGTATTCTTACACCCGTATTCTAGAACAATACTTAAGTACAGATTCACTGCTTAAGTAATATATTTTATTAGTGACTCCCATGAGAAAGTATGGGATAAACCTGTTCGAACAGTACTTAAGTACTACTTAACGTTTTAAGCAACGTTCTAGAATACGGGTGTTAGCTTTTTAGGACGGATCCTTGAGCTTTATTTTTTCAAGAACAAAGCTATCCCTAAAACTGAAAGTCATATATTTTTTTCCGCTTCTGGTTTTTTTTCTCTCTACCACACCACAATTACTTACATTAATTTTTCTTATTATTATCGCATTAGATACTCGTATATTCCTAAATTTTGAGTTTAAAAAATTGTATTTCATCTTATTTAGTTACAAATTGAAGAAAATATTTAAACTAAAAGGTGAAAGCTTCAAGCCGAAGGTGTATTATTTTTCTTTGCAACTTATCTCAGATATAATTGGAAGTTAGAGAAGGAGGGGAGTAATGGTTCTGCCAAACAATTATTTGTTTGTAGTAGTTGAACTGAATCAAAATAAAGAATCGTCTCACCCAAATTTATAAATTATATAATTCGGTATTTGAATGTTGAAGTTTGGAAAATAAATTAAAACAATAATGACTAACGATGTCAAATTTTATGAATATTAACTTTATCCCAAGGTACATACCCAGTGTTATGTATTCGCATATCGCCTTGATATCCAATAAAATTTAAAAAAAAAACAGTATCAGTGACTATCACAGACAATAACATTTAATGTGATAACATTTTCATCTTCAATATCAATGTTTTACCATCAACTGTCAATACTGTGTCAACAAATAGATGGATTTCTTCATAATTGTTTTATCAATGTTGAATGAAATATCGATATTTCGATGTGTCATAAGAAAGCTAGGTAGTTTGTATCGATATATTATCGATAATCGGTGGAAAATTTAACAAGAAAAAACAACATCGAATGTAAAAACGAACGCGTAATTTTTGCGAATAGAAAATCGAGTGTTATCAAAGTAGCGAAGGAAACAAAAGAATGAGAAGGTCGATGGGACTAAAAAATGGGAAAATGCGGCGCGACAGCAGCGGCACTGCCATTTTCAGAATTCGTTCGAAACCGGGTTTGAAAAAGGTTCGCAGTCTTTTTACCTTTTGCCTTTGGTCTCATTCGTTGTTGACTTTCGTGCGAATGACGTGGTGTCCAGTGCGTTTCTCACTATTTTTCTACGCCAAAAAGTGTTATTAACTATTTTTGAATTTTTGAATTTTTGAATTTTCGAATTTTCGAATTTTCGAATTTGCGAATTTGCGAATTTGCGAATTTTGATCGCCCGTTCTCATTTATCGATTTTCGTTTCGATTAAAATACTCGATATGGCGCTGAATATCAATACTTTTCCCACAAATTCGCAAAGTAGTTCTCACGAGTCTCATGCGGACTATCGGACAGAAAGACTGCGTCATAAGCAGCGCTATAAAAAGGATAACCGCACACATCCGTACCCACCCTCTGAAATTGAGTAAGTGCTAAATATCTTACCTACAGCCATCTACCAGCTTTTCTATTTTGGTACCGACTCGCAGTTTATTGTTTTTATGCGAATCAGCGCCCATTTCCCTATCAAGTCTGAACGAGGCAAACAGAAATGAGAGAAAGAATTGCATGACAACTCGGAAAATATCCTGTAGTTGTGCGTCGCCTTTGAAAATGACCATTTACGTACCTACTCGTATTTGTATAGGTATCTAAGCTGAATCGAAAGGTGTGAGACTTTATAACGATACGTAGGTATTCTGAAGACGGTAAATTCCTATTTAAATATGTCTGTTGGTTTGATTAACCTTATTTCCGCATAATTTGGTGTTTTTTTATTTTTTTATTTTAAAAGCGTGTTTTGAAAAACTTGATCGTACCCCCACTTTCTCCCAATTTACTGTTTTTAGAGGTACCTTTTTATCGAAATCAAAAGAACCTCTGTATAACGAACTCGATGATTCCTGACAAAGTTAGCTAAATAAGGGTAAATTTCGTTGCGGCAGCTGCGGGGGTTGAAAGTCAGTAGAAAATCTAAGCCGTACGAAGCCGACAGCTGACGAATTTTACTCGGTTTAGTTTAGTCGAAAGACGAAATCTCAAGTTTTATGTCAAAAAGCCAAATAACCCAGCTGAAGTTTTCTTTCTTCGCTGACTCAAACATTTAGTGATTAATTGATAAAATCTGAATTTTTATGTTCGGAGCACTTTTATTTGATCTTAGAAAGTTTTTGAAGAAATGAGTTTGAAAAAGCTGACTTAATTTTTATTTATTTATTTATTTATTTATTTGTTTTTTGGGAAAGAAAAGTTAAAGTTAGAAAATCAAAAAAGCTGATAAAAAGTCAATAAGCCAAAATTTGTATTTTTACTCAGCCGAAGCTGAAAGCCAAACGTCAAAAGTCAAACGTCAAAAAGCAAAAAAGCAGGGCTCAATTTATATTTGTCAAAGGTTGTAAGTTTATTTTATACGGCTGTTCAACCCCTGGGTACCTAAGTACTTACATAGACGTAGTAATTACGAATATAATAAGTAGGTATCTATTAGATATCTAAACGCAATTATTTATACGAAAGTGGGGAAAATCTTGCTACGTTTTGATGACTGCTGTTGTAGTGTTTTTATAAAAGTGCTACCCTAGTTCTCGACAAAGGCTATTTTATTAGTTTGGGTAGAACTTGAAAATAAGTTCAATTTTAGTTATCAAATAGATACGAATATTCTGACCGGATTGGTGAGACAAAAATTCATTTTCCAAAAATATGATCGTATATTAGTGCTTGTAACATATATACAGACATTAAATGCCCATTTTGTGAAAAACTGTTCTATTTGGAGATAATTATACAAATTGATTAAATCCTCCAGAGTATTTACCGACTAAATTAAGAATTCACTTTTCAACGATTAACTTGTTCAGAACCTATAGGACATGTTTTATATATATATATATATATATATATATGAAATGTCGTCTATACTCACAGCTATTCTTTTCTGAAATAAATATTTACTTCTTCCAGAACAAATTTGTTTTACGTTTCAGCAAATAGAAACTATTTTGAAAGAAAATTACACGGTTCCCAAACAAAATTTGTTATAGTTACATTTTCTGAGAGGATTTCTTTCAGTAGAGTGCTACATCTCGTCCTTTTCATTTTATATACGTATTCGTTTTGACCCGAATTTCTTTCTTTCTTCAAACAAACTCCTGAAAAGTGCAATCGGATATATTCGGATGCACTCAAACAAGTAATTCCTGGTAAATATAAAAGACAAATCTGACTACGGCAGATGAAATTTATAAAGAAAATGTTTTCTACGTTCGTTCAAATTTTTGTTATTTAATAAAATTGAACAAAACAATTTCGACTATTGTGACGCTATAGATTGACAATTCACTTCTATAGGAACGAGACATTTCTTAAAATCTTTGGCGGTTTGTAATAACCGAATTCAGAAATTATGGTTCAACACGATAGTTTTAATGCCACACATTCTTAATATTCTCAAAATAGTGCAGATATTAGTATTAGATACCGCATTCGGTACTCGAGTCTAATTAACATGAGAAAATTCCATTTTTTACGCAGTTTACATACATACGGGGTATTATTAACATTGACTGGGGCCATGAAAATCATCCTTTTCTTGAGAAAAGAAAACAATTGCCATTATTTTCTCATTTTAACTCAGTTTTTTTTGTTTTTTTTTATTGCAGTAAGTGTATTACGTATGGTACGTACGTATGTACGTTTGTATGTATGTATATATGTATGTATGGCCAAAATATTTTGTTCGCTGTTTTGAGAAGACTACGAAAGGACCGGGGCGGAAGTTTCCACGAGAGCTGTACTTTTTATATGGAATCAGGTCGGATAAGAAATTGGTACCTACCTACCTACCTGTTTATTTAGTAGTTTCAGACAAAACTTCAGAGTAATTAATTCTTGGAATAGTGGTTTTTTCAGAGTTATAAAGAAACCATAAAGGATATTTAACTGGAATTTTCACGACTAAAGTTTATTTTCTTTATCCAACGTTATGCTTCTCCCACTGAATAAATTTCCACAAACTTTTAGCCTCGTTTAGATGACTGTTCTCAGTATATTTTCTCTCAGGGCTAATACCACACCTAACGTAAAAAATAGATTTTCTATAAGAAAATTTACTTAAAAACTAGCGTAGCAAAAAGCCACCGAATACTCAGCAACAAATATTGTTTAGAGCTTTGAAGAAGATAGGCAATATGATACACAAACGTTGAAATGCCAAGAATAAGACGAAATGAATTAATGATGAATGTCAAATGAGAAACAACCGTTGTATTAGTTACACCTTAAACATTAGAGCTCATCGAATTTGGCGCCAAGTGAAGAATATGAAGGTAACTACGTTTTTTTAACCAAAAAAAATTAAATAAATATAATAAACAAATAAAAAGTATTTGCTAGAATGCTGGGTGAAAAAAGCAATAAAAATTCTAACGCAGCATCAGCTCCGTTGGAAAAAGTAGGTTTCGAAAAATAGAAATTGAGTTACTAAAAACTTACTAATAAACCATAATTGGGTTAATTATACCTATTAAATTTTGTAAATCGTTGACGTAAATTTACCTCTTTCAAAATCGAAACGAAACCATAACAGGGATAAAACACAAAATGGCCGTTCACCTCTCATCGTCCTCGGGAGCATACTTGGTGGCCAGTAAAGAAACATACTCTGGTTTCCAACAAAAGTAAAACAGTTTTTCGAAAAGTCCATCATTATAGGTTTGTCAAAAATATATTGCGATCTGTACCTTATGACACAGATAATTCACCAGGTTCAAAAACCTTTTATGTTTAACTTGTAAAAATAACTAGGTATCCTAAAACTGCATGTAATTCTTACTGGACTTGGCGAAATCTACTCAACTCTTATCTAAAAACTTAATTTATTTAACCCAACTGAAATTTGTTTCTACTCTTTTTGAACAATCTGAAAAATGTAACTTTTTCTCAGTCTCATAGTTAAGGTGCTATAGGCATGCAAATTTCACGTTTGTTCTGTTACAAAAAAATCCGTTCATTTTCTCAGATTCCATATTTTTGTTAAAAACAATAATAGAAGGTAGTTACAAAACATAGACTGACTAAACCGTATAATGTAGTGAAACAAAATTGTCCCAAGCAGTTCTTTATTATTATTATTATTATTATTATTATTTTTATTTTCTGGAATAAATAAAACCGTTTACACATAAGAAAACGAATAAAAATCATTTGAGTTTTTTTTTGTTTCTATGCTAGGTAATAAATTTGTGATAAATTATATCATAATAAATAACTATAACTAAGGCTCTTTACTCCTATGTATGCTCATTATGGGGTACCTGACAAGTGATAAGTGGTAATTTTGTGTTAATTTTGTTTAAATTAAGTTGACATTGTTTCTTAATTGCTATATATTTACTAAACACAATTATATATTCAGCACTGACGTAGGCACGGGGCTTAAAAGAATGCAGTGTACCCCCAACAAAAAATGGGTGGTACAAAGTGTGATTTGTACCGCCTCAAAAAAATAAAAATATTATTAATAATATTTGTCGTATAACTTCTCACTCATGGTACTAGGGTTGTAAAGCTAGCTGAAAGCCAAAAAAGCTATATATTTTTGGTATTCTTACACCCGTATTCTAGAACAATACTTAAGTACAGATTCACTGCTTAAGTAATATATTTTATTAGTGACTCCCATGAGAAAGTATGGGATAAACCTGTTCGAACAGTACTTAAGTACTACTTAACGTTTTAAGCAACGTTCTAGAATACGGGTTGTGGAATACCTTGTCGTGAGAGATATTCTCACCAGAAGGAAATTCTACAGAATTTAAGCGTGTTCAGCCACTTCATACAAATGTATGGGCAAGCCAAAACCAAACCGAACACTGGCGATTTTAGAGCCGGTTCTGTGAGTTTTTATACAGGTTTTGGCGCGTGCACACAGACACACGTACGTAGTAAAATACGTACGTTGTTAAGTAGGGCCAGGTCGCATCATCCCCTACTATCGTAGGTGACGGCTGGCCGGTTTGTGTACGAATCGTGACATTGATTGATGGATGACGTCACGATTCGCTACTCGTACATTACCTGCAAGTATTCGCAGGTAATTACGATCGAACGTAATTTTGTGTGTTTGTTTAACGTCGCAAGGACGATAAGTTGCCTTCCCTTTTGGGGGCGGCGACTGTCGTCGAGGGGTCCGAGCCCCTATACCTTATACCGATGAGTCCCCACAGCTACTCCCCCCCCCAGTTTTTGCGCCGCAAGAACGACCAAAAATGCGCAAGGCCTGGGGGATGTGCGGGTTTACTTTCGCCTCTGGTCGGCCTCCCACTTTGCCAGAGCGCTGCCTACCGCAGCCCCAACGCACTCGTAGGATTCCCTACGGGCGTATGCTCGGGCCAGGTAATTCGCCCGGCTGCCTTCACCCCTATGCCTCGGTTTCGTGTTTTTAGTGTGAGCATAGGGGTGTCGACGGGAGTGAGGGGGTAGCGGACGCTTGAACGTCGGCTTCCTGTGCATCGGAGAGTTTGAGTTCTCCGCTGTCCAGGTGGCCATCTTCGCTCGTTTGTTCGCGGCCCTCTCTGCCGTGAACAAAAATCCCATGGACTCCTTTTTCTCCTCGGGTTTCGGCTCCGGCTTTGGTGGTTCCGGAGTCGGAGTCGTCTCCTTCGGGGATCGGGGAGGTGAGATTATCGGAGGCAGCGGAGTTGTCATCTCCGCTAGGACATCGTTAACCGGCGGAGCCGTGTCCATCAGCAGCTCCTCTTCGATCCTCTCCAACTCCGTCTTTGTTTTGGTCTTCTGCTGAGTTTTTGTGTTCTCAGCAATTTTCCTAGCGAACTGGAAGTTGGGGGACTTCGGGATGGGAATTGGCAATAGTGACATTACAGAATGGGTTATTTAGGAGGAGGCACCAAAAATTATATCAAGAAACACGTCCAAGTATTTTGGTGGTTCTGAAATGGATGATTTTACTTCATTTTTTGATTTACCATTACAGTTATTTTTCTTTATTTTCGAATCTTCTTATCGACACGTAGAGGGGATAGCGCTTAAAATTCTCGGCCGTATACAAGTTTTCCGGTTAAGTTCTGATCGGTTTAAGCAGAGTTATTCCTGAAATAAACTCAGTGAATATAATTTTTCGAATTTTCAGTACAAAGGAATCTCCGTTTATGACGTCACGTCGTAGAGATTATCTTTGTGTTTAACGGTACTCGCACGTTGCAATGTTTTGTTTCCGTATTGCACGTGGATTTGTTTATTCCTGTCTTTTTCGTTTTGTTGGCATTCCTCGTTTGCTTATCTCCGGAGTTTCTTTTGTCTCGCGGAGTTCCGATATTCCCCGTATGTTTTTAGCGGGTTTCAACTTTTGTAGCGGATATTACTTTTCGGGAGTAAATTTTATTTTCTTCGCATTAACCTCTCAGACGTGCGAGAAGGATGGGAATTTTTTTGTTTTTTAGAGCCAGGGGGCCTGCCTCTTTTACGTGGGCATAAGGGGGCCTTGGGATCGAATGTTTTGGTGATAACATCGTCCGAAAATCTTACTGATTTCTTGGATTTTTCCTGTTGTGAGGTATTTTTCTCACATTTTTCGACAGATTCTTCCGTTTTTGTTTCGGAATCCGTCTGCACGTTTTCTGGGTTCTCCTGCTGTAACCTTTTTATTCTTTTATCGTCACTTACCAAGTATGCAGGCTTTAATCTGTCGATTGAAATTGTTCGAGGTTCGCCTGCAATGAGTATCACAAAGTTTTTCTCATTTTGTGATACTACTTTGTAAGGACCGGCGTATGGTTTTTCCAGCGCAGATCTCATTTTTTCGTCTCTAACAAATACGTGTGACGTATTAGCCAAGTGTTTCGAGACGTAAATCTTGGGCTGGCCATGACGAGCTGCCTGTTTTAGGAAATTGTTGGCATCATTTCTTATGTTCTGTACCATTATTTCGGGGCTAACTTCTTTCGATTTTGTGAAGAAGTCCCCTGGAAGGCGTAGCTCTTTGCCGAACGCTAATTGCGCTGCAGAGTGACCTGTATCGGTTTGTAGGGCAGATCGAAGGCCTAAGAGGATGGTAGGGAGTATTTCTACCCATCTCTTAGTATCATGTGACATGATGGAGGCTTTGAGAGCTCTATGCCATCTCTCGATTTTGCCATTGGCTTGAGGATGGTAAGCTGTGGTATGACTGTGTTGAACACCAAGCTTATTTGCCAGCTCTTTAAAGAGCGAGCTCTCGAATTGGCGACCTTGGTCTGTGACTATGACTTCTGGTACGCCATACCTCGCAATCCAGGTATCGTATAACCTTGTAGCTACTGTTGGAGCTGACATCTCGTGTAGAGGGATTGCTTCCAGCCATCATGTTGCCCTATCTATTATCGTCAACAGGTATCTGTGTCCTTGAGATGGTGGCAATGGGCCTACCAGATCCATGTGAACCGTTTTAAACCGCTGTGTTTGCTTGAATGATTTGAGGGGCGAGCGAGTGTGTCTTCCTACTTTGGATTCTTGACAGTTCAGGCAACTGCGAGCCCATTTGTTGCAGTCAGACTTCATTCGTGGCCATACAAATCTTTCTGAAATTAGTTTAGCACTACATTTTGGCCCAGCATGTGACAGATTATGTACACTGTTGAAAGCCAACCTGCAATATTTTACCGGTAGAAATGGCCTGTTCTTACCTGTACTGATGTCACATGTTAATAAAACATCAGTACCGGGAATTTTTCGCTGTCTCAATTTGAGAGTAGTATCATCGTTCGATAACAACCCCTGCAATTCTGCATCCTTAAGCTGTGCTTTAGCTATTTCAGCGTAAAGCAATTGGACAGGAACCGAGATAGCTTCGATTCTACTCAGAGCATCAGCTGGAGTGTTAAGTTCTCCACTTACATACTGAATGTCGGTAGTCAATTGACCAATATAGTCTAATTGTCGTGCTCTTCTCGGAGATGCCGGTTCTGCTTTTTGTGTGAAGGCATATGTTAGGGGTTTATGGTCAGTATACACAGAAAAACATCTACCCTCTAACTGGTGCCTGAAATGCTTCAACGCAGCAAAAATTCCGAGCAATTCCCTATCGTATGTGCTATAATTCTTTTCTGTTTTTGAGAGCTTCCTCGAGAAGAAAGCTAGCGGTAATTTGATGTTGTTTGTATTCAGTTGGTACAGTGTTGCACCAATAGCAAAATCCGATGCATTGGTACTTACGCATAACGGCAGACTTTCGTCTGGATGAGCCAATAGAGTTGCATTTGCCAGTGTTTCTTTGATATTTTCAAAGGCCTGTTCGGCTTCTTCATTCCATTCGAGTGGAGTTTTATCTTTCTTTTTGCTTGTCTTGATTAGTGCAAACAGCTTACTTTGTTCAGCTGCTGCATTCTTCATGCAACGTCTATAGAAGTTTACCATCCACAAGAAATGCCTGAGTTCAGCGACATTTGAGGGTTTTGGGAAGTTCAATATTGGCTCTACTTTGGTCTTCAATGGGGAAATGCCTTCGGTTGAGACTTTGTAGCCGAGGAAGTCAATTTCGGTCTGTGCATATAAGCTTTTGCCTACGTTGATAGTGAGTCCGGCTGCGTGTATACGCTGTACCACGGCTCTCACATTCTCCTCGTGCTGATGCTCACCGCCTTCTGAGCAAATGCAAATATCATCCAGGTATGCATATGCAAACGGCAGTTCCCTAAACAGTCCATTGATGAATCGTTGGAAAGTTTGTGCTGAGTTGCGTAGTCCAAACGGCATTCGAAGGTATTCGAATAGTCCAAAGGGGGTTATGACCGCTGTCTTTGGAACGTCCTGGTCGGCCATAGGAATTTGGTGGAATGCCCAGTTGATGTCTATTTTTGTGAACATCGTTTTACCCTTCATGTTCGCGTTGAAGTCCATTATGTTGGGGACTGGGTAGCGATCAGGAACTGTTATGGCATTTAAGGCCCTGTAGTCGCCAACAATTCGCCACTCTCCACTTGCTTTTTTAGTCATGTGGATAGGGGAGCTCCATGAGCTTTTTGAGGGGCGACATACGCCCTCCTCAATGATGCGATGGAAGTACTCTCGTGCCGCTTTGAGTTTGTCGGGTAATAACCTTCGTGCTCTAGCATGGCAAGGCTGTCCTTTGGTTTCAATGTAGTGAACCGTGTCGTGTTTGTACGTAGGATGCCTGCGAATTGAGGGTTGAGTGACTCCAGGATAGTCAGACAAGATCCGTAAGAGTTGTCCGTCGACTTTAGTACAGCTGGATATATTTGTGTCCAGTCTGTAAGCTAGCGTTTTGCCTTCCACACTTTTATTTTCACTATTGATCAATTTGCCGTGTTTGAGGTCAATGATCAGGCCATAGTGTGCGAGAAAATCTGCACCCAGGATCGGGTTTGGAACGTCTGCAACCGTGAAGGACCACGTCATATTTTTGCTGAGTCCGATGTCGACTTTGCTGGTCTCAAGTCCGTAAGCTGGAGGGTTTTGACCATTCACAGTACGGAGGTGGTATTTCGGAGGAAGTATTTTTTGGGTTTTATTTACTGGCAGTATGCTCAGGTCTGCTCCCGAGTCAATTAAGTAACGTCTCCTATTTGTCCTGTCCTTTATGAACAGGCGGCGTGAGTATTTTTCCGAGGGGTCTTCGGCCGCACAGATGGCCCCTCGTTCTAGTTTGACGCCTCCTTATTGAAAGTTTTACCCCACCATCTGCATCGGTTGTTGCATTTGGTGGCTTCCGCGCCAAACCGGTTGTGGAAAAAGCAACTTTTATCATCCCAATTTCGAGACTGGGTTTTGGGAGATGATGTTCTGGGGGGAGTTGAACTCTGACCCCTGTTTCCGGAACTAGATCTGCGGTCTCTTGACCGGGACTGTCGTCCTCTGCTACTGCTGCTGTTGTTGTTGTTGCTTCTGCTTTTCGATCTTTGTCGCCAGCTGCTATTGGGTTTCGTCGAGCTTTGGCTTTTGTTCCGTTTTACCTCTTCGGTCAACTGAGCTATTTGGGCTCGAAGTTGAACGAGCTCTCCAGTCTCTGCAGATACTGCACTGACCACCAGCTTTGACCTGGTGTACTCGAGTGCATTATCTGCGGATTTCGCAAGGAAGTCAAGATCCGCGGATGTATTGATTACCGTGGAACCAACGGCGGCTAGGCATTGCACAACACTTTGTGGTAGTTGTTTGCAGAATTGGTTGCCTATGACAGAAGGGGCTACGATATTGTCCACCTTCTGTCTTAACTTCGCCATGAAGATTGAGGGTTTGTCATCCCCCATCTTCATACCGCCCATCACATCATCTATTATTTCGTTTTTTGTTTTTCCGAAAACTTTCTTTATCTTTTTGACGAACCAGGCATATTTGTCCTCTTCTGTCGAAGGGCATTCCATAATGTCCGGAATGTGGCGGATTATCTGCGGGGGCATGCCTCCACAGATGTGTGTATACCGCTGGTTCAGTGTTATGTTTTCTGTCCTGAACCTGCCTTCTAATAGTGTCAACCATAATTCTACCTCGTTTGGCAGAAATTCCGGGATATCTATCCTTCGTCTGTAGAAGTTAGGGTTCTGTCCTGGCTGCATTTGCAAGAGTTGCAAGATCTGTGCCAAAACTTCGGGTGTCAGCTGCGGCTGACTACTACCTCCCTGCGATGGTTGTGGGTTTTCAGTTGGTGGTGGAACCATTGCTGTGTCTTTCTGGTGACAAGCGTATTCCACAGTACTACTTCCTTCCTTGCTGGTTGAAAACACTGGCTCCTGTGTTCGTAGGACAGGTGTTTTCGGGTCTGAACTTTGGCTTAAAGTTCGACCACTTCTCAACGTTTTGACTGCAAGTTCTTCTTTATTTATTGCAGTTCCCAGTCGTGCTAATTCTGGGTGTTGAGGGCCTTCTTCTATATTTGCTAAATTCAATGAGTGTCGAGTCGAAGTCGGGGGAGTTGGGGGATGAGTCCAACCTTCTTCCTCCAGGTCTACTGTCTTGTTTCTCTTTATTTATTTATTTTAAAGAGAGGGGTATAAATTCCCACTTCAGTGAACTCTTACTTCGACGACCTAAAGGTGTCTTAGTCTTGGTAAAAAAATATTTTTTAATTTGCCGAGCAAGCGAGAATCTCGCCAGCGCTACTGCGCCAGGTTGTAATAGCGCCGAAGCGCCTAAGACTCCTCACGACGTGGCCGAAATCACGTCGGGGTCACCACTGTGGAATACCTTGTCGTGAGAGATATTCTCACCAGAAGGAAATTCTACAGAATTTAAGCGTGTTCAGCCACTTCATACAAATGTATGGGCAAGCCAAAACCAAACCGAACACTGGCAATTTTAGAGCCAGTTCTGTGAGTTTTTATACAGGTTTTGGCGCGTGCACACAGACACACGTACGTAGTAAAATACGTACGTTGTTAAGTACGGCCAGATCGCATCATCCCCTACTATCGTAGGTGACGGCTGGCCGGTTCGTGTATGAATCGTGACATTGATTGATGGATGACGTCACGATTTGGTACTCGTACATTACCTGCAAGTATTCGCAGGTAATTACGATCGAACGTAATTTTGTGTGTTCGTTTAACGTCGCAAGGACGATAAGTTGCCTGCCCTTTTGGGGCGGCGACTGTCGTCGAGGGGTCCGAGCCCCTATACCTCATACCGATGAGTCCCCACACGGGTGTTAGCTTTTTAGGACGGATCCTTGAGCTTTATTTTTTCAAGAACAAAGCTATCCCTAAAACTGAAAGTCATATATTTTTTTCCGCTTCTGGTTTTTTTTCTCTCTACCACACCACAATTACTTACATTAATTTTTCTTATTATTATCGCATTAGATACTCGTATATTCCTAAATTTTGATTTTAAAAAATTGTATTTCATCTTATTTAGTTACAAATTGAAGAAAATATTTAAACTAAAAGGTGAAAGCTTCAAGCCGAAGGTGTATTATTTTTCTTTGCAACTTATCTCAGATATAATTGGAAGTTAGAGAAGGAGGGGAGTAATGGTTCTGCCAAACAATTATTTGTTTGTAGTAGTTGAACTGAATCAAAATAAAGAATCGTCTCACCCAAATTTATAAATTATATAATTCGGTATTTGAATGTTGAAGTTTGGAAAATAAATTAAAACAATAATGACTAACGATGTCAAATTTTATGAATATTAACTTTATCCCAAGGTACGTACCCAGTGTTATGTATTCGCATATCGCCTTGATATCCAATAAAATTTAAAAAAAAAAACAGTATCAGTGACTATCACAGACAATAACATTTAATGTGATAACATTTTCATCTTCAATATCAATGTTTTACCATCAACTGTCAATACTGTGTCAACAAATAGATGGATTTCTTCATAATTGTTTTATCAATGTTGAATGAAATATCGATATTTCGATGTGTCATAAGAAAGCTAGGTAGTTTGTATCGATATATTATCGATAATCGGTGGAAAATTTAACAAGAAAAAACAACATCGAATGTAAAAACGAACGCGTAATTTTTGCTGTAGTGAAAATAAAAAAATTAAAAATTAAAAAAAAACTTAAAATAGTCCCAAATTATATTTCCCTCTCCACTACTGGAAGCACTTACCGTTTATTGAGGAGCTCACCTCCGCCATATTTCATCCATAAAACATTTTGCGACTGTTAACTTCATTTCGATCCCTTATTTTATACTTGAATAATTAAGACGAATAGGAATTCATATTACCGTAGAGAATATTCATAAATTTATGGATACCTATAGTCAATAAATATGGACAGTTTGGAAAGAAATTAATTTTAGTAAATGTTTGAAAACCTTTCTTCGTATAAAAAACAAACGATGTATAATAGGTTGAAATTCAAAACAAAATTTAATATTTCTTCCTTCGAAAATCGAATGAGGTAAACAAAAAATAAACACCACCATTTGTGAATAATATGGTTTCCATTTTCGACCGTGGCAATTTTATACCACGTTTCTATGCCAACGGATTAATGTATGTGGTCAAACCAATTTTTGTTTTGAAAAAGAACAGTCGCACATCTTTCCAAAAGCCATCTTTATTTGGAACAATAAAACAAACTTTATCTTTTTTTAAAACCATCAAAAACATTATTTAACTCCGTAGGAGGTGAAAAGAAAAACCTTTTTCGAATCAAACTCAGGTACCCTTAGGTCTACTGAACAACATCCTTGTAATTGTTTTATTTTCAACCTTTACTTCTTTCTTTCTTTCTTTTGTAATCTTATATAAGTATCAGAGACACGTAAAATACGTCAGCAGTACTACAGACTACAAGATTGATTCGATGACCCATGAATTCTGAAAAATTATACTTTTTTAAACGGAGCCCACCCGACATAATATAATTCTCTCTTTTTTAATTCTTCTCATACACTCTCTTGCCGACTGTCTCCAGTCTCCTCAAGGGGACAGTTTTTCACCCATAAATCAGAATCACATCGAGGCTTGAAACTGACGTGTATAAGTGTCAATAACCAATTTATTGGTATGTCGTTAACGCCTTCCCTGAAACCCTACAATTGTGCGAAAAAAGACTTACAAAAATTTATTTTCAATCAAAAATGCAGATTTTATTTTCCCAGGTCAAAAACAATGTATCAAATAGATTGTATAACAGAGAGGAATTGTTCATAAATTGTTTTGTCCGAGATTCATGTTATTCGGCTTCGTACTTTATTTTAAAAGAAAATAATAAAAAATAATAAAAAAATACGGAAGTTCCTTAGAGGCTATAATTACGAAGAACTGACGAGTGAACCTGAAAATATCTGAACAATTAATACCTACTGAAACGTCAAATTTTCCATTATTAAAAATAAATTGCCATGATAAAATTTGTAAATATGGATTTTCATTTTTATTTTAAGAGGGCTTATTTCGTTTTGCACAACCAAGGCCAACTTTACTCATAATGTCATGAAGCAGAAAGAAAATCAGTTCCTCAATACAGTTGCCATCTTCACTTTCTTTAGCCCATACCTATTCGAGAATAATATGAGGAAAAATGACGGAAAATATCGGAAATTTATGTCGAATTGCATTTCTGATGGTGTTCGTCATTTTTTCTGAAGTTATTCTCGAATATGTGCTAAAAAAAAGTGAAGCTGGCACCTGTTTTGAGGAACCGATTTTCGTTTCACTTCGTGGCTTTATAAGTAAAATTGGCTTTGACACAGCAAATCACACGTAAAGTAGGATTTCAATTTTCATTAAATAGAAAAGTTACAAACTTTATTTGGACATTTTTATTTTATCATTTTTTCGGAACTTCAAAATATCTCATTTAGAAGCTGTTGTCTAAGACAGCAAAATTAATACATATAGTTATTTGCGATACAAGTGCAAAAGGTAAGCCATTTTCATACAAGTTTGAATTCCGCTGCACGAGCCGACACGATTATCAATCGACTACTCTACTCGCCCGTCGCACACTATTTTTGGAAATACCTACACCCCACCCCCCAACAACAACAAAACACAATTGTTCTTTCAGAACCAAAATATAATAATAATTATAATACATTCGCCTATACGTACCTCTATACGCGCTTAATGATAGAATATTATGAAGCTGAATCGAAAATATTTTTGGTTTTTACGCTGTAGGGGCTGCTTTACACGTTAGACCACCAAAATGTTTTTTATTTTTCACCAATAAAACCTTTGATTACAAGTTGGTATGTATTTAGTAACCATGTTTCTAATAAAACCGGATGATGCAAAACGGGCTATTGAATATTGAAGTAGGACTGATGTCTCATACACCATCCGCTACGAATTAAAGAGGGATTTGGTCTTTCGATCTGAAAATATTTTTCAGAATTTAACTTCATTGCCTAAAAAATAACAGATATTCCTTCAACTGAAAACAATTTCAGAGGATTGAGGACTCATTGTCTTGTGCAATGGCATCAAATTATGGACACAACACGAGCCAAGAAGTTCTCACTATATGAAGAAAATCAGGATACATTGTGAGATTAGTTTGAAGTCCGTAGGCAGAAGGTTGGGAAAGCTGCCAAGAATATGACAAAAAAATGCTTCGTTTAGGTATCACATATTTAATTTCTAATAGGTACCTATCTTGAAATATATTTATTTTTTTAGGCGCGGGTGTAGGGTCGACTAACCAGCCAATAAGGATCAGCTGAAAAAACCTAAAATTATGTAGTCGAGTAAGTCCAAATACGGATTAGGAGACAGTCAATAACAGTTTTAACTAAATTTTCAGGTAAAACTGATTTGAACTTATTCTGGCTTTTGACATCGGTACGTCGGTCAGAATTAAAACGGAGCAAGGAATTTTCCAGATCTAGTTTTGAGTACCTAGTCAGTATTAGTTTGTCAATTTATCTCGTTATTAAATAATATTATTTGAGTTATACCAGAACCTCCAGCAAGTAAAAATCATATTTTTCATTGCAACACTGAAATTTTGCCAATTATATTCTCATAATTTCTTTCTCAAAATCATTCACTACCAGTTTACGTTGCACGCAAATTTCTTATCCTTTAACTTCCTCTGGCCGCCGTTTACTCCTTTGTTAAATTGAACAATTATGTGCCATACCGTCCACAGTTTATAACGCAAAATCTATTTTTCTTTTCTAAAGTTTCCTAAATAATCTTTTGTTTCGATACGGAGCTACGGGGGTCGTATAACTGCCTAAAGATAGTGAAATAAACATTAAGGAAGAGAGAATGATAAGGAAAAATCGCAATTGTACGTATAAAAGGTAACATTGGCTAATAAACACGGAATAAAAATGAAAAATATCCGAACTTCGTTTCAGTGTTCTTCTTATAATTGTGAAAAAACAAAAGTGAGTTTTCGAAAAAAAGAATTATGAATTTTGATGGTCAAATTAATTGTCTGCAAGTTTGTATGCGTTAATGGTATGCTAGGATTGTATGAAATTTGTTAATTATTGGAAAAATATTAAAAAACGTGAAATTTAAAAGCAATTAAGATGATAAAATTATATAATTTCAAATAAAACGAAACAAGTATATTGAAGTTATGAAATAAAAAACAGAAAACATAAAAGTGGTTATTTTTGTAAAATGAAATGTTAATGCAAATTAAAAAAAAAAAAAGAGGAAAAAAATCTTACCAGAAATACCTTCCGGTCAATCCGTACCAGAATTGGTAGCATGCTACAATAATTTATAATAAATATTCGTTTCAAATTTCGTACATATGGTATCGAAAATTCGCATTTTATGACCATTATAAAAACAAAAATGGCGGTACCGGTAGTACCGTCCGGCCGATCCGAACCAAAATAAAAAGGTCTGGTCCTTGGCTTAGTACAAATGTTCGTACCGAATTTCGTGATTATCGTACAAAAATTGCAACCTGTACCGTAGGAAAAAGAAATTGACTTGATAATATATAATATATACGTATATATGAATTTGATTTATTGATGCTAAAATTTTCCTTAAATCTTGAAACAAAAAATGTACCCACTCGCAACCCTGGGGGTTAATACCACACTAGCTTAATAAGTAGATTTTCTAAACAAATTCTACTTAAAAATTAGCTCAGCAACAGGGCCAAGCGCCAAATATTAATATGAGCTTTGGAAGAAGATAGGCAATATGATACACAAACGTTGAAATGTCAAGAATACGACGAAATGAATTAATGATGAATGTCCAATGAGAAACAACCGTTGTGTTAGTTACACCTTAAACATTAGAGCTCATCGAATTTGGCGCCATGTGTAGAAAATATAGGTACCTACGATTTTTTATCCAAAAAAATTTGAATAAATATATTAAAAAAATAAAAAGTATTGATCATAGAATTCTGGGTAAAAAAAGCAATGAAAAGTAGGTTTCAAAAAGTAGAAAATTACTTACTAAAAAGTTACTAATAAACCATAATTGCGTTAATTATAATAAATTTTGTAAATCGTTGACGTACATTTACCACTTTCAAAATCGAAACAAAATATAATTTTCTTGTAAATCTGAAGAAATATTAATTTTATATTACAGGAAGTATGGCTGGCTGCTTCTTTATTTTCACTATTAGTTTTTATGATTTCTTCGCTACAGGAGTACTGTCAGGTCATGCGATGAGTTTTCATCTACTATGAATGGTATTCACACAAGGTTTTTTACTTGTAAAGTGTGCGAAATTTTCTTAAAGTCAAACCTCTAGAAATTAAGTTTTTAAAAATACTTTTACTTAAAGCGGAATTCTCGGGAAATTAGAAAAAAAAAAATGGAAAAACCAGTTAAAATTAAGCCACGGGAGGTGAACTGACAAAAGAATTTTACTTAATTAATAAAATAAAAGAACAATACAAAAATACAAAAGACAAAATGGATTATTAGGTACGTTAATAATACAAAATTAATTCGTGGGACCAATTAATTCTCATAAAGATGGTGGGCTGTCACGGTGGAAAATCAACAATCCTTGATCACAACGATATTAAAAGAAAACAAAAAGTACCTTCAAGGGTGGAAGGAAAATTTTAACTAAAATTTTTAGTTTTAATATTTATTTTTGAAAACCAAATAATAACAAGCATCACCAGAACCAAATTGTTCAAGTGAAAGTGTAATTTTGTATACTCGAGTGATGACAAATTTTTAAAAATGGCAAAAATATCAATTTAATTAGATAGAAACACAGATATGAACATCTGGAGGACAAAACCACATCTTACACAACCAAAACAAAAACATTATCTGCCCTATTCTAGAAATAATTCCAGAAGGCAAAAAAAAGTTCAGAAAACTTGAAATAAAACTTGGAACCAACGCCTAATGTACAGTCACGTGTGTGTTGTCTGAAGCAGGGTTTAAACTCAATTCTGCCTTCTCTTATTCTTAATATACATTCTACAAAGAAGGGAAATTTTAATTTTCAAAGAAATTCAACTGACAGACCTCGCTAAAGACTGAGGATGGAAAAACCGGTACTGAGTATGGTAAATAAAATAAATAAATGATGCTTTTTTTTGTTTTTTTTTTCATAATGTTTTCTGCTAATTTGAGTCGGGTGGGCTTCTCCAGAATTTCATTTTGAGAGGGGGGAATTTTTAGACAGTGTGTATTTTGAATGCGAGTTTTATGAGGAAAGACTGCGAACGCAGAATTTCATCCATCGGGTAGTTATGCACATATCCTTCCCCTTGGAGTCCTCTCTTTAATCCCAAAAAAAAGGTGAAACCTTCTCTTACGTGCGAAAAAATTAGAAAAACCGAAAGCACTCCGTCAGCGGCGTCTGATGCTTTGAATTTTTTCTCATTTGAGGAAAGATGTATTCGAATTTTGGGTTATTCATTGTCTTTTGAGTAATATATAGCCGAAGATAGGAGATAAGTACACTACGCTGCTTTTATATTGGCCGTGAAGGTTTATGCAATATATCTTCGTAAGTTTTATTTTATCTTATTTTTGTATTGTGTTTCTGCTGCGGATCCATTTTATCGAACGTTCTCAAAATAATACACACGTTCCTTTGATGTCAGCTGGAAGAGGGGGTTCTTAGTATCCGGTACATAATACCTATTCCAAATTGTATAAGCCTGGAAAGCAAACACAATCTGCAACTCTTGTACGTGTGAAAAGTTGAGAGTGAATGTTGTGAACATTTCGAAATAAACCGACGAATTATCATATAAATTTTAATAAAAAAACGCACTAATTTTGCGTAGGTAATTTAGGAAATTACTAATACCCATTTTATTCAATAGCTAAGTCGTTTTTTAGGTCAAAGTAAAGAGAATCGATTATGTAGCCGAAACGTTCGGCCATATTCGAATTGGAAAGGTTCACCCTCGAGGAAGAACTGAAACGGTACTCCAAAACTTATGAACACAGATTTAGTGTACGTCGGGTGGAACTGTATTTTTCTACAATTATGGGTTCATACAGAAACGGAAACAATAAGTTAACTTATTACCCTCTCCATTTCTTTCATTAAGGTGATCTTGAATGTGGTTTGAAGCAAATCGAGTTGATTTTCGTCTCGTATTAAAACGTTTTAAACCACCCTGCGATTTAAACGAACAGCTCTGACCTTCAAAACGTTGTTTCCTGGACGCCATCGTCTGAAAATCGAGAAATTAATGTCAGTTGGAAAAATAAAGGCGAATGGTGGGGTACGATTAAGGAAGTGAATCAGAATCTATTCGTTGATTCGTCGTAATCGAAAGGGAAGCCCTATAATATTATTTACTGGCAGAGGTGTGTCCAGAAATTACTGGTTAGGGGTTGATTTAGAGGGAATTTCATTGGCAGAAAGTACTGCTATGTAGACATGCAGGTAATATGAAACACCTACGTGTAATACAGATGTTTGTTATGTAGGAGGCAGATTCGATAAGCATTAATTTTCAAAAGTATATCTATAGGAAGCAGCAGATCAACAACGAAATTCAAACTCGCCTTCCTTCGAGATGCCTAATGAAAATACGTATATTTGTGTGTAGGTAGGTAGCTACTCAATTTGTTGTAAATTACGACCTTTATCATTTTATCAACGATCATCATTATAATGAAAGCAAGAGTGACCATGAAGAGGAAAGTTTCACTCCTGCTATACTCTTTCCACATAGAAATCCACAAAGTATTAGGTAAATATCACGCGGAGGACCCACCCTCATCTAAACGTAGCTTCGAGAAGAGGCGAGAAGCGGTACCACTATTTAATCTTTAGCTCTCGAATTTTATTGCCAACATTCCCATTGGTTGGTAATAATCGGAATTTTTTTTCTTTAATGAATGGATAGATATAGGCTAATTACATCATTCTATTAGGATTTTTTTATAATTGCTTTTAAATTTAACTTTTTGGTGAAAACTTGACTGGAAGGGAACCAGAAAGTGTTCTCAAATAATAATAATAATATTAATAATAATGACAATAACGATAATAATAATAATAATAATAATAATAATAATAATAATAATAATAATAATAATAACACAAAAAAATTAAAAAGTCAAAATTTCCAATAAAGTTCTTCAAAAATTGACAAAACATCCGATTTTAAACGTCCTATGTGTGACCTCTGTGAAATGATGTTCGATTGTACTTAGGATGACAAAAAGACGTAGGCAAACGAATTTGATATTCAACCATCCCCGACGTATAGATACTCGACGTAGGTGTACTCTATTTTGAAAAATTTTTAAGCCCAGTATGAAAGAATGTATCCTAAAAATATTTTTTACATCATAAAGTGCCTTAATTTCTTCAAATCAAAGATTAAAATTCCGATGGCACGCAGGCTTGTGTCTGAAAGGTAGATTTAGTTTAGAATAGTCCGAATTTCAACTTATGGGTACTGCGGGTTGCGTTCATTAGAGGTTTCAAGAATTTTTGTACTTATTAAAATGAACACTGGGGCGGGGGCGGCTTTGACCCATCTCTGACCATAGCTGAGATATAAACCCAAAATATACGTATATACCGTATTTTATCCTGAACTGTAAAGAATTACGCCCTTCCACCAGCGTCTAAATATTTCAAATTGGAAACAGTCGATATTTGAAAACTAGGAGGCGGATTCTGCCCATATCCGACCCTAATTGAGATACGGACTCGATGTACACATATGAAAAATTTCGCTCCGACGGGTAGAAAAATATATCCTCCAGTTGGTTGACGTGTAGCTATACATAATTACATATTCCAGTATATTACGTAAATTAGGTTTTTAACGAAAATTCCTGGGCAAAAGGGAAAAAGCCGTCAAAAAGACTCGATGTCCTCCATTGACACGATTTTCAAGTAAAATGCATATGCAAAATCAGTCAAAAATGTAATTTCATTTGAGAATAATAAGGGAATTATGTAATTGACGTTTGCAAAGAGTTTTCGTTCATTTGTTCCAGAATACCACTCGAGCAAAAACGCGAATCAGTCAATATCGAAAATGGCTGAATTTACAAGAAATAACTTGCGAATGCACACTTTTTTAAATGTTATCATTTTTAACAGAAAATAAAAGGGATTATCGGTACCGACTGAAAAGCTTCGGTCATTTTTGTAAATATCTATAGCCAGAAACAAAAATAACTGAAATATGAATCTTTGAAATTTATGCAAATGTCTAATCGAAAACGTAAATTATAGGAAATGTTATCATTTGTAAAATTTGAAACTTCCCCCTGGACCTTTTAAGGGACAATATAAATTTTTTTCTGAAAAAACAACAACAAAATCAGCATCTCATCGAGCCTCCCACAGTACCAAAAGGTGAAAGAAAAAAATTCCTTTCCAATGAAAAAAACAAACGACCACTGCCCAACCCTTCGACTAAACCCAAAGGCTAAAGCAGTCAATTTCATGAATTATTTACATAGGTACTTAATCGACTAAATGACAAATGTGATAATTCGGAGAACTAATATTAGCACTTGCCGGCTTTTACGTATTTGCCAAATTGAAATTAATGTAAATTTTGGCATCGCAGATATTGACTGATTATCGATTTTTAGTGACTTAATTTCAGGGATCGACGAATAAGTGGAAAGCAAAAAAATGTACGTTTCTCACGGAAATTAGGCAGGAAAAAACGGGTAGAAAATGGGGACACGAATTTTTTTCGCCGACATTTTGCTTTCCGACTGGAAATTGGCAAACTCGAGGGATTTTTGATTTTGACTGCGACTCGTAGAGTTTTGAGGGCAGCGTGTTTTTGGGGTGCAGGTACCAACGACCAGAGAAACTGTACAGCAAAATGTTTTGCGAATTCGTGACATGCCGCACCGTCGGCAATAAACACATCCTACGAAATCTACCTGAAACGAGGCTGGACCCGGAACCTATATATATATATATATAAAGTGTTGTCAATAAAAAGCAGAGCAGTCGCCAAAGGGGCATTGTTAGTTAGAAGCGAAGAAGCCTGCGGACAACGAATAGAAAATCGAGTGTTATCAAAGTAGCGAAGGAAACAAAAGAATGAGAAGGTCGATGGGACTAAAAAATAGGAAAACGCGGCGCGACAGCAGCGGCACTGCCATTTTCAGAATTCGTTCGAAACCGGGTTTGAAAAAGGTTCGCAGTCTTTTTACCTTTTGCCTTTGGTCTCATTCGTTGTTGACTTTCGTGCGAATGACGTGGTGTCCAGTGCGTTTCTCACTATTTTTCTACGCCAAAAAGTGTTATTAACTATTTTTGAATTTTTGAATTTTCGAATTTTCGAATTTGCGAATTTGCGAATTTGCGAATTTTTGATCGCCCGTTCTCATTTATCGATTTTCGTTTCGATTAAAATACTCGATATGGCGCTGAATATCAATACTTTTCCCACAAATTCGCAAAGTAGTTCTCACGAGTCTCATGCGGACTATCGGACAGAAAGACTGCGTCATAAGCAGCGCTATAAAAAGGATAACCGCACACATCCGTACCCACCCTCTGAAATTGAGTAAGTGCTAAATATCTTACCTACAGCCATCTACCAGCTTTTCTATTTTGGTACCGACTCGCAGTTTATTGTTTTTATGCGAATCAGCGCCCATTTCCCTATCAAGTCTGAACGAGGCAAACAGAAATGAGAGAAAGAATTGCATGACAACTCGGAAAATATCCTGTTGTTGTGCGTCGCCTTTGAAAATGACCATTTACGTACCTACTCGTATTTGTATAGGTATCTAAGCTGAATCGAAAGGTGTGAGACTTTATAACGATACGTAGGTATTCTGAAGACGGTAAATTCCTATTTAAATATGTCTGTTGGTTTGATTAACCTTATTTCCGCATAATTTGGTGTTTTTTTATTTTTTTATTTTAAAAGCGTGTTTTGAAAAACTTGATCGTACCCCCACTTTCTCCCAATTTACTGTTTTTAGAGGTACCTTTTTATCGAAATCAAAAGAACCTCTGTATAACGAACTCGATGATTCCTGACAAAGTTAGCTAAATAAGGGTAAATTTCGTTGCGGCAGCTGCGGGGGTTGAAAGTCAGTAGAAAATCTAAGCCGTACGAAGCCGACAGCTGACGAATTTTACTCGGTTTAGTTTAGTCGAAAGACGAAATCTCAAGTTTTATGTCAAAAAGCCAAATAACCCAGCTGAAGTTTTCTTTCTTCGCTGACTCAAACATTTAGTGATTAATTGATAAAATCTGAATTTTTATGTTCGGAGCACTTTTATTTGATCTTAGAAAGTTTTTGAAGAAATGAGTTTGAAAAAACTGACTTAATTTTTATTTATTTATTTATTTATTTATTTATTTATTTATTTATTTATTTGTTTTTTGGGAAAGAAAAGTTAAAGTTAGAAAATCAAAAAAGCTGATAAAAAGTCAATAAGCCAAAATTTGTATTTTTACTCAGCCGAAGCTGAAAGCCAAACGTCAAAAGTCAAACGTCAAAAAGCAAAAAAGCAGGGCTCAATTTATATTTGTCAAAGGTTGTAAGTTTATTTTATACGGCTGTTCAACCCCTGGGTACCTAAGTACTTACATAGACGTAGTAATTACGAATATAATAAGTAGGTATCTATTAGATATCTAAACGCAATTATTTATACGAAAGTGGGGAAAATCTTGCTACGTTTTGATGACTGCTGTTGTAGTGTTTTTATAAAAGTGCTACCCTAGTTCTCGACAAAGGCTATTTTATTAGTTTGGGTAGAACTTGAAAATAAGTTCAATTTTAGTTATCAAATAGATACGAATATTCTGACCGGATTGGTGAGACAAAAATTCATTTTCCAAAAATATGATCGTATATTAGTGCTTGTAACATATATACAGACATTAAATGCCCATTTTGTGAAAAACTGTTCTATTTGGAGATAATTATACAAATTGATTAAATCCTCCAGAGTATTTACCGACTAAATTAAGAATTCACTTTTCAACGATTAACTTGTTCAGAACCTATAGGACATGTTTTATATATATATATATATATATATGAAATGTCGTCTATACTCACAGCTATTCTTTTCTGAAATAAATATTTACTTCTTCCAGAACAAATTTGTTTTACGTTTCAGCAAATAGAAACTATTTTGAAAGAAAATTACACGGTTCCCAAACAAAATTTGTTATAGTTACATTTTCTGAGAGGATTTCTTTCAGTAGAGTGCTACATCTCGTCCTTTTCATTTTATATACGTATTCGTTTTGACCCGAATTTCTTTCTTTCTTCAAACAAACTCCTGAAAAGTGCAATCGGATATATTCGGATGCACTCAAACAAGTAATTCCTGGTAAATATAAAAGACAAATCTGACTACGGCAGATGAAATTTATAAAGAAAATGTTTTCTACGTTCGTTCAAATTTTTGTTATTTAATAAAATTGAACAAAACAATTTCGACTATTGTGACGCTATAGATTGACAATTTACTTCTATAGGAACGAGACATTTCTTAAAATCTTTGGCGGTTTGTAATAACCGAATTCAGAAATTATGGTTCAACACGATAGTTTTAATGCCACACATTCTTAATATTCTCAAAATAGTGCAGATATTAGTATTAGATACCGCATTCGGTACTCGAGTCTAATTAACATGAGAAAATTCCATTTTTTACGCAGTTTACATACATACGGGGTATTATTAACATTGACTGGGGCCATGAAAATCATCCTTTTCTTGAGAAAAGAAAACAATTGCCATTATTTTCTCATTTTAACTCAGTTTTTTTTGTTTTTTTTTATTGCAGTAAGTGTATTACGTATGGTACGTACGTATGTACGTTTGTATGTATGTATATATGTATGTATGGCCAAAATATTTTGTTCGCTGTTTTGAGAAGACTACGAAAGGACCGGGGCGGAAGTTTCCACGAAAGCTGTACTTTTTATATGGAATCAGGTCGGATAAGAAATTGGTACCTACCTACCTACCTGTTTATTTAGTAGTTTCAGACAAAACTTCAGAGTAATTAATTCTTGGAATAGTGGTTTTTTCAGAGTTATAAAGAAACCATAAAGGATATTTAACTGGAATTTTCACGACTAAAGTTTATTTTCTTTATCCCACGTTACGCTTCTTCTACTGAATAATTTTCCACAAACTTTTAGCACCATGTAGATGACTATTCTTAGTTAGTTTTTTCCCAGTTTTGTTTCGAAATCTCCATTCTGAGAGCTTTAATTTAGTTCGAAAGTTACAGTTTTATTAGATACCTGTTCTTTTCAGCGTAATAGTTCCTAATTCTACTCGATGGCTTTTGCGTCGGTGTCAGTTCTATTGACTGAAAATTGAAAAAACTGCAGGAACTGTAATCTGTAATCCAGTTTGAAAGTTTTCTGTGAGAATTTTAACTCTGGAACTGTTCTAATGAAAGTGAGTTCTCAGTTTTATGTAGGGTTATACTACTCATTCTGATAAATGAAAAATAAAAAAACCAGTGAGAAAGTTTAATTTCGTGTAGAAAAGACCAGGTTTTCAAATTACGTGTATTACGGGTTCCGTTCATTACAAACTGATAGAATTTTGTAATACAAGGTAAACTTCAAAAATCCTTAATTCGCAAAATAATAGACAGATTCCGAGATCTTCAAACTTGATCGAGATATGGACCCAAAGTACACACATGTGCCAAATTTGATCTCTATCTGTGAAGAAATGAGCTCTCCAGTTTTTGACCAGTTTCGCTATATCCCATATACATAATATATCTATACATACATATATACGTATGTATAATATGTATTATACTACATAAACTTTTGAGGGACGGATGTTGTTGGGATGTGGGTCCGATGATTAAAGAAAACATATTGAAATTTTTCCGAAATCATTACCCGCTTCGGGAATAGCTGTAGATTCTACGATATCCACCTAAAAGGTGGCTCAATGAAGCCAGAAAGAATACTAAAGGAATTAAATTAAGGGCACGTACCCCAATAAGTGGAAGAAAAAAAAAGAAGAAAACGGTCGATGGGAGAAAAAATTCTGCAGCCACGGCCCGGTTGCTCGAGCCTTCGTGCAGCAATCGTTTCGTGGCATTTTCGAATTTCGAATAACATAATAATACCTGTCTAGGCTTCATGTAGAGCGTGCCTGTATCTCAGGCATATTACAATAATATGTTGTTGTGGTGTAAGGGCCCAGTTAAAAGGCGCGGTATACGGGTGGTGGTTCGTGTTTCGGAAGGTCCCATCGAATGTCAGTTAATTTTCACCAACCAAAATGGCCGAACCTGCTGGTCCGAGCAACGTTCGGGGTGGTTCGGGGTTCGTGATGCTATATATGCTACTCGTGGGTGTAAAAAAATTGCACGTATACGTATTTAGGCGAAATAAAGGTTTTTCTCTTTTTTTTCTCCTTAGTCAGCCCTACTTGGTTTTTTTTCAGTACGTTAATTGTATGAAAGTCTGCTTATTAATTTCGGTATCATATAAAGATCTGGTGGCGGGGGTAGGTACATTTTTTGTTTAATAACTCGAGGAAAATTTTGGTGCCAAGCACTCAACTTCGTATATTTTTATACATATGTATCTACTTACCGAAGCCAATGTTTGGTTACAACCGAATCAGCCGCTATTTTTGACCGATAGCTACGAAATTTGGAACGAACATAAAATTTGTACGAAGCCACGAACCCGACCTCTATTGATTTTAGTGTAGATCGGCCAGACGGTAGCTACATCTGGTAACGTTAATACTCCGTTTGTTTGGAAACGGGGTATTAAAATTGATCTCACAAAAGTGTTAGTGGGGATGATGAAAAGAAAACGAATGGTTACATTTTCCTATTTTGATCTAATTTTTTTTATGTATGTATATATCGCCCAAAATTTTTTGTTCACGGTTTTGAGGAAACTATAAGGCGGACAGAGCTAAAATTTTTACCAGAAGTAGTTCTCATATTGGAGCAGATTTGAAAAAAGTATGGCGCTTATCAGTTAATTAATTTCTGATAAAACTCGAAAACAAAAAATTCCAGGAAGAGTCGTTTTTCCGGGATTCCGAAAAAATGATGAAACGGATCGGATTTAAATTTTTACGATAGATTTTCATTATCTTGTTGCAAGTCTGATAGAAGTTTGGTGCCTATTAGTTCATTAGTTTCCGAGAAAACTGGAGAAAAAACATCGTTGGAAAAAATGTATTCGCAAAACAATGAATCGAAAAATTTGCTGGAAAAGTGGTTTTTCAAGAATTTTGAAAAAATGACCAAAAGAATAGATCTTTGGGCTGAAATTTTCACGAAAGATAGTAACTATAGAACCCGGTCTGATAAGAGTTTATTGCCTATTCGTTCGGTAATTCTGGAAGAAATGTAAACCTATAATTGTGGGAAAAATGCTTTTTTCAAGATTCTAAGAAAACTACAAAAGAGATCGGTCTGAAATTTTTATGAGAGATAATCTTTATTAAAGTAGCAAGTGGCGAGTCTGATAGAAGTTTTTTGCCTATTGATTCAGTACTTTCTAAAAAATAAAATGTAAAACATAAAATTTTGGGAAAAAAGCAAGTCTTCCGGGTTGCTTGATGTATCTCTTTATAATATACCTAGACTTTCATTCTACTCACTACTTGCGATTTTAAAATATACCAATAATGCAGCCAACCTTCCGCAACGAAATAATATTTATTTTGCATAAAGCTAAAGCGAGAAAAAAAAAACTAATTTTTTTAAAATTCGTTTTCAACGTTAACTTATTTACACTTACGACGCAAGGGGTTCCAAGCATCTTTCCTGCATTGCATTTTATAACAATTTTGTATTTCATGTGCAATGGGTTGCGACGTGAAGGGGGTTTCTTTTTACGTAATTACATTCCAAAAGACAAAAAGAAAGGGCATTCTACAATTGGTTAAAATTAAATTCAGGCTTTATTAGTTTGTTTCTTTGTTGATTATGTTTTTTCTCTAAAGCTTCAAGAATGTATAGGTATCTACATTTAAACTCGAAATCAATGTTAACATTTGATGGATTTACAAATAAATTAGGAAAATACAGACGTTGAAAAAATAGGTATTCGTTCATGTATACCCAAGTCTTACAAAAATGTTTATCAATTGATCCTTGAATACTAAATATGTTAAATCAATGCGATCAATTAGCCGGTTTATTGCTTTTCTTTTCTAAATTCAATATTGTTTTCGTTTCATTTAAAAATTCTTTCAATCCAAGTTCTTTAAAGATAATTCAAACAGAAAACATTAAATGGGACATGGTGGGATCAGCTCACTATATGTTACTATTCCAAAAGTGATTAATCAAAATTCTGTCCCAAGTGGAAATTTATGTTACAATAAACACAAAAAAAAATGTAACTTTATGTCCAAGTCAGTTGAAAAAAAATATTTTTCAGTTCGTAAATCAAATAATTTAATTTAATTTAGTTTAATTTAATAATAATAATAATAATAATAATAATAATAATATAAATCACCTCCATGTTGCAGACTTGAAGTTGTACTTCCTGCATACAAATTTTTGATCCTAATTCTTCCATGTGAAGTGATATAGCTACTTTTTATGATAAGTGAAATTTTAGAAGAGAGCTCAAGAAATGAAATGAGTTTAAGAACACAAAGTCTGAGCCATAATAAGCCGAAAAAATTGAAAAAGAAGATGAGATCATATGTAAAATTAGTTTAATTTAATGTTATTAATAAACTTTTCCCTGAAGACAACTAATGATAAGGCTGAAAAACTACTAATTTGGGAAAATAATAATTAGGGTAAAGGCAGTAATTCACAAAACTGCGTAGGTTTGCGACACTTTTCACCTAAATATGTAAAAATTAAGTTTACTGCTGTATGAATGCAGAATGTTCAGCAATTGTTAAGATGCTTTCTATTTTATTACGGTATTTTGAAAACATCACATACATATATAAAATATTTATCAGCTAGGTATAAAAAAGCATCGAATATTCACTTTTTTGAGGACTCAAAAATTATCACTGTTTCTAACTGTCTACCAGTTGATGATTTCCTAAAAAGTGATAAATCATAGTCTAGAAATTGACTGAACGACTGAAGAATTACTGTTATAGAAAGAGCAACATTGAGGGATGAATAAAAGCATCTATTTTACATGAAATAATGAATTTTCATTTATCACCTATTTTGACTTAAACCTAACTAATACCTGAAATTTGTCATTTCACTAGTTTGCAACGATACGAACTGTAATGTTTGTCACATTTTAGATTAAATAAACCATCTGTATTCCGTACTAAAGCTTTTTATTTTATAAAGTGAAGTTGGTGTATGTTCTTTTAAATAAAAGTGTTGTAAACTAGTGCAATAACGGTTTAATATGTAAATGATTAATGTCACAAACTAAGGATTTTGATGCTTTACTGTTTCAGAATTAAAAATTATGAAAATAATGAAACTTAGTTCAATACTATACCCAACAGGAAAGCAAAAGTAGTGCCGAGTAACTCAGGCTACTTTCACTAATACACACACAGATGTGTCAGTTACACATGTCATCTGTATCAATGTTTGTGGCTGCAATGTCCAGATAAATAAAGCAGTATGTGCTACTGAGGCTACCAAGCATGTGCTACTGTGTGCGAAGTATCATATGCTACTGTATTCTAAATAGCATATGCTACTGTGTGCTACTTAGCATATGCTCCTTTACATTACCAATTGCATTGTACTTGATGTTTGCAGATGAGTTGTGTGACACTGCTAATATAACCTCATACAAGGTTAGTACAGTTGTAAGTTATAAGTGATTGACTGATTGTGGAAAGATTGCAAAAGGTAATCTTAAGGTTTGGTAACATTGAGAAAGGTCTTGAATGAGAGTGTGGAATGAATGAGCCAATTATTTGTATCATATAATTGTAAAAAAATTCAAACTACTTAGCACAACTTAGTACACGCACAGTAACACAAAGGGTAGCATCCAGTCCAGAATTCCACCCTCATGCTACTCAGAGTGTGCTCAGTAGCACGGATTAGTGCTGAGTAATGCTGCTTAAGTAGCTATTTTCTGCCTGGGATTCTTAAAATTGATAGTAATAGATAGATTTCTTATTCCAAGAAGCTATTAAATAATTATTTGGTAGAGTTGGAGTAGGTTATTTTTATGGGAGTATCACAAACTAATGCAGTAACTGTTACTATTGAACCATTAGTGTCACAAACTAAGGATTTTTATATTTTTTAGCTTCATTGTTATCAGTTCTGAAAATAATTTAATTTAATTCAATACTATATTTAAAATCAGTAGTAGATTTCTGGTTCCAAAGAGCTATGAAACAATGCTGTAACTTTAAAACTGATTTTACAGTTGAGCTCCAAAGTTGAAATTTCTCTTAAATTTTCGCAAATTACAGCCTTTAAACTTTGATATAACTCCCTTGGTTATAGCATTATCCCAGAAATTACACTTCTTTTTAGTGGTCCCAGTCCTTTCATGAACCTTCCAGGCTATGGGCCTACTTATTATACTTGTATTATATAATACATCCAATTTATATTTCGTGGAAAATAACTTCTGTTTTTCATTTTATGTTTATCTAGGCACAAGATCACAGTGGAAAAACTAACACAGCAAACAAGCAGTTATACGTAAGTACACAATTTTTGTAGTATTTCTAAAAAATACAAAAATATGAGAAGTTCCTAAAACATCAAAGTGGTAATATTAAATATAAGTCCCATTATTTCAAAATATTGAAGCAAAATCCTTTCAAAAAACATAATATTTTGACAATAATCTGCATATGTAATTGGTAGGTATCTATTTACCTATATAACAATATTGTGCCAATTACCAACCTCATACAAAAGGAATAGACAGAAAAAAATTAAAAAAGGTTATCTGTTGGAGATAAAAGTAGAACTACAAAGGGTTATTAGTGTCATTACCAGTCACAGCCGGTAAGGTATCTATTTTTGTATTTTGTTCTCTGTTTAAACTCATATCTAATCTAATCTCTAATCCAATCATCCAACGCAGGGATTGAGAAATGCTATATTATTTCATTTGTTTTTGTTAGTTGAGTTTCTGAAATTTACCATAATGTTAGTTATTTTTTGCTTCCATTTCCATAATTTTGGTTTCTGTTTCCTTTACGTTTCCCAATTTTAACATAATTTTTCATTCAGTTTCCATTTTGGATTCCATTTTCATTTCTATTAAAAAACAAAATTTTCCAAAATTTGTCCAAATATCAATATATTGACATTCTTTCGTTATTTCACAAACAACATTCATCATATGGTTTCTTAACTGGTTAATTGTTTCTGATTCCGTTTCCATTTCAAAATTTTTGTTTCTGTATTTTGGTTTCTAGCTCAAAAAAATATGATTTTTGTTTTCATAAAGTTCCATTTCCATTTCATTTTTGTGATCCAAATGATAGCAGCAAAAAACTGTTGGTCCAATCTTTTTCTCGGATCCAAGTTTAAATACAAAAGTTTAACATTGGTTTTTCAGTCTTTCTGCTTAGCCAAGATGCCAACTAAAGTTATATAGACTAGATAAGCTGACGCACTCCCATAAAGCCAATGTAATAAAATTGTCATCATTTTGTAGTTGGGAGTTGGGACCTTTGAGGATATGTATATGATGGAGACAATAGTGCTGTTTTACAATGGGGTCGACTGTAGTTAAAATCTACACTGAGCAAGTGTACAATGGCGTATAAATTACCCCACATCAATCGATATTGACCAATCAGAATAATCAGATGCTCAGGAATAGAGTAATTTGTAGTTGTATCCCAGTGTTTATAAATTGATGTGAGGAAGTGTGAGGATTGTTGAAGAAAACAAGAACTCAATTCAAACAGTAGCAGAATTATATTAACGATCAACTGAAATACATTATTCGAATAAAATATGAAATTCCAATCAGATTTTTAGAAATCAAAACGGTGTCGGCAGCACTATCCATAGGTGCGACACCAAAACCTCTATTATGTTGTCTCCATCATATATATATATATCCTTAAAGGTTAGAACAAACTATCCCACTAACTGCTACTAAGTAAGCACAAGTGTCGGCAGTTCTTCAAAGTTTAAGACAGAGGAAACAAAAAACACTAGCACTTACTTAGTGGGATAAAATTTCAAAAATGACTTTTGGGTCGTGTTCTTATTACAGCATGTCAACTTGTCTAATCAATATAACTTTAATGCGACAATGCTAACAGACAAAAGTACAATACTAAAGACTTGAGCGTGAACGTAACAACGAAGTTCCTTTTTTAGTTGTTTTTAACATCCAATATAATTCGTTTAAAAATTTGCCCAAGCCTTTTTATAAGGAGCTCGGAAATTCGGAACTCGTGCGTGCGTCGTAATGTCGTGCCTAGAAAGTAGAAATGGCAACTTCCTTTTCTTTAGGCGAAGATTAGTTGATTAAGATGATAAGGCTTGTGTGTGTTTGCAATTGAAATCGATCTTCGATCTTGAATATGAAGATAAGTTGAAATTTTAGAAATGTCTTTTAATTATGTTTTTATTGCATGATAAATGCTTCAGACAACCTACTTTTCGATCACTCAGGGTCTGTTATGATTAGTTTTCAATATTTTTAACTCTTAGGTTCACCGTTCTTGTGTAATGGTCGTAACTGATGTAAGTCAGGTATGTACTTATGTACGCGATTATTTGAGAAATTTTCATCGCTCAAAACAGTGTTTTTCTACATTGTGAAGTTTTTTCTGTACTCTTCTCTGTATTTAGCTCTGTATTGTTTCCTTTTCGCTGTACTCATGTCGTGGCTCATTGTTCTATTTGATGGTTCTCAATGTGCACCACTGCCAATCATTGTGCCACTGCTTTCACTTCCACATTATACGTACATATGAGAATATTATAGTGGAAATTGATAACTTTGCTTGTGTTTCATGCAAATATCTCATTGTGTTTTAGTCCACTGTCCATTTCTTGTCCAGTATCAATTAGCCCTTTATTTGTATTGCTAACTTGCATTCAGTTAACCGAATCTCCAATCACTATCTTTTGTTTATTCCGTTGGTCAATGAACTTATTTTTGTGTTAATTTGTTTATAGAGACATGTGGGCGAATGAGCTTACCAGGCCTGCGGAGGGCACTTATGGAATAACCGCTCCCATCAGCGCCTGCGGTCCCAAACCCGGTGATGAAGAAAAATCGGAAGAACTAGAAAAGGTTTTAGACACGATCGATCTGCTAGAAACAGAGGAAGAACTGAATCATCGCTTAGATGTTCTGCATCGTTTGAACGACATGGTCAACGATTGGGTTGTTGAATTAGCTTTAGCCCAAAACATGTCTGAAGATATTGCGGCGTCGCTTGGTGGTAGAATTACAACTTTCGGCTCGTTCAAACTCGGTGTTCATTCTAAGGGCTCGGATATCGACGCATTGTGTTTGGTACCCAGGCATGTCACCAGAGCCGATTATTTTACATCATTTTTCGATAAATTGAAAGATTGCTCCGAAGTTAAGGAACTTAGAGTAAGTATAGCAGCGTTCGTTGCGACCACAAACGTTTCCTGACGCGAATTTGTCAACTAAAACATCTGTTTACGTTCACAGAAAGTAGAAGAAGCTTTTGTTCCGTTGATTAGAATGAATTTCGATGGAATTGAAATCGATTTGCTATTCGCGCAACTGCTGTTGAATCATATCCCCAAAGAACTTGTAAGTTTTATTCATTTCTTGAGTACATAGAGAGTCAGACTGCGGACAAGACATGAGCGACAACGCTGTAGGCGTAAATAGGGTCTGAAATTTGGGAGGACTACGGCCTGGGTAAATTAACGAGTCAAAAAAAAAGTCGTCAGTTTAGTACAATTTATATTTTGCGATATTTTGTGATACTGGTGGATAAATAAATGAAAAAAAAACTAAAAATTATGGAAATCATGGCGAAAAGTGTTTGTGGGTTATGAGATGCTGGTCCCCTTTTTTGAGCCTACGGGCAACGTTTACGCTCACACTCTGTATCAAATATTATTGAATCAAAACGTAAATGATAATCGTTCTTACACGGCGACACTCAATGCTCGTGTCGTTTTCGCCGTTTTAGATTTTCATCGTTTTTATTGGGTGAGAATAAAGGAAGTGGGTCTTTCTCACGAATTTATTCATGTTTTGTACTGAACCCAGGGACGAAATTTTACAAATTTCTCGATGATAATAATTTTGGTGGTGTACCTACCTATATTTAAAATATTGTTTGCTACAGTTTAAACTCTGTTAGTGAGACCACAGATGTATAACTTGAATTTTCAAGATCTGTTGTTTTTTTTGTTCTGATGGCAACCAGCGATTGCTTACAATAGTTCTTGTAACATTCTACCGACGCAAAATTACAACTTTGATTTTTGAAACTGAACTGGACCGTAGCGAAAATATATAGTACATCTTCATTAGAGTTTTTGTCACAACGAATTACATTTTTGTATTTTGATTTTCAATTTTCATCGGAACCGCGTATCCCCGGAAATTAACAATAACGTTTGTATCCTTACATTTTCGGACGCGATTCATGAAACTTGTTCGTTGTTTTGTTTCGCAGGATCTTAGAGACGATATGCTATTACGCAATTTGGATCCGAAATGTGTTCGTAGCTTGAATGGTTGTCGTGTAACCGATGAAATCATCAACGTGGTGCCCAACGTGAAGACATTCAGACTCGCATTGAGAGCGATTAAATTGTGGGCGAAACGACATGGCATTTATTCGAATATTTTGGGCTACTTAGGAGGCGTTTCGTGGGCGATGTTGGTCGCCAGAACGTGCCAACTTTATCCGAATGCTGTGGCCAGCACTATTGTACAAAAGTTTTTCTTCGTCTATTCACAGTGGAAATGGCCGACTCCAGTTCTGCTGAAAAAATCGACGAATCCTAATCTGAACTTTTCTGTGTGGAATCCAGTCGTGAGTATTTCTCGTTACTTTTGTATTCCGATATGTTGAGAACGGACAAAAATGACAATATTTGTGGTGCACAAGAGTTTGCTTATACCCAAGTCAAAAACGTCCATTTTGTGACCAGCAGATTATGTGTTCTGGAGACTACTATTCCATTAAAGTAGGAAAATAAGTCAAATTAATTACCTACGCGAATGTGTTACATTGATTTGACTTATATTTTTTATCATTGTTGGATGGTAGTCATCAAGACATGCGCATAATTTGCCATAATCTCAAATTTCTTTCAAACCATTGAAGAAAAAATACGTTGTATGTCGGGTAAATTAAGAGAATTAACCATTCGCTTACACCCTGCTCTGATGAAAACTGAAGATAACAATTTTTCTCTCGATGTAAGGGTGACCTTGTCTAAAGAAAAAAATCAAATCCAATACAATTATTACGGCTAGTAATGTGAAACGGAGGCATCGATAAAAGTTTTTTTCATTATTATCTTCGTATTTAATCGTTCAATTAACGCAATTTATTTCGTTTACAGTTCAACTTAGGTGACCGCCTTCATCACATGCCCATAATTACGCCGGCTTATCCGCAACAAAATTCAACGTATAACGTGTCCAAAGCTACCTTATCAATAATGAAGGAGGAATTTATTCAAGGCATGCAACTTGTCGAAGAAATTTCAATGGGTCGACGGGACTGGAGTGTATTGTTTCAAAGACCCGTATTTTTCAACAAATATAAGTAAGTATACTCGTCCATTTACTTCATTTTTCATGCATCTCCTCGCAGGCACTTTATCACGACATCCATGCTGATATTGTTTTGAATAAAGTTATTTTTCACAAACGAAACGCTAATCGTTTCGTTGAAAAAGTGTCCTCGAGTATATCTAAAATATTATTTTACTCTGGAATACCACTTTAGTTTTGTGATACAAATACCGTAATACATCCAAACTTGAAAAATGCATTCATATTTTTATGAAGGAAAATATCTAGCAAACTAAAACGAAACAGAGAGGAAAAGATGCGAGTAATAACTTGCCTCAGACAGAATAATAAAAAAGAAACGTGCAATTTGTCACTCAAAAAATTAGCCTGACATTGCTCGTAAGATAGGAAGTGCGGTAGTGCGAACTTTGTTTGCCATAGCACCAAGTTGAGTAATATTTGAATGATGATGGAATATACTGTGGTGGTTTACGTTGATTAGAAGTTCCACAGTCTCTCATAGCCTACGATCTGATCCATTGTTTTCGTTAAAAGTGAAGACCTCTTCGAAATAATAATAAAGACGAAAGCCTCTTTTTCTTTGTTTCTTATGCAACGCAAAATTACAAGTCAATTTTCATTCAAAATAGCTGGCGTAAATACCTCACTGACGTGTCACATACTGCTGTATGAACATCACCTAAACAAAAAATGGGGGTAATCTTTGTGTAAAGAAGACTACATTACAAGAATTACTTCTATATGTTGGAAAAAATTCTGGAAGCAATGTATAAAACACGAATGCTCAAAAAAGCATGTGGGGTGCAATGTGTTGGGTGTATTACACGCCAGAGGGGTATTCTAGGGTACTGCTTTAATGCCTCACCTTCGCGTGTCTATATTATGTGTTTACCAAGTTTGTAACAAATTTCAGGCACTTTATCATGCTGTTGGCCTCGTCCCAAACTCAAGAAGAGCATCTTCAGTGGACCGGTTTGTTGGAGGCGAAAATTCGACATTTGGTCGCCATTCTCGAGAAAAACGCGTTCATCGAGACCGTTCACGTGAATCCATCAATTTTCAAATTGCGTGCTGACTTTTTTAAAGTGGAAACGTCGACCGGTGTCCACTATGAAGAGCTGCCAAACTCGTTATGGTTTATCGGTTTGAAATTTGGCCGACTTACGAATAGCTTTGGAAGCGTCAATTTGACACGAGAAATACAGAGATTCTCCGACGAAGGTGTGTTGTAGTTATTTTTTCTTTCTCTTTTTTCCTTTCTTAAAATCTTGTGTGGAAACCTAGAAAACGTTCATTGATGCTTATATTATATACTGTCATATTTGAATTACAGTAATGAAGCAGGCTAACCTTAATAACATGTACCAAGAGACGATGAAAATTGAAGCAAAATACGTTAAAAGGTAGGTTATCGTATTCTTATTAAGGTGGAAATAACTAACAGAATGTGTTACGATATGTAACTATTTCGAAATGGATATTTCATTTTTTTTCCCCAACATTTTCATAAATTTCATAAATTTCATAAATTTTAAAACGTAAATTTTTAAACGTTATTTTTGTTATTCGGGATCTGTTCTAGCCTTAGCGTAATAATTTAAAATAAATAATCTTCCGTAATATTAGAAACTAATTTCTGGTGTCGTAAATCGATTTTTATATTCCGTTCCCTTTTATGCTTTGAACCGCGCCTTCGAGTGTCAGTTTCGTAAAATAAAATACATTATGAAACCCGTTGTTTCGATGTTGCAGAAAGAATTTAAGCGACTACATATCGAGTGAGATCCTGGCCGAAGATAAGAAAGGATTCGCCGGCATACCGACGTCGGTGAAAAACGGTGCTACCGAATTGTTGCGGAAGAATGGTACGACGCCTCCGTCAAGTAATACCAGCAAAAGTTCCAGCACCGTCACCAACAGCTTCTCCGTCGTCAATAGCACACGTCGAGTCACCACCAGCGCTGTGAGCAGCGTGTGCAGCAGCGCCAGCAACAGCAACAACAGCAGTCCCGAAGTTACGCCGCGCTCCGAAGCGACGCCGACGACGGCGCCGTCGACGACGACGCCGCCTCCGCTGGTTTCATCCCCGTGCTCCGAATCCTCGCCCAGGTCGGAGTCGTCTCCACGTGCCGAATCGTCGCCTATAATTATAAAACGTACCATCGACCTGGACGATGACGACGACGACGACGACGACGATGATGACGACGAGGAGGTGGAGCTGCCGCCACCCAAACGACGACGACTGAACGGAATCATGCGCAGATCACCCCCCGTTGAGGCAAGTGCAGAATATCTGTTCCCCTTCAGTGCAGTCGTCTGCAGCTGACCGGCAACTTTTCCTCTTTTCTGATCCCTCTGACCACAAAAATGAATCGAGTTTTCCGCCATTAGTTTTATGTAGCAAACGTACGTTGATTCCCAAACTATTTCCGTACAAGTTTAGAGAGTTGCAGTGAACAACGAAAGATATGCGGCCAGGATTGTGGGTAATATAAGTGTTGAAAAGAGCGATGACGAACATATTCAGGGAATGCGGTACTCGTTGAATATGCAAATGTGCGAAATAGCTAGAATCATACGAACTGGGTTACTAGACAGGAGATGATATTTTATGAATTGGGAATATAACTGTGAAGGAGTATGTGGTCCTAGGAATCAGGATAGATGACGTGAATAGTATTTTTCGGCGTGAGAATGTAATGATTGTATGAGATTATAATTTTAGCAAATATTACACGATGTTCATGATTTTAGTGAAATGTGATAACTTATGATGTGCATCACAATTCGTGGATTATCGTGACGATAATAAGTCTAGAATATTCACAAATTTCAGTTCCCTTTAATTTACTGTAGTTTCGAATAAGACCAAATTGTACTTCAATTTTTAAAAGAAAAAAAAAAAGACTTCAGCCTCGTACTGTTTAGAATATTTAAAAGACCATTCCCATGAGTCTGTAATAAGATTTGTGTCCTTGCTCGAAAATAGCAAATTAAGAAAGCTTAATTCTCTTGCTAAGTTGAGAAAAATTTCTTCGAATTGCCAAGATGCTTTTCCCTTCTGTCACTATACCATGTAAAAATTTTTTATTTATTTTTCAAAATATCTTTATCCGAATTTTGAATATTTTCGAATCACCTCGTGTGTAAAAGAAGAAAAGAAGTAGCACGTTTATTGAAAACCTGTTAAAATGGAAAAACCTGTCTCACTTTTTTAAAATTAATTATTTTGTATTTTGTTTTTACAGGAGGAAGACATCGTTGAAATTATTGATTTGACTGAAGACGAAGTTACTTTTGTTTCTTCTACGTGAATTTAGAGATCTCAAAATAAGAAGAAAACAAAATCAACTTTAATTTTAATGTATACTACTGTACTATTGTGTTTTAACATGTTTTCTTTTGAAAATCTGTTTTTTTTTTCTCTTTTTTTTTAAACATTTTTATTTACATTTAATTTCAATGTGTTGATGTATAATATGACGTTTGTTTAAAAACGATTTTTTGATTAACGTAATGATGACGCCTTTGTGTTTTTCTCCTCCTCTTCTTTGTAAATATTATGTACAAATTATTCGAAAGGTCTTAAGTATTTCTCTTCCTTTTATATTTACTTTTATTCTATGGAAAGTTTTGTTCATGTTTGTATAATTTTTTTCTTTTTTTCAATATTACCATTTTTGATTTTAGCCAGTAAGATTTGATTTAATGCATATACGTTCATTCAGTCATCGTGTATAATTTTAGATATTATTCAACCGTTTCTTTTCTTTTTTTTTTTGTATCGCGGTATTTTCTGAATATAGGTAGCATTTGCAAATTGAAATTGTTTCATTTATTTCTCATTTTAAGACCATTTATAAAATCACTTTGAAACATCGTGATCAAGTTTATAAAGTTACAGAAGGCAGAAATAACCGTGTTGTCTCAATTTTGACGAGTTTTTGGAATCATTACGAATATAATGCAAAGTGTTATCGTCAAGGCGGCTACTTCGAGTTTTTCACATCATTCAAATCTGTTCAACGTCGATGGTTAAATTTTTTTCAATTTTTCGATGAATTTAAAAACCCTATGTTATCTCAAAAAATGTTTTTACACTCTCTTCGTTGAAATACACATTTCTGTGTGAGCCTGCAACATGAAGGATATATGTAGACTCTCGGTTTCTCAAATTATTCGTCATATAAATGTAATAAAAAGTGATGAGCTCACATCGTTTCCTAAAATAAAATTATTAAGTGGTATTGCAATTGGAGAAAATTTGGATATGGCATTCTACAAAATAAAAAATTTCAAGATAAAATTGATTTAACTTTTAACGAGCATGCGGAAAGATTTTCAGATAAAATATAATTTCGGAAGCCATCAAAAATAAGTCATGGGCTAATGGTATTATTCTTTACGTAGAATAAGATCATTTTCAAGTTTAATAATTTTCATTTCATGTAGGTACGCTATGAACAGTTGTTTATTAACATGTAGTACGTTCCTCTGGATAACAATTAGCCTTATAAAGAAGGTAACTTTTCTGTAAGTGAACCAGTCAAAATCAAGTAACAGTGAAAGTAATTTGCTAAAAAATTAAGAGGTTCCGAAACGAAATTTCAGAAAAAACTTGAAAAATTAATTGTGATTTACTTCGACTTATGCTAAATTAAATCTAAATTAATTAATTCTGACTTTTCGCAATATGCATTAATTGCGATCTGAAGTTAATTCAAAGGCGAGAGTAAGTTTCTCAGAATTTTCGAGTAGGAAGATTTAAAACCTATTCGTCGGTACGAAAACCAGAGTAGATACTTAGTTATCATCTGTACTTAGACGTTCGTCGCCTTTCATTGACGTCTTTAAAAAAGAATAAAATATCATATGTTGACATTGATTGTGAAAATATTATTTTCTGAGCTGCCTAAGCATTGAGAATTGAAGTAAGAACTAAAACAGTCTCAGTATTCAAAGTATTTTTAAGAGACACAAGTTATGGAACCTCTTGTCCGACAAAAAAATTTTACATGCTGAGTTAATAGAACCAGAAAATTGAGCTGAGGTAATTGAATTGTTGATGTTTCATAACTAGGTTGAATTATGAAGAGATTGTAACTCTCGAAGAACATGGCCATGGTCAATTATTTTCGAGACATCCAAACATAACCTTTCTAGAAATAAGTTTTGAAGGAGAAATAGCAAAAAATACTAATTCATCAAACACGAAAGTATTTGAATTGGTAGAATGAACAATGCATGTACTACTAAACAAAATGTTAACTGGCTGTAAATCTCGATTACAACTTAATGGATAACTCAGCGATTCTATAATGTTCGTTAAAAATTAAGATAACGAATATGACTTTGTATGTTGCATTGCAATGACAAAAAACAATGATAAACGGTATCAGTTTAATGTCAGTTAAGGGAAATGAAACACAAAAAACAACCACTGTCCTACTCCACAAAATTTGTAAAAACAAATTATTTCAATAGGGTACCGGACATGACTCTCAGAATTACCTGAAATTAATGGGAGATATAGTCTAAAGCCTGTGAATGAAGGTTCTGAAATTTTTTTTGAAAAATATTAAATAGAAAGGTATTTTGCATTATCAGAGGTTGCTGGTTTCAATACATCTCATTAATACTTTCTTTTTAAGTAGATTTTTGGTGAAAATTTACTGAACAAAACTGACTTTAAAAAATGACTTTGAAGCAAGGGTGGGCGCACATTTCATTTCAGGACCCAAGAAAACTTTTGGCACAGAAAGCTCAAAGTCTAAATTATCACCTAAGTAAATAAGATTCAATAAGTTTGGGTTTCTATCTGCATTTGTTTTTTGTACTTCCCACTGAGGTAGAAGGTTGAAAATTGGTGAGAGGGTGCTTGAGTATCACATCTAATTTTTTTTTTTTTTGAAATCCCAAAAGTAAAAAAGGGGCAGCAGATATGGGCCAAAAATTCATTTTCTTGGAACTTTCAACATATATACACTGAAATTATCCAACTCAACATAAAGGTGGTATAATATTGTTTGTTTATGCCTTAAAAAAATATTTTTTGAGGTACTGAGTTCAAATTGGACCTTAAGTTTTTTAATTTGATCAATATTTTGACTCAAAGGAACTCAAAAAAGGCGCCCAATTTTGTTTTTTTACATTTTAGTATGTAATACATCATTTGTAATGTTTCTTGAGGTGGTGAGTTCAAATTTGTCTATAATTTTTTAATTTGATCAATTTTTTGACTCAAAGGGACTCAAAAAAGGGCCTAATTTTGTTGTTTTACATATTATTATGAAATACATCATTTGTAATGTTTCTTGAGGCATCAAGTTCAAATTTGACATTATTTTATTTATTTGACTCATTTTTGATCCCAAGGCTCAAAATGAGGGGAAATTTTGACTTTTCATATTTTGTAGTGTAATACATCATTGAAAATAGTTTTTTAGCTGATTTTGAATTTGACACAATTTCTTAATTTTACCTATTATGTGATCCCACAGGAGCTCTGAAAGGGGCTAATTTTGAATTTCCGTATTATATTGTGTGATACATTATTGGTAATTTTTTTAGACTTAAAGTTTTATTTTGAAATGTATTTCTTCATTCAACTCCTTATAATGTGATAAAAGTGGTTCAGATATAACTAGCTAATTTTGACTTTTCACATTTTATTGTGTGTTATATTGTTTACAATGTTTTACAAGTTTCTGAGTACAAATACAAAAATCTTATTTTTCTTACAAGTAAGCTGGGCAAGTGGTTTTACTGAATTTTGTTGTTTTTTGTTGGTCTCAAAAAACATGGGCATCCAATACCTAATAAATCACTCAATAATAAGTGAAGATATAATTGCAATCCCTTTTTTGGGGCCACAGGTAGAAAAAAAGTGGTTCAATCTAAAAATGGATTGTAAATATAATCTCAGTGTCTCAAGAAACATTATTTGTGGTGTATCACTCAATAATATCTAAGAATTTTATTTGAACTCCCTGTTTAGGGTCACAGGGGGTCAATGAAGTGTTTGATTTAAAAATAGATTGCAAATCTAAACTCAACGCCTCAAAAAATATTAATAATGATGTATCACTCAATAATATCTAAGCATAGTATCTCAACCACTGTTTAGGGTGACAGGGGGCTCCATAAGGGGTTTGATCAAGAAATAGATTGCAAATCTAAACTCTGCACCTCAAAAAATATTAATAATGATATATCACTCAATAATATCTAACGATATTATCTCAACCCCCTGTTTGGGGTCACAGGGGGCTCAATAACAGGTTTGATAAAAAATGAATTGCAAATCTAAACTCAGCACCTCATGAAATATAATTAATAATATATCACTCAATAATATCTAAGAATATTATCTGAACCCCCTGTTTGGGGTCACAGGGGGGTCAATGAGGGGTTTGATCAAAAAATGGATAGCAAATCTAAACCCAGCGCCTCATAAAACATTATTAATGATATATCACTCAGTAATATCAAAGAATATTATCTTAACCTTCTGTTCGGGGTCATGGGGGGCCAAGGAGGGGTTCAATCTAAAAATGGATTATAAATGTAAACTTAGAGCCTAAAAAAACAATATTATCGATGCATCACTCAATAACATTCAAAAATATTATCTTAATTCCATTTCTTGGGCTACAGGGGGCTAAATTAAGACTTAAATCTAAAAATGGGTTGCAAATATGAACTCAGCCCTCAAAGTAAATAACTCCCCAGACACCACCAAAAATTTTTTCCAAGGCTGTGCTCTAATAAAAAAACAAATAAGGAATAATTGGTTTTTGATTTTCTTAGTTTTTATTGTTTTTCAATGTTTTGAATTTGTCTATAAATAAGGGGGTGGGGGGTGCTAGTGCACATCCTTTCATCCCCTCCCTCACAGTCACCATGAACTTTCCAAATTGATGAGCTTAACTAAACTAATGTACAAACACAGGAGATTGAGGAATGAATGAATGAGAAACCTGCGAAAGAGGTGAAAAGTTAGCTGATATGTCAATTCTATGACATCACACTCACTGCTCAAAAAATATCACAACGTTTTTTGACAATTCAACTTTACCATTTATTTTCTCCCATTCTATCCAACCAATTTTAATGCGGTTTTCACTGATATTTTTTATTTTTTTTTAAAGAATTTGAAAATATGTTTACTGAAAATCACGTCTGGTACCTTATTTGATTGTGATGTGCGAACGAAAGATATGTTTTGATTCAACTCTACAACTGGGCCAGGTCCACTATGAAAAATTTTCTAGATTAGGCCTAAATCAAAAACAACGAATAAAAACTTAATTTTAATCAGGGGGTAAATCCAGAATTTTTTTGAAGAAACTTAGTATTTCACCCATCAAAAACCATGGCTCACCCTGAAAAAATGTCTTAGGCACGCAAATAGAACTCTGGGACAATGGAAAATAACAAAGTCTCTCCAATCGCTGAAACAGATTTTCCGCAATTCAAAGCAGAAATAATAATCCCTAATTTCACTCAAAAATAAACAACGAACTCTCATCAATATTACAATTTATAATAATATCTAAAATATAACTGAGGGAAAAAAAAAAAACATTGACCATTATACAAACACATTTGGAACATTATTCATCACCAATTAAACAAAAAAAAAAAAATCATGAAAAACAAAAGAGGAAAATTCGTTGATTCTTTGAATAATAAAAAGAAAGCAAAAAGTTGAGAGAAGAAAAAGGGAAAAATGTTTACAAATGTACAAAAACTTAAAACTACATTCGACGAACGAGCATGACCTTTTTGTTTTTATTTAACATTCGTTCTGTAAAAACTACAGAAAATAAAAATGGAAATACGACGAAAGTAGAAACAGTCAGAAACATCCGCTCGGGGACAACGTATTACTCGAACGGGGTATTAAACATATTAAGGTCGTCGAATGAGGTGGGATTCTGATCTAACATCTGGATCATCATCTCACTCAGCTCTTGCGCCTGCGGAGCCCCAGTATTGGGCGCAATCGGAACTGGATGCGTTGCCGGACTACCAGAATTACCGCCGGATTCGGCCGCTTGGCCGCCTTGCCAGCCCCACAATCCTGCAAATAAAAACCGACCAAATCAATTTGAATTCGAAACTGTTACGAAATTTCAAGTAACTGAATAATGGTACGGCACATCGTTCAATTCGAAGAAAAGCAACTCGAGAACACGAAAATGTACACAGTCGAAATCAGTTGGTATTTTAGAAGAAAAGTTAATTTCTGCTCAAAAAATGGCATACCAGTACATGAGCTTCAACCAAGGTTTAACGAATATTGTTAGAACTAAAGAGAAAGACTGAAAGCAAACCATGGCTCCAAGAATTAATCGATATTAAATTAATTTTATTTCATGCTTACGTAACACGGAACATTTTTCTCCACACAAAGGCTATAAATCGACCTCTGAGTCAAATTGACGAATTTTTCTTTCAGACGTTACTTTTGAGCTAACATTAAATTTTTTCAAATATCGACTACAAAAAGTTCGTTTTTGTTGAAAAAAAAGTTCCTGAATTTTCGAAAAAACATATTTGCATAAAATTACTGATATGAACCGCACAAAATTATAGAGCCAGGAGTAAAGATCTAAAAAAAATTTTTCTTGTAATTTTCACTCCGCGATAAAAGTGAACGACAGTGATCAAAAATTTTTAAAGATCCAAAAATAGTCTTGCCATCACCATTTTTCTTCAAACTACTCTTCATTTGTGCCCCTGTCTAATGGATGCAACATAATTAAAATACTGACACACACGTTGAAATTCGAAAAATTCTCGCCCAGCAAATTCTGCCAGAAAAACGTAGGTCTTCAAAAATTATTTACGTTTAAAAATTTTAGTGCAACAAGTTCTGCTAGAAGAGCAAGTTATAAAAATTAATGAAAACTTATTGATTTTTGGTTTATGTTTTTTTTGACCAGATTCGAGAAAACCATCCAGCTCCGAGTCAACTTTTCAACAAAAGGTTAATTTTAGGCCTATTAACAGTTTTTTTTTTTATTTCTTTAAAATAAAATTAAAAATCTGTTTTGCTAAAAGATTATTGAATTTTCACTCACAATCAGACTCCCGGTAATTTTCAATTTCACATAAAAATGTTTTCGCGAATTACCACAATCGAGTTAACATTATGATGAAAATTTAACCCAAGACTCTGACCGATAAAATTTCTCAAAACTTTTTCAATTTGAATAAAGAAAACAAAAAACGAATGCTGTTACTAAAATTGAACTTAAATGGGAAGTTTTACTGCAAGAAAAAATTTTGCTCTAAATCATAGTTATAGACGAAAACATTTCAATTTTTGTCTCATTCCAAGGGGTAACTGATAATTTGAAATTAATTTTTTATTTCTCTTTTTTTTTTCGTATTTTTCTCCTAAGGAAAAACTTTATTTCTCTAAACAAATAATTATTTTCCTGTCGGTATGTATGAAGCATTATTAAATCAGTCTGTTCATTTTTGGTACATGTTGAACAATTTCAGTGAAACTCGCACACGAAACTGGCAATTTTTTATTTTTCAATAATGTATATTAAAATGAAAATACAACAAAAATATACTGTTTTAGATTGTTATTAGAAAAAGATTTCAGTTTAGTAGTCAGATATTTCCAACAGTACCTCTCACTATAATCTGTTCCAAGTAAGAAAGGTAATTATTTTTGACGGCGTGAAAAGGCGGCCTCATATAAGCATTACTGAAGTTAAATAAAATATTGCTAAGCAAAATGAGAATTGTATACGAACAAGCATAGTTCGTTTCGCGTCCCGCATATATTCCAACATTTTTCCCTTCTCTCTGTTACTCAAGATACCCGAAAACTCAGTGCACTACGGGTAGAAAATTACCTTTTTAATTGGAACGGAATATAATAATTATGACAATAAACGATATTGGTAACAGACAGTGATTGTCAATACGAGCAATATCAGCCAGGAGTATAGAATTTCCATTCCAAGCAACAAACAGAAAATAAATTAACGATGCATTAATTTTAGTTTAATAAAGTCTGTATCTCCAAGATCCCTTTTCTAAGCAAGTATTTCGAGTGAATTCGTACGGTGGATTCGACCATTTTCATTGTAAAAGAGGTCAAGAGGGAAGACAGGCAGAGATAGGATCTATAGGTACTTCATAATTTCGACAAAAAAACACGCGAAAAACTACGATAATTACTAAACAAAACTAAAGGAAGTCGAGTTGCTTTTCACTCAATGTAAAAAGGAGGAATTTACATTAGAACTCGACACTTGAAAGATGCAAATAAGAAATGTTCAAGATCAGATGTCCCCGTATAATTACCGGCATTTGCTGGCGTCGCGGTATTATGATAAGCAGCGCTATTCTGCCGAACACCAGAATTCAACTGGGTGTACGTGGGTCCATTTGGCGACCACGACGGACTAAGTTGATTATATTGGTAACCTTCAGTTACAGGTTGCTGCTGTAAACGAGAAGAGAATAAGATGAATACGCGATTTAAACAAACGATGGCAAAGTTTAAAAAATAAATATATATTAATTCTCCGAGAGCTGTCGCTGACCAACCTGTCTTAATGTCCAAGCAGTTTGAGCAGGGGCCGAACTCGTTTTAGGGATTCTATTCATCGGAATGCTATAATCGATTCCAGGTTGCTGCTGATTCTGGTATACAATGTGGTCCACACTTTCGCCATCGGCACTAGAATGCACAGGTCTGCGCCGAGTAAAAAGACAAAAATTTTTAATAGAGCCAACCGATAAAATTCAAAACGTCATAAACGCGCTCAAATCGAAATCAGAACTTACTTTGGTGCCAGAGAGTTGGTGCAAACTACGTATTCGATTTCTTCCGTATACGGGTTGAGAAATGCGAAGGCAGTCGTTCGCAACCAAACCCAATCTCGATTTTTTGCACGAAATCTGTACTGGAACGAGTAATGGCCCTTCTTAGCTACTACTGTAAACAGAAATAAGATAAGAATGGTTGATGAAAAGAGATCGTCGATGAAACAGAAAACATAACAAAGGATAAACCCTATTCAAGAAACATCGCATGCCGTAACAAAAACTCCATTTGAATTAGCAAAGTCCGTAAAAAAATAAGGAAAATGGGAATTTTTGGAATTCACTCGTTCTTTTCTTACTTACAAAATTTAACCATAAAATTACGTAATAAACAACACTAAGCTGAAGCTAATAACTCTGATCATAACAAAATTATTCTCTTTGTAATAGCTTCAGCTGAGAGGTGAGACAATATATTTTCAAACCTGTCTCTTTCTTGACTTTCAAAGTTATACATAAGTAACACACAAAAAAAGTCTAAAAATACAACCATTTACTCTCGGAGCATAACTCTTCGGTACATTTGGCTTATCTCTGTTACTTGAAACAATTTTTCAATGGTTTCAATTTAACTACTAGATAAATAACTTTTTCGATGGAGAAAATTTAACCGTTTACACGTAAAAACACAAGCGAAGTTGAGTGCTTCTTTGACTTCAACATCATTATTGCGACAATTTTTGACGAATACGTTTTTCCAGGCAGAGTTACCTTGTTCAAAGGTATCTTTCACATGATTTAGTTCGTCTATATGTAAAAATTCAAAACAGGACTTGGCGAGCAGATCGGACGGTGAATAGCCAAGGATACCGCATACTCGTTGGTCGACGAATGTAAATTTGCCATCCATCGAATGTCGCGATATGAACTCTGAAAGTTAAAAATATGCATTAAAAACCAAAAAAAAAAGGTCACAGACTAATCGACACCTGGTCAAAAAAGAAGAAAGAAAACTATTTTTACGTTATCAGTAGACAATGCCATCTCGCAACTTGACCTTCAAAAATTATGAATCTTTCAATGTAACACTATTTTTCGTTGAGAAATTCTCTCATCTAAATAATACGTTTGCATGATATAATCATCGACTATAGAAATTACCATGTCTGTTTATTGGATAAGTTTTTAAATTTCATTCGCAATTTACCGCATTCATGTTATACTTCATCCGCTGAGTGAATAATTTTGAGGTAGTGTTTTTCAATATCAGCATAGGTTACTGAGAAGCGGTATATTCTTACCAGCATTACTGTTGGATCCGGAGAGATCAGAAATATTTGGCGTTGAAGTAACTTGTAAGCGGCCGATGGCAACTAGGCAACAATGACCCGAGTCTTCGTCCATCATTCGATCCATTGGAACACCTGCAATGGCCCCAAAAGTTACATAAGATGTTCAATGAATATTTAATTTTGAAATACGTAGTTCAAAAGAACCGATTTGAAAATTGAAACTACAAAGTCGCTTCGCAAGTAGCGAACACACTTTCTCATTCGAGAAATAAGCAACATAAACATGGTCGAATATTTTTTATTTTGAAATCAATAAAAGCGTTGTTTGCGAAAATAATTAATCCGAATCTCGAATTCTTTACGACTGAAAAATAACATTCTTTCAACGAACAATTTTTAGATTACTTTTATATTGTCATATATTTCCAAACTTTCAGTACGATAAGTAGAGAAAATAAAGCGAGAGGGTCAAGAGAACATATTCCAGGGGCAATGAGAATTTTTAAAAGCAATGAAATGACACAGAATTGATTTATCGATGGCTCAAACTACAAGAAATTAAATAAAAAATTTTTTTCGACTTCAGTCGTTTTCACAAGCAAGCTTCACTGAGATCAAAGGCGAAAAGCGACGAATATTGCGGACTTTATTGTACCTAAGGTGTCTCAACTGGAAATTAAAGAAAATAAAACCAAATAAATACAGACCCGTTAAAGGGTTATCAAACTGACCAGTAGGCGGCCAGTTTTTGATGTAACCGGTGCAGTGGATGACCGCAAAATTTTGACCATCTCTAGACAGGCCGAGGCTATTGCGCTGCTTTAGTCGATTGAGGTGGCCGGCAGACATCGACTCCGGATTCATATTCCCGATCTTCATCCGACAAATGAATCCTCTACGTGAGCCCATACATAAACGCATTGAAGCTGCGAACACAACATTATAAACGTAGGAGCAAAAAAATATAGCAATCGAAAAAAAAAGTGCGAATAAAACATTCAAAAGTATATAATGATTCACTCTCCCCAATGGGTCGTAAACAATTATTTCTCGACTTGTAAATGGTGGAATTGGGTTCGCGCCTTTATGCCTGCGTACCTTACACTCGCAGAATGCAATTATATAGTAATAGTAGTAATTGTATGACCGTCGAGTGTTTAGCGATTCACTACACTCAATTCTACAACGTCGACAAAACATCGAGAGGATCTCCGATAATGGAAATTCGAACGCACAAGTGACAAAAATTTTGAGTTTTTCTTGTATTCGCTTTTTTTTTTTTTTTTTTTTTTTTTTGCAAAGCATACGACATGTTTTAGGAGATGGATACCTAAACAAATTGTTTTTCATTCTGTAAAATATTCCATTTAATAGGTACTTAGTTTCAAAAATACAGCAGCCGCTGAACAACACGCCAAAAAAAACGAACTCTCCATAGCAGAAAAATTAATTCATAATGAAGTGTTTTAATTTGGTTTAGCTAAAAATTTTGAAATGAGTACCCCTTCTATGTAGCTAAACAAACTACTACTTCGATGTAATTTTGTGGATTAACTTTACGACCAAAAATTAATATTCAAATCAAATTTTCTTCATTTTCATCGTTTTAAGAATGAAAAAATAAAATTTTGGAGGAAAAATTTCGTGAAAATATTTTTCACTTCCCAAGAATATCCTCCATTCTCTTCTCTGGAGATACTAAAAATTAAAAACTGTTTCATCCGAAAATACAAACACTATAGAGCATCATATGAAAATTTTGCCGAATAAATTGAAAATTCTCGCTCAATATACTCCTCCCAATTTTGGTATAATGTAATAGTAAAAGCGCATTTAAGAATTAAAAAATCAATTTTTTCATCGTGTTGAGGTGTAGCCAACATCTTCCACTCTCGTAGCATGGCACATCGCAATCTGCGTCTACTTACATTGGTGTCCATCTTTTTTCACAGTTCCCGTTTTCAAATCCAGAATTCTACCCGAGTTGGCAGGTTCTTGCGTCGACAACTGTTCGCGAACTTTTTCAATGTCTTCAGGATGCAGATAGTCGTATATGTTCGATCCAAACCACTCGCTCTGTAAAGAGACAAAATAGACGCAAGACGTTAGTAAAGTACATGCTTTGATAATGCATTGAGCTTAAGAAGTCAGTAGGCTCCACTCAATTCTTATTAACAAGGGAAAACGTAATGAAAAAATTACGAGTACGAAGCAGAAATAAGAAAATGTACTAACATTCTTGTTTACAGCTTCCTTTCAACGTTATTTAGTTGTTACGTACTTTCACCAAATATCCACCCTGCTTTCCGTCATCAAAAATTAAATTAGCTCACAATATTCGATAAATTTTCGATAGGTAGGGTAAGCCTAAATAACAAGCAGTAAACAGCAGCAGGAACTTCAAATCAGTGTAACCAACCAAACGTACGTCTCCATAAACTTCGTAACATTTTGTTTTCGCTTCTTGATGTTAAATATAAAGACAAATACATACTTCGTTACATATCAACACTACTTATTGGTCTTCACAAGTTTTGTGACTATTTCTTGAAACAAGTCTTACAAAAATGTTAAATGGTAGCTCAGACAATGAAATTACACATTTCGAATTAAAAAGTAAGCCGAAAATACTGAAATGAAAAATGTGAAATTATTCAACTTTACGTTTATTTTAGTCCATTTCATACTTTGAAGAATAGGATTATTATTTACTCGAAAAACCGATTTTGTTATTGAGAAGAAAAAGAAGCACGTGGATGCATCTTCAAGGTGAAGCGAAGATAAAATTCCGGAGAGGGCTAGACCTACGGTAACTTTTTCCCAAATGAAAGAAATATTTCGAATTTTTCATCCGGGGACTTCACTATGTTTTAGGGGAGCTCAGCACATCTAGCCTACCTTAGTTTAGCCTCTGACACATCCACTGAACGAAAATCATGAAAATGCGAATTTCGTACATTATGTTCAAAACCTATAAGTATGTACACCGTCCATTTCTCAAAAAAATTTACCAAGTTACCGAGAAATTCTCTGTATAGTTGTTATAGTTATGATTCGATTTATGTTTCAAACATTACTAAAATATTTTTTCGAAAGTTCTTCTTTTTTGAAGCATTCAAAATAAATTCATTAGGCTAAAAGTGGAATTTTAATGGTCGAATTTTTAGTTCTGCGCGGTTGCATGCTGTTCATTTGTAGGCATACCTTTTGATGATTTTTAAAAATTTCAAATGAACATTAAATACTGGTTGGAAGAGCAAATTCTACTTGCTACCGCTGTTTGCTGCTGGTCACGCAGGCGCATCTTACGTTTGTGTTCCCTTCTTGATCTTCAACCATGGCAACCTAACAGAACTGAACCGTTCGTGTGGGAGAAAATTTTCATTAACTTATTGACTCGACACTACAATACAAGTTTCTAACATCGAAACAAATAATGTGGAATAAAAGAAATTACGAAAGAATTTGAGTATTAAGCTCGACAAGGAATGACAGAACCTTTTACAGACAGTGGTTACTTAAAACTAAACACCACTTAAGCGGAGGCATCTGTACAGAGAAATTTTTTCAAGTATTTGAACATCAGATGATAATACAATTGCTTTCCAAATTATAGAAAATAATTTGAAGTTGTTAAGACAACACGCAAAAACAATGAAAAATTCTACAACATTGTGATCACTATGGATGTATCTTCAATCACCGGCGATTGCGTCCGATTAAAACCGTATTTTGATACAATTACAAGGAATCTTTACAGTAATTAAAAACTGATTCGAAGAAAAACATGAAATGAACTTATCTTAATTATCGATTCGATAATTACCAAACGATTGTAAAAAGTAATATTCGTCTTGGCTGAAACGAGTGTTTGCCAATTAGAGATGAACGAGACCAATTTTCACAATATTGTCGACGAGGATATAGACGAAAAACACAAATATAATGAAGCATAAATTAGTTCGAATACTTCATAATTAGGAAAAAAAAAAAAGTAAATTTGTCACTAACCAAGGCTCAAGACCACGGTACCGTCAGACTGAATCACAGCCATCACAACAATGACCCAATTGTTTTTTGTTTTCTTATAGGTGATGGGAGAATTTATGAATTTTATAGTATCAAATCGAGGGAGGGGAGTCGGGGGTTTACCATGCATGAATTTCTCAATTACGTACTAGAGCACCGCTCGAACCGAATTGAATCACAACGCTATTTTGGCTCGGGAACATGACGTAGGTAAATCTCAAACTCACAAATTTTCGATTTCAAAGCTCAACAGTCCACATCTAACTGCGCCGACCCAAAAAATTAGTTAGAGAATACAAAAAAAAAAAAAAACTAGAGAGTACGTAATGCATTTCTTAACAGATGATGTTGGCTGCGTGCCCAGCCTTTGTTTTTATGTTTACAAATCTTCATGATTTTAAAAAATTTTGCTTTGAATCGTGATATGGTATATTATAAAGATGTCCGTGATTGAAACTAAGTTCCGATACAGTAAATAAAGACAACTTGACGGTATATCCGCCCTCAAGTTTAACTTAAGCTTTACCAATAACCATATAGGAAGTTCAAATATCCTGGAAAAACTGCTTTCTTTCGAACACAAGTAGTCCACAATCAGTGATACAGCAATTTTTCCAAAAGACACTTAAATTTTCATGTGGTCTGGTGCAACTTTCCTACTTTTTAATGTTCTTCCAAGCATCAAGGGTGTTCAACCATAACTTTAGTCCAGAAATTGAGAACAAATGAAATTAAACGTAATGTCTATGAAGGGGCTCATCTCCTTTTGAAAATTCGTTCTATTTTACTTTTAAGGTTTAAGAGCCATTTCACTTCTATGAACTTGAAAACTTCAAAAATTGGTAGCCTAAAGAGAAAAATGAACCAAATTTGTTTGTTAAAAGAGCAGGGATGTGATATAAACGCACGTATCCTCAGAATAAAACTTTTTCTGCTTGTCAGCACATATCAAGAAAAAAAATTTTTTCCTTTCAGCTCCACCTCGGTAAATCGAACGGCTAATTCAAAGCCTATTAAGCGCTGAACTTTAACCAAATATATTCATAAAACTGGTCACGTGATAGCGTTACAGAGGTCGATTTTGTACACAAGAATCAAGAGCAGAGATAGGTCCGTTGTAGAGGGGTCAACTCATTCTCAGTAGTCTCTTCAGACCCCCCCAAACAAAAAACCAACAAAAAAACACAATTTTTAGAGGTCGAGCATTATTTTCTTTGCTAATGAGGGGTCCAGACCCCAAGGCCCCCTCCTTATATATGCCCTTGATAAGAATAAAGAATCCAGTAAAATTTTTTTGGTTTACAAGGTAATTTTAGAATTCATTAATTGCTATCTAAATTATTTATAAACAGTGAAACTAATTCGCTACATTTTTTTTTTTTTTTTTCAAAATACATTCAAATAAACGAAAGAAGAATGCAGAATAATGCAAAATAATGCATTTTAATCGACATAGAATGCAGAAAAAACGTATTCAATGCCGTCAAACTTATTTCAAGAACCAGAGGTTGCGATGTAATACTTATTAAAAGTCAGCTTAGAAAACAAATCATCAACCAATTAACGTATTTCCCGAGGACAAACTTGGAAAACTCGCAATAAGTTAATTGAAAAATAAACGTAGATAAGCGCGTTTTTAGCGCCATTTTAGATCTCCGGGTTAGACGTCAAATGAGCAAGAAAATAAACATTTTTTCGTATCCTAAACATTTTTCCGCATCCTTTAATTGACGAAATGCCCATCATTTTATACTGATGAATCATCAATTTTCCGATGATGAAAAAAAGGTTTAAGGATTACGACTTTTGTGAAAGTAAAAAAATAAATAACTGAACAATCTGAGAGAAAATAAGTTAGGTCAAAAACGAGTTTTTAAAAAATACGCTTTTATAATTTGAAGAAAAAAATAACGGCGAAAGAGAAAATAAAACTTCTCACTTTTTTTCCGAGACATAAACAAACAAAAATTGAAAAAAAAAACTTATAAAAACGGATATAAATGTATGTGTACTTGTGTCGCAACGCGTGAAAACAGCGCTGAAGTTGGTCATCCGGTGTACTTCAACAAAATGAGTGAGTAGAATAAAAGCGTATAAAAAGATCTTTATCTTTCAATTCTGTATCAAGATATAGATTTAATTTTTTTTATGATGTGAATCGTTCCATACTTTCTGGAATATTTTCTCTTGACACAAAATCATAAGCAGATATAAACTAATAAATAATTAGTTGACAATATCTGCAAATTTCATCGCCTCAGCATTAATGAATGAAAACTCTCATTTGTTTACTCTAGTCACTGGAAGTGGGCTAACATTCCAAGGTCTATATTTACCTAAGCGAGTTTAAAAGTTTCATGGGACTGTTCTGAATTCAATACTAACTAATAGTTTTAGTCAGGATATTGGCCCAAATGCTAGAACGATACTTAAGTATCAACAATAACTTAAGAATTACTTATCTTAACAAAGTTATATCTATATAGGTATATGTTTATGTATAGATATAATTGATAATGTAAAAAATGTAAGAATTACTCAAGTATCTTTCTTGCATTCGGGCTTTAGTATTTTATCAACTTTAATATAGGTAACTAAAATAATATTTATCTCAAAATTTAACTAATTTACGCCTCATTAATTGACGTTAAGATTTCGCATTACAGAAAAAAATTAGATACACGTTTTCTGAAAAACCGTACAAGTCATGCACCATAAGCAAATTTTCATCGTATTCTCACTTTTAGTGTATTTTCCAAAGTAAAATACAACTATTGCATTCAATGCAGTGACGGGACCTGGGGGTGGGACTTGTGGAAAAGGGCCGATATTGAGTCGTAGATCACGAATATACAGGTCACTCAAATTCTTCTGTACACAATATAATATATTTCCACTTTTTGCTCATTTTGGGAGTCCGTGGAGCCTCCGCTGTTTGACCTATTGCAATGAAACTTGGGGCAGTGTTAGAAGCTTTCATGCGCTACACATTCGTATTGAAATTTTTGAAATTCATCCGCTAATTTCGGTGAACGGGGCTCTCAAAGTGTTGCAAACCCATCGTGTTGTCATCACGATAATCCCCGTAAATAAAAAGATACTAGCTTGAAATTTTTACAGCAGTTGGAGACTAATAGGCGCTGGTTCAGTATTAAATTTAAGCGAAATCGGTCAACTGGTTTTCGAATGGCAGCCATTACAAAATTTGACACTTTTTGGAAAATACACACCGCGGTTGATGCGCGGCGGATATATATATGTATATATATTTTTATTTTTTATTTTTTTCAAAAATTAAGTTAATCATAGTCGAGAGCCTACAACTGAAAATACGGCTTTCACAAAAAAAGTATTGACTCGACAATCGACTAACCTCATTTCGAGCGAACTTAGATGTCACTGCAAAGGAATTTAATGCTATCGGCGAAATTAAAATTATTAAATCAAAGCGGAGCCGGGGGCCACAGGAGACTAGAGACAAAATCTGAATGAAATTAACATGGAAGGTCGCACAAAAGCAGTTCATTAATCGAGTAGTGTATAATTTGGGATATCCGACATCGCACGTATCGAATATAAGAAACTTATTTTCTAAGATCCACAAAAGAGTCAAATACCTGCGAATGACTTAATACTGGCGCTACCGAATCGGAAACGTAAATAATGCGGCCAGTGTCGCAGGTGACCACAAATAAAAAACCATCGGCTGCCTCCAATATCAAATGTTTGAGTTCTTGGTCGGTCAGGAATGACGGTTTATACGGCCCATCGTTGCTCGTGTTTCCTGTACCTAAATTAAAAAAAAAAGAAAAAGAAAAAAAGAAAGGAATTACTAACACGCGGTTACGTTAAAAATGCAATAACAAATTATATCCGATGCACGCGAACGAAATGCAATGTGTATACAAATTACGACACATAAATACTTTCATGTACAAATCGTCAATCGTTCAGTTTGGCAGGCGCTGCAGGTAAATCTTACAGAGTGATACGCGAGGGGAAATTGCAGAAGACTGGAGTTCCTTAATAGCTAAAATAAAATTTTTTTACAATCTACACCAGAATTCTACAGCGAATTTCATTTTTTTAAAAAAAGAATACGTAATAATGAAAACAAGCAAACATGAGGGAGGTTGTGAGTTTTGAAACCGAAATTCATAGCAAATCCAGAAATGAGAAGTTAGAGTTGTAGCTTTGATGATAAGAAATAAGGAGCAAAGAATAAGAAAACAGTGTCGAAGCTTTCCAAACTGACCCCGTAGGAGAACAAAACATAAATATTTTCAAAACACCGAAGAACAAAAAAAAATCTTCAACACCTCAAAGGAGGCTGCACGATACCGTAATTCGAGTGTACATAACAACAGTGATAAGAAAAAGGAAGACCTATAGATAATGGTAATCTCGATCTTAGTCTGTCTGACAAAGATTTTCACTATTAATGATGGTAGTGATAAATTTACCATTCATGTGCTCCAACAACGTACAAGAATCTCAACTTATCAATCATTACAAACCACAGCAAATGGTAAAATACAGGGAAAGAAAAAAATTAATCCTTCAATCACTTTGGGACATTCACGGGGTGATTTGAAAAATGTTACTCAACTTATACAAATGCAGTACCAATCACTATGACTGCAAAGTTAATTAGAAACCACCAATAATTCTGAATCCTAAATAAGGCGGCTCAAGAACAAAAAATTCCAAAAATTTACCATTTCAAGCTGACCTATTTATTATAAGCTTTTATTCCACTCACTACTGCGATTTTAAAATATACCTACACTGCAGTCAACCTTCCGCAGCGAAATAATATTTATTTCACGTGAAGCTAAAGCCAAAAATAAATAAATAAAAGTTTATCTTTTAAAAACACGTTTTTATAAACTTATTGTGAATATAATTATATTAAACATCTAACGTCCCAAATAAGGTTGAAAACACTGTCTAGACCATCAAAATAAGTAACAAATTTCCGAAAAAACACAGAAACACTGAAAAAACTGTTGCAGCTCAAAATAAAGAGCGGTTCGAAAATAAACTGAATGAGATAATGAGAAAATGCGACTCATTCCTTGATAGACCAATAAGAACTGTCGGAGCGCGGTTTAATTAAAATCGATTCGGTATTAGAAACCAGGGGTGGGGATGACTATGTCTTTTTTTTTTCATGACCTCAGGAAAATTTTGGCACTATTCGCTAAAATTCATACATAAATATGTATACAGGATGCTTCAATCGTCCTTCCCCAAACCTAACTGAAGTAATTAGAAAAGAGGATTTCTTCATAGCCCCTTCATTTCGTGTATATGCAACTTTTCATACTTCAGTGTTCTGAATTAGTTCTACGTATAAACTTTTTTGTGGCACCTAACGAGTTCAACAATTATTTCCTCCCTTCCCCAACCAGCATTTCTCAAATTCACAAATTGGAAATTTAAACTTTACCGCCTCTCTAACTACAAAAATTTCGAAAATTAATTTTGAAGGCAGGCCATATGCTCAGAGGAAGTTTTTCATAATCGTACTCGGTTGTATCCATATTTCAGGTTAGAGGAACCTTTTAAAGCATCCAGTACATTCCATTTATTTGTTACCACGGTACAGGTCGCAATTTTTGTCCGATAATCACGAAATTTGGTACAAACATTAGTTCCAAAACCAAGAACCTAACCTACTGATTTTTATGGATCGGCCTGATGCACCGCTATTTTTAAGTAGGTTTTCTTTAGAAATCTACTTATTACGGACGGTGCGGTATTAGCCCCTTGGGTTGGGAGTAGGTACGTTTTTCGTTTCACGACCTCAAGAAAATTTTGGCACCAATAACTCAAATTCATATATATATATATATATATATATATATATATATATATAAAAAGTCAATTTCTTGTTCTCACAGTACAAGTCGCAATTTTTGTCTGATAATCACAAAATTTAGCACCAACATTTGTACTAAGCCAAGGACCAGACCTATTGATTTTGGTGCGGATCGATCGGACGGTATCATTTTATTTTTATTTTGGTCATAAAATGGGGAATTTTGGAACCATATGTACGAAATTTGAAATAAATATTTATTAAAATTTATTGTAATATGCTACCAATTGTGGTTCGGACCGACGGTACTTCCAGTAAAGCTTTTTTTCTATTTTTTTTTCTAATTTGAATGAACTTATCGTTTTACAAAAATTAACCTAATGCTCATGTTTTCCTTTTTTTTATTTCATAACTATATTATATTTCGTTGGTTTTATTTTAAATTACACGACGATGTACCACATTTTATCACCCAATTTATTCTTCATTGTTTTAAGAAAAAATGCTTTCACATTTCACATTGTCTTATATTTTTTCAGCAGCTAACACATTCCATGCAATCGTATCATACCTACCTACTATTAACGCGTATAAACCTACAGACAATTTATGTGATCATTAAAATTCATAATTCTTTCTCTTGAAAGCCTATTTTTCTAGCGAGGCTTACTGTGATAAAGTTTTTTATTTTTATATTAGCCATAAAACAATAGGTATGAAATTTTAAATAAAAATTTATTTTAATTTAATATAGCACGCTACCAATTTCGGTATAGATTGATCGGACGGTACTTCCGGTTAACCTTTTTTGTTCTCTTTTTTAATAATTTTCATGAACTTTTCTTTTCAAGTATAAAAATTATCGACATGTTCCTCTCTTCTATTTTTTATTTTATAGCTTTATCATATTTCTTATAATTTCAAACAAAATAGAATAAAATGAAAGTAAATATGAAAATGTGGATACTTTTTGTAAAAAAAAAGTTCATAAAAATTAGAAAAAAAAGGGGAAAAAAATCTTCACTGGAAACACCATACAGTCGATATCCACACCAAAATTGGTAGCATGCTACAATAAATTATAATGAGTATTTGTTTCCAATTTCGTACATATTGTTCAAAATTCCGCATTTTATGACCAATATAAAAATAAAAATAGCGGTACCAGAAGTACCTGTCTGTCGATCATACCAAAATTAGTAGTATACTACAATAAAATATAATAAATATATGTTTCAAATTTCATACATACTGTTCTAAAATTGCGAATTTTGTGACCAAAATAAACAAAAAAAATGTAGTGATACAGGAAGTACCGTCCGGCCGATCCACGTCAAAACTGGTAGCGTACTATAATAAATTATGATAAATATTTGTTCCGAATTTCGTGGCTATTGATGCAAAATTGAGCATTTTATAGTCAAAATAAAAACAAAAATGGTGGTGCCGGAAGTGCCGTCCGGCCAATCCGCATCAAAATCAATAGATCTGGTTCTTGGCTTAGTGCAAACGTTCGTACCAAAATTCGTGATTGTCGGACAAAAATTACGACCTATACCGTGGGTACAAGAAAACGGAATATATATTATGACGCACGAAAATGACTACCATTTTGGGTGGGTGTTGTAAAAAGATGAATGGAAAGTTAAATTTACGTATCAACAGAAGTAAAAATCTTTACAATAAAACCCTGACTAAACACAACACTTGGCTTTCCAAGGCGATAACCAAAATCTAATCAATACTGCAAGCACTGGTGCAAGACGAAGACATCCATGGGTGTCGCTTGGCACCAGCAGGAAGGTGGAGCTCTCGAACTACACTAATCGGAAAATTAATTTTAGCTCCTAGTTCAAGGAAGTAAGCCCCTATTTTCTACCACCATGTCGAAATGCATTTTTGGCTGTTTTTTTTCTAAGACAACCACGATGTCGCAGAGGGGCACAGTTGTCCGAATGCAGGCGAAGCTAAATAATGGAGAAGGTAGACACCAACATTTTTGGACGAGGGATGAAAAATATTCACATTAGTGGCCCAAATGAAAAATGAATAAATCGTTTCAAATAGATATTCGCTAACGTCACTCAGGACGCCGGGGAACATCACACAATAAGTTTTTAAAAATAATTATTAATACACTCAACTGATTCTTTGTCTTACGTCTCGATTAACATAAACTGACGTCGAAAATCGGCGGTTAGCAATAATTATATGAGTCTGTTTTTCTCGCCTTGACATTCCTAACTTATCGTTATTTTGTGTTCCATTATCGGCTGTCGAAGGTCTGACGTGTAATTTCATGCGGCCATTTTTGCTCCTTTCCTAAATCGCACGCGCTGGCTTCCGAAAGAGGTATTCGACAGACGATTTCCATTTAAAGGTGTGCACGAAGCACCACGACTGCGAAGTGTGAGGCACCTGTTTGCTTATTTATTCATTTTTTAATGAAATTCAGTAGCATCGCTCCTAATCAAACATTGATGGGGCAGAATTCACTGAGCAAAATTCCTTCTGAGGAAGAGCGGAAATCGAATGGACATCAATCGATAAGAAAACGAGGAGTCGTATTTCGCATTGTGCCAGGAGATATATGCCAGTATATTTTAAAAACGCTGGAAAGTCGTCAAGTTCGTTCGCATATATTTTGTTCTTGATTTAAAGTTTTGAAATCACTAAATTTGTAAAATTAAATTACTCCTGATTCTCGACTACGTTTTCTGCTCACTGACAGCTCATAGATCGCAGGAAATGACTCAACTCCAACCACCACCAGAAACCGATGCGAATAAATTTATTATCAAAACAGCATTAAAACTAAATATAAATTTCTCATTGCAGCAGATTCTCAGAATTTCAGACCAACCAATTAAAAACATTTTAAGAGTGATGTGGGGACTCATCGGTATGAGGTGTAGGGGCTCGGACCCCCGACGACAGTCGCCGCCCCATAGGGCAGGCAACTTATCGTCCTTGCGACGTTAAACGAACACACAAAATTACGTTCGATCGTAATTACCTGCGAATACGTGCAGATAATATACGAGTACGAATCGTGACGTCATCCATCAATCAATGTCACGATTCGTACACGAACCGGCCAGCCGCCACCTACGATAGTAGGGGATGATGCGACCTGGCCGTACTTAAACAACGTACGTATTTTATTACGTACGTGTGTTTGTGTGCACCAGCCAAAACCGGTATAAAAACTCTCAGAACCGGCTCTAAAATTGCCAGTGTTCGGTTTGGTTTTGGCTTGCCCATACTTTCGTATGTAGTGGCTGAACACGCTTAAATTCTGTAGAATTTCCTTCTGGTGAGAATATCTCTCACGACAAGGTATTCCACAGTGGTGACCCCGACGTGATTTCGGCCACGTCGTGAGGAGTCTTAGGCGCTTCGGCGCTAATTCAACTTGGCGCAGTAGCGCTGGCAAGATTCTCGCTTGCTCGGCAAATTAAAAATATTTTTTTACCCAGACTAAGACACCTTTTGGTCGTCGAAGTAAGAGTCTGCTGAAGTGGGAATTTATACCCCTCTCTTTAAAATAAATAAATAAAGAGAAACAAGACAGTAGACCTGGAGGAAGAAGGTTGGACTCATCCCCCAACTCCCCCGACTTCGACTCGACACTCCTTGAATTTGGCAAATATAGAAGAAGGCCCTCAACACCCAGAACTAGCACGACTGGGAACTGCAATAAATAAAGAAGATCTTGCAGTTAAAACGTTGAGAAGTGGTCGGACTTTAAGCCAAAGTTCCGACCCGAAAACACCTGTCCTACAAACACAGGAGCCAGTGTTTTCGACCAGTAAGGAAGGCAGAAGTACTGTGGAATACGCTTGTCAACAAAAAGACACAGCAATGGTTCCACCACCAACTGAAAACCCGCAACCATCACAGGGAGGCAGTAGTCAGCCGCAGCTGACACCCGAAGTCCTGGCCCAAATCTTGCAACTTTTACAAATGCAAACAGGACAGAACCCTAATCTCTATAGACGAAGGATAGACATCCCGGAATTTCTACCGAATGAGGTAGAATTATGGTTGACTCTATTAGAAGGCAGGTTCAGAACAGAGAACATAACTCTGAACCAGCGGTATACACATATCTGTGGAGGCATGCCCCCACAGATAATCCGCCACATTCCGGACGTTATGGAATGCCCTTCGACAGAAGAGGACAAGTATGCCTGGTTCGTCAAGAAAATTAAAAAAGTATTTGGGAAAACGAAAAATGAAATAATAGACGATGTGATGGGTGGTATGAAGATGGGGGACGACAAACCCTCAATCTTCATGGCGAAGTTACGACAGAAGGCGGACAATATCGTAGCCCCTTCTGTCATAGGCAATCAGTTCTGTAAGCAACTACCACAAAGTGTTGTGCAGTGCCTAGCCGCCGTTGGTTCCACGGTAATCAATACATCCGCGGATCTGGACTTCCTTGCGAAATCCGCAGACAATGCGCTCGAATACACAAGGTCAAAGCCGGTGATCAGCGCAGTATCTGCAGAGACTGGGGAACTCGCTCAACTTCGAGCACAAATAGCTCAGTTGACCGAGGAAGTAAAGAGGAACAAAAGCCAAAGCTCGACGAAGCCCAATAGTAGCTGGCGACAAAGATCGAAAAGTAGAGGCAACAACAATAATAATAGCAGCAGAGGACGTCAGTCCCGGTCAAGAGACCGCAGATCTAGTTCCGGAAGCAGGGGTCAGAATTCAACTCCCCCTAGAACATCATCTCCCAAAACCCAGTCTCGAAATTGGGATGATAAGAGTTGCTTTTTCCATAATAGGTTTGGCGCTGAGGCCACCAAATGTAACAACAGGTGCAGATGGTGGGGTAAAACCTTTAACAAGGAAGCGTCAAACTAGAACGAGGGGCCATCTGTGCGGCCGAAGACCCCTCGGAAAAATACTCACGCCGCCTGTTCATCAAGGACAGGACAAACAGGAGACGTTACTTAATAGACTCGGGAGCAGACCTGAGCATATTGCCAGTAAATAGAACCCAAAAAGTACTTCCTCCGAAATACTATCTCCGTACTGTGAATGGTCAAAACCTTCCAGCATACGGACTTGAGACAAGCAAAGTAGACATCGGACTCAGCAAAAATATGACGTGGTCCTTCACGGTTGCAGATGTTCCAAACCCGATCCTGGGTGCAGATTTTCTTGCACACTATGGCCTGATCATCGACCTCAAACACGGTAAACTGATCAATAGTGAAAATAAAAGTGTGGAAGGCAAAACGCTAGCATACAGACTGGACACAAACATATCCAGCTGTACTAAAGTCGACGGACAACTCTTACGGATCCTGTCAGACTATCCTGGAGTCACACAACCCTCAATTCGCAGGCATCCTACGTACAAACACGACACGGTTCACTACATAGAAACCAAAGGACAGCCTTGCCATGCTAGAGCACGACGGTTATTACCCGACAAACTCAAAGCGGCACGAGAGTACTTCAATCGCATCATCGAGGAGGGCGTATGTCGCCCCTCAAAAAGCTCATGGAGCTCTCCTATCCACATGACAAAGAAAGCAAGTGGAGAGTGGCGAATTGTCGGCGACTACAGGGCCTTAAACGCCATAACAGTTCCTGATCGCTACCCAGTCCCCAATATAATGGACTTCAACGCGAATATGAAGGGTAAAACGATGTTCACAAAAATAGACATCAACTGGGCATTCCACCAAATTCCTATGGCCGACCAGGACGTTCCAAAGACAGCGGTTATAACCCCCTTTGGACTATTCGAATACCTTCGAATGCCGTTTGGACTACGCAACTCAGCACAAACTTTCCAACGATTTATCAATGGACTGTTTAGGGAATTGCCGTTTGCATATGCATACCTGGATGATATCTGCATTTGCTCAGAAGGCGGTGAGCATCAGCACGAGGAGAATGTGAGAGCCGTGGTACAGCGTATACACGCAGCCGGACTCACTATCAACGTAGGCAAAAGCTTATATGCACAGACCGAAATTGACTTCCTCGGCTACAAAGTCTCGACCGAAGGCATTTCCCCCTTGAAGACCAAGGTAGAGCCAATATTGAACTTCCCGAAGCCCTCAAATGTCGCAGAACTTAGGCGTTTCTTGGGGATGGTGAATTTCTACAGACGTTGCATGAAGAATGCAGCAGCCGAACAAAGTAAGCTGTTTGCACTAATAAAGACAAATAAAAAGAAAGATAAAACTCCACTTGAATGGAATGAAGAAGCCGAACAGGCCTTTGAAAATATCAAAGAAACACTGGCAAATGCAACTCTGTTGGCTCATCCAGACGAAAGTCTGCCGTTATGCGTAAGTACCGATGCATCAGACTTTGCTATTGGTGCAACACTGTACCAACTGGACACTAACAACACCAAATTACCGCTAGCTTTCTTTTCGAGGAAGCTCTCAAAAACAGAAAAGAATTACAGCACATACGATAGGGAATTGCTCGGAATTTTTGCTGCGTTGAAGCATTTCAGGCACCAGTTAGAGGGTAGATGTTTTTCTGTGTATACTGACCATAAACCCCTAACATATGCCTTCACACAAAAAGCAGAACCGGCATCTCCGAGAAGAGCACGACAGTTGGACTATATTGGCCAACTGACTACCGACATTCAGTATATAAGTGGAGAACTTAACACTCCAGCTGATGCCTTGAGTAGAATCGAAGCTATCTCGGTTCCTGTCCAATTGCCTTATGCTGAAATAGCTAAAGCACAGCTTAAGGATGCAGAACTGCAGGGGCTGCTATCGAACGATGATACTACCCTCAAATTGAGACAGCGAAAAATTCCCGGTACTGATGTTTTATTAACATGTGAGATCAGTACAGGTAAGAATAGGCCATTTCTACCGGTAAAATATCGCAGGTTGGCTTTCAACAGTGTACATAACCTGTCACATGCTGGGCCAAAATGTAGTGCTAAACTAATTTCAGAAAGATTTGTATGGCCACGAATGAAGTCTGACTGCAACAAATGGGCTCGCAGTTGCCTGAACTGTCAAGAATCCAAAGTAGGAAGACACACTCGCTCGCCCCTCAAATCATTCAAGCAAACACAGCGGTTTAAAACGGTTCACATGGATCTGGTAGGCCCATTGCCACCATCCCAAGGACACAGATACCTGTTGACGATAATAGACAGGGCAACACGATGGCCGGAAGCAATCCCTCTTCACGAGATGTCAGCTCCAACAGTAGCTGCAAGGTTGTACGATACCTGGATTGCGAGGTATGGCGTACCGGAAGTCATAGTCACGGACCAAGGTCGCCAATTCGAGAGCTCGCTCTTTAAAGAGCTGGCAAATAAGCTTGGTGTTCAACACAGTCATACCACAGCTTACCATCCTCAAGCCAATGGCAAGATAGAGAGATGGCATAGAGCTCTCAAAGCCTCCATCATGTCACATGATACAAAGAGATGGGTAGAAGTACTCCCTACCATCCTCTTAGGCCTTCGATCCGCCCTACAAACTGATACAGGTCACTCTGCAGCGCAATTAGCGTTCGGCGAAGAGCTACGCCTTCCAGGGGACTTCTTCACAAAATCGAAAGAAGTTAGCCCCGAAATAATGGTACAAAATATAAGAAATGATGCCAACAACTTCCTAAATCAGGCAGCTCGTCATGGCCAGCCCAAGATTTACGTCTCGAAACACTTGGCCAATACGTCACACGTATTTGTTAGAGACGAAAAAATGAGATCTGCGCTGGAGAAACCATACGCCGGTCCTTACAAAGTAGTATCACGAGATGAGAAAAACTTTGTGATACTCATCGCAGGCGAACCAAGAACAATTTCAATCGACAGATTGAAGCCTGCGTACTTGGTAAGTGACGATAAAAGAATTAGAAGGGTACAAAAGGAGAACCCCGAAAATACACAGACGAATTCCGAAACAAAAACGGAAGAATTCGTCGAAAAAAGTGAGAAAAACACCTCACATAAAGAAAAACTCAAGAAAACAGTGAGATTTTCGGACGATGTGATCACCAAAACATTTGATCCTGAGGCCCCCTTACAACCACGTAAAAGAGGTAGACCTCCAGGTACGAAAAAACGCAAAAATTCACATCCTTCTCGCATGTCCGAGAGGTTAATGCAACAAAAATAAAATTTACTCCCGAAAAGTAATATCCGTAAAAAAATCGAAACCCGCTAAAAACATACGGGAAATATCGGAACTCCGCGAGACAAAGAAACTCCGGAGATAAGCAAACGAGGAATGCCAACAAAAAGAAGAAGACAGGAATAAACAAATCCACGTGCAATACGGAAACAAAACATTGCAACGTGCGAGTACCGTTAACCGCAAAGATAATCTCTATGACGTGACGTCACAAACGGAGATTCCTTTGTACTTAGAATTCGAAAAATAATATTCACTGAGTTTATTTCAGGCATAACTCTGCTTAAACCGATCAGATCTTAACCGGAAAACTTATATACGGCCGAGAATTTTAAGCGCTATCCCCTCTACGTGTAGATAAGAAGATCCGAAAATAAAAGAAAATAACTGTAAAGGTAAATCGAAAAATGAGGTAAAAACAGCAGTTCTCGAACCTCTGATTTACTTGGTCGTCTCTTGAGCTCTATTTTTGGTGCCTTCTCCTAACAAATAACCCATTCTAATCATGTCACGCATACCTATCCCAATGTCCGCCAGCTTCCACTTCGCTAAGACATCCGCTGAGAAGTCAAAGACTCAGCAGATGACGAAAACGAAAACGGAGCTGGATAGGATAGAGGAGGAGCTGTTGATGGACACAGCTCCTCCGGTTGCTGATGTACTGGCGGAGATGACCACTCCACTGCCGCCAGTCATCTCTCCTCCTCGATCTCCGGAGGAGACGACTCCGACTCCGGAACCCCCGAAGCCGGAGCCGAAACCCGAAGAGAAGAAGGAAGCAATGGGCTTCCTGTTCACGGCAGAGAGGGCCGCGAATGAACGGGCGAAGATGGCCGCCTGGACATCGGGGAACACAAACTCCCCGATGCACAGAAAGCCAGAGTTTAAGCGTCCGCTGCCCCCTCACTCCCGCCGTCATCCCTATGCCCACGCGAAAAACGCGAGACCGAGGCATAGGGGTGAAACCAGCCGGAGCAACTACCTGGCCCGAGCAAACGCCCGTAGGGAATCCTACGAGTGCGTCGGGGCCGCGGTGGGCAGCGCTCTGGCCAAATGGGAGGCCGATCAAAAACGTAAGTAAACCCGCACGTCCCCCAGGCCTTGCGCAATTTTGGTCGTTTTTGTGGCGCAAAAACTGGGGGGGAGTAGCTGTGGGGACTCATCGGTATGAGGTGTAGGGGCTCGGACCCCCGACGACAGTCGCCGCCCCATAGGGCAGGCAACTTATCGTCCTTGCGACGTTAAACGAACACACAAAATTACGTTCGATCGTAATTACCTGCGAATACGTGCAGATAATATACGAGTACGAATCGTGACGTCATCCATCAATCAATGTCACGATTCGTACACGAACCGGCCAGCCGCCACCTACGATAGTAGGGGATGATGCGACCTGGCCGTACTTAAACAACGTACGTATTTTATTACGTACGTGTGTTTGTGTGCACCAGCCAAAACCGGTATAAAAACTCTCAGAACCGGCTCTAAAATCGCCAGTGTTCGGTTTGGTTTTGGCTTGCCCATACTTTCGTATGTAGTGGCTGAACACGCTTAAATTCTGTAGAATTTCCTTCTGGTGAGAATATCTCTCACGACAAGGTATTCCACAAGTGACTAGTGTGCTTTTTTTACACGAGGGATTTGATCTTGTACTCTATGCAAGACTATGACTAAAAATAAGACCGACTATGTAATACCCTGACAAGGCCAAACGCAAAACTTGATAAAAAAAATTGAAACAAATATTATCAATGATGTTCGCAATCTTACTACTCAAATGATCAGCATCATTCAGGTTTGATTTGGTTCTTTCTCGTTGCCCGATCATTTGGTGGTGCTGCTTTCAGTTAAGATTTTCGTATAATTTTAAAGGACGTGAATGGTCGGTTTAATTTAGCTATTTTGTAAGCAAAACCAAGACGACCATGGCCTAGGTATTGGTCTCATTTATGCTCGTCAATAAATGTGGCAAATGGAAAAACTTAAAAAAAACTTACTGGAATCGAAAATTTAACTAATAATTAACCATTTTTGACTTGTTTCAAAGAATTGTAAAAATTTTCAGCTGCGGTTAAAATATTAAAATGTTTTTCACGTCACTTCACATTTGAATCATTTTTTTCCTGGATCAGACACCTTTGTTTGTGAACAGTCCAAATCCCTTAGCTGACGCAGGATACCTCATTTGATTAAGATAAAACAAATAGTATTGTGATGGTTCATGATTTTCAAAGTGGCACCTTCCTGGTTCTTTTTCCAGTCGCGAGCCGCCGATTTCCTGCTTTCCGGCTGCTTATTCTTATTTGAGATCCATTATTTTGTTTCGTCTATAAGATCAATTTTTTTTTTTTACGAGCACTTCATTATTCATATTTGCCAATTCTAGGACGACGAATGTCCAACCAGCCTCCCAGACTAGCAAGACACCGAAAGCACTACGTAAGAAATTCGCAATTCAGAACCAATGGTGAAGAGTGTACAGAAACTATAATACCAAGAAAATCCTCAAAGAGAGGATCTGCGTTTGCTGGGAGAATTTTAATAAGTGCTAGTTCAATGAGAAGAAAAAAATTTCCAAGAAACAAACTTCGCAATTTACCATCCTAAAAATTTTGGCACATACTCAAGATTGAAACTGATATATTTCAATCGTTTTTCGTGATTCAAATGGAAACAACTAATGGTCCGTTGAATTCTGTAACCTGATTTACGAAAACTCCGAACCAAAATAACCCAAATTCTACGGTCTATCGTTGAAAAATTAGCATTTGAAAAATGGTACAGACGATTCAAATTTTGGATATCAAAAATAAAAGAGGGTAGTCCATCCAAAATATTTGGGATGTCTTCTCAAACGAACTCCAACTTTATTCTCACCTCCACCCCAACAGCTGGGCAACGAAACAGACTCTGCCCAAAAAGTGCGAATCAAACTCTGAACTCAGTCGACGGTAATATATTGGTGCCAAACATTTCCTGAGAAATACTTACTTTTCTCCAACCACACAATATAAGATTCCGGTATGAAAGAAAGAAGAAAACAAAAACAAATACTCGGTAGAAACGATGATACTTTATATTCAGACAGGAAAGACGAAACTTTGACAGGTTCCAGCGAAAGGGTGTGAGTGAGAGAGTGAGTGAGTATAATATACAAAAGTGGCGGTTGGTTAAAAAAAAAAAAATTTAAAAAAAAAGTACATCCGGTCGCTCCTATTGTTTATACACTCTGTGAGGCGACCGCGCCATTGTTTAAAATTAAAAGCACGATTTTTCTCATTCTCAATGAAATGATTTACAAGTATTGTCCCATTCTTAGGAGAGAAAATCATAAAAGTGTACGTTGACCTAAGGTGTCACAGGAAAGGCAGCATTCCAATAATTTAATTATTATCGTCTTTTTTTTTTTTTTTTTTTTTTGTTTATTTATTTATTTATTTATTTATCAACATTATACGGCATGACTGACGGCATATCATTCTAATAAGGGAAGAAGAAAAGAGTTTTCGAAAAATACTTACGGAAGCGATTCGAAGTAAGGGTTGCTGAATTTTCAGATTGTTTTCAAGGGATAACTGATCAAAGAAGCTTCAAGAAATGGGTTTTTGGTTTCTCACACGGCGTCAATATCAGTAAAATGAATTTAGGAGGATTTTTTCTGGAAAACTGGCCGAATAATTAGGGTTTTGCAACAAGCAATGGTTAAGTGTATCAGACTTTAGAGTTGTTAATTTGTAAGTTACATTTGGAGGCTTTATCGCTTCTCTTGCTGCTTGGTCAACTACATACCTACAAAGACTTGATAACGCAAATGCGTTCTATAAATTTAGGATAAGTGAGAAGGAAGCAAGGGATTATGAGGATTTTTTGAGTAGTAAACATGGTCTGAGAAAGGGTTTCGGAGGGCGGCCAATCATAAGGAATTGATGATTGTTATAAAATTTGGACAATTATATTCGCGGGATACGTTTTCGAAACAACAGAGAATTGTGGTAAGTTCTGCCGTAGGTATAAATGAAAGAAACGTTGCAAGTAAGATGTGATATGATTAATGAATTTATTTAAAAGGAGAATTCAGAACGATACTCGTCAACAGAACCATCAGTACCTATAACATAAGGTGTGAGATGGGTAGAAGTTGACGATTTCATTGTTTTTTTTTAAATTATCGAGAATATTTTAGCAATAAGCTGAAAAACTTATGGAAAATATAGAAAATTATTGTAGAAAATAATCAGCACTATTTTTCCTCAAAAAAAAAACATTAATATTTTCGAAATGTGTATTATACATGGGATAATTAATAATAGTCAGTCAACGAAATTCTTCCGTCTTCGAAACACAGAATCGCATTTGATGAAAACATATTTTCAAGACAGGGCACAATCATCGGTACCGAAAAACGTAGCAAGGTACACAGAAGTTCGAAATTAGCGAAAATCTTTATAACAATTTCGTACGCAAAACTATAGGGGACAGCATTTGAATCCTTATTTTAGGGTAAACAAGTAGGTACTCGTATTTCGATTCGGATAGCAGATAAGTAAATTCGTGGTTCATTACAAAAGTTATTTGACGCTAAAAGTTTAACGCTAATTTAACTTATCTGTAAGTAAGTTTGGTCGGGTAGCCATACTAAACCTAATTACGGTTAAAAATTATATCATCTCAGATTATTGTGTACTTCTTCATTAAATGCGAAAACAGTTTCGAAATTTTTCACAAAATTATGTACAACTTTTTCATTTTTTTATTTATTTTAACACTGAAAATGTTCAACTTCGCCGGTATTGAGGCACGTTTTAAAACAGCGTAAAAATTTTCTGACATCACCAATCGACATTGTGCACGCGCAAAAATATATTGCTATACTACATTCAGCGAGAGATTGTCAAAATGAAATGAGCAATATTACATTAATGAGCAAAGAAAAAAAAAAGAAAACCAACAATTTTGATAGAAAAAATTGATGGCTATTTTGTTCCAAATGGTGAATAACTACCTTTCCTATTCCTCCACATACATACACGTCACATTTTGACAATCTCTCGCTGAATTGAATATAAGCATTAAAAAAACTAAAAGACTGAAGAAAAATCGGGAAAGAATACCAGAAAAAAAAAATGAAAATCGAAGGAACGCAAAAAGTATCGAGTATAATTGAAGAATAACTTTGAAAAGATCAGATTTCAATCAAAAACTTTCGAATTAATTACAAGTCTAAAAATACAATTTTCGAAACAAAACTTGGCGGAAACTGTCGAAGAACAGGCACCTAGGTATATGAGCTTAAAATTTTGTGAAAATCTGTCAAATAGGAGAGGCATGATGCAGCAAAAAATAAAAAAAAGCTACTTCAATTTACTACATAGATATATAGAAGACTGAGTGATAGTGTACTGAACTGTTTGATTTCTCAGAAAAAAAGCAGAAATTTTCTGTATTTATTATTATTATTATTATTATTTGTGGAATACCTTGTCGTGAGAGATATTCTCACCAGAAGGAAATTCAACAGAATTTAAGCATGTTCAGCCACTTTGTACACAAGTACGGGTAATCCAGAACCAGACCGAACACTGGCAATTTTAGAGCCGATTCGGGTGGTTTATATACGGCTTATTTACACGCACACAAACACACGTACGTAAGAGAATACGTACGTTGGTAAGAACGGCCAGGTTGCATCATCCCCTATCAAGATAAGAAATGGCTGGCCAGTTCGTGTACAAATCGTGACATCATCTTATTGTGTCACGATTCGGTACTTGTACATTACCTGCAAGTACATACAGGTAATTACGATCGAACGAGTTTTGTGTGTTTAACGTCATGAGGACGATTATTTGCCTGCATTTTGGGGCGGCAACTGTTGTCGAGGGGTCCAAGCCCCTTTACCACATACCAGTGAATCCCCACATTATTATTATTATTATTGTGAGAATGATAACAAATTATATTATACGTTAGCTTATTATTCTCACATATCATTTGTTGTGGTAACACTGTTTTTAGTATTATTTGTAATCTGTGATTTTATGTTTGAAACCCAACTGTGATAATATATTTTGTGTGCCTCTTGTCGCTCATCAAACGTTGATGAATTAACATCTTCACCATCTTGTGTGAAAATAAAAAGTTTGTGAAAAGTGAATATTTGGTGTTTTATTTATGTGTTCGTAATATGTGTGTCTGATCTTCTTTCGATGTTATCGTTCAATTAAAGTCTTTCATCGTCATTTCTGTCTGGCCGGACCAGTTGATAATTCCTATTTCTTCACAATTATTATTATTATTATTATTATTATTATTATTATCATTTATTATTACTATTATTATTATTATTATTATTATTATTATTATTATTATCATTTATTATTACTATTATTATTATTATTATTATTATTATTATTATTATTATTATTATTATTATTATTATCATTTATTATCATTTATTATTTATTACTCATTAACTTAAGGTATTCAGGTGGCACAGGATTTGAACCTGTACCGACTGAATACCTAAACTCCCTGCCTCACTACCACTCAAAACACGGCACCATTCTCACTCAGCCGCAGTTCGGGTGATGGTGATTGAGGGAAATAAGTATTTGTACGGCTGATGTGTGGTTGCTACCACATCACTCCTCTCAGTATAGGGGAGCATAATACAACCAATACATAGCGCCGTTGGCTCGTAGGCATATGCACCAGAGTGTGGTAGATGCCCCCATCTCCACTCCATGGTGCAAGACCTACAGCGCCATCATGTTTTGGCAGAGGTAAGGTGACAAACTATCAAATGGCTAGAATGTCCGAGAGAGGGCATTATTCCCTACTCCAAGATCACATTAAGGTCACCACTTTAGGTATTCAGGCGCCATGGGGATTCAAACCTGTACCAACTGAATTCCTAAACTCCCTGCCTCACCGCCACCCAAAATAAGGCACCGTTCTCACTCACCAATGGCTCCAGGTGATATGTGGTAGCCACCACATCAACTATTAGTTATTAGTTATTAATTATTAAATATTTATTTATTATTTATTAACTATTATTATTATTATTATTATTATTATTATTATTATTATTATTATTATTATTATTATTATTATTATTATTATTATTATTATTATTATTATTATTATTATTATTATTATTATTATTATTATTATTATTATTAATTATTACTTTTATAATTTTTTTCAAACTGGCTATTCGATTTGTAAAGTTCGGCAAACAATTACTATGAAAAATTTAGAAAGTTTTATGAATTGTATTTAAATAAAATTTTAGAAGCAAAGTCTTGAACAAAATTTAATTTCTTTTTCATAATATTTGATTTCTCAAAATTTTGAATAACATACTGCTCTGCTAGAAGTTATACTCATACACAAATCCTGAAAAAACATAATTTTTTCAATGTACGAACACTTCATCGTTTAGGTGAATTCTGTTAATTTTCAATTTTTAACATGGCATCGAGAGAAGAGGAAAAAGAAACATCAACTCGATAATTTTGTTCGCTCACAACCATTCACTGGCTTTCGTAACTTCAAGTCTTAACAGTATCTTAATCGCAAAATAAAATTTTATGTATTTTTGAAAATATTCGAATTCAGTGGTAGAAACAGCAAATATGAGACTCGAGTATAATCGTAAAAAAAAATCTACAAAAAAAAACTCACAGGTCAACGATGACTACTCAATAAACTTGAGTGCACACAAAGTAATTGTACTTTTAGTAATTTTTTATGGTAACTACTCGCTGATAAATCGTATTCTGCGAAACTGCTTCGCGTAAAGACGAGCAGAAATTGAAATACTGCACGTTCTGTTTTGTTTTTGTTTGTTTTTTTTTCTACAAAATTTAAATTTATTTCAAGTAAGTTTATACTCGAATAATAATACAAGGCGATACCGATCGCACATTGTTTTTTTTTAAATTATTTGTTTTTCCACATGGGTAACAGAGTTTTAAGAGACGCAGGAAATCGATTACAAAATTATTTTATGAGCGTCGATTGTAGGTGTATACAAGTAAGAAATAAAAAAGCTGATAGCCTTGGGACGAGATAAGGGAGTAGCGAAGAACAGTGTGAGCTGGGATGCTGCGATGAAGTATAAGTATTTTTAGAGAATCGAAACTGCTAAAGCCAATTACAGTCTGTAATCGTAACTCACAATGTACAACTTACTCAGGTGTTCTTTACATATATGTATAGTAAATGACAGGTTGGTGCGAACACGAACGTGAAAATCCTGAAACACTAGAAAAATTATCTGAATCTCAGCAAACTACAAGCCAAAATGAAGTTGGTACCGGACATAAGCAGTTCAAAAATTAGGATTTCCTAAATTCAGGTCATTTGATTCATCTGATTTTTGTGTGTTCCACCACATGGCAGAATCTGGATTTCAGACGCTCAACTTGACTATACACAAATTACAATTAATGCATTTCTTTGAAAAATTAGGTCGAAAATCTAAAAGAACAAGTTTTTTGTCTTAATTTTCTGAATAACCGTGTCATTAATACACTTGAATATCCTGTTGGTAAAACAATTTATTTGAGGAACGACTTTTCAAACGGGTCAAGTCCATTTTTGACATGTTTCTGTTTTCCGATGAATTATCGGACAAGATGTACCGCGCAAATGTTGCCAAACAGACTAATGGTCACCATGTAGACACTACTTCAATTGAGGAGGAAGTCAGAAATTACACGGCGAGAAATCTGGACTGTAAGGAAGGTGTGACATTAAAGTAATTCCAGGTTTCTTTTTTAATAAAGGAATTGGTGAGAGAGGAAGTGTGTATGAGGACAAGAATTAATATGGAGAACTTATGAATTGGAAATTTCAGGGAGCTTTCTGTTTATATGTTTCATCAACTTTCTCAAAATCTTCGCATACGAATCAAACTTGATATTCACAAGAACTATATGTTGACAGACTATTTCTTTGGCATAAAAATCACACGAATGCCAGCTGCTCCTACTTTGTTCACAATAATTCACTTTTCAGAATATTAAAAACCGTACGGCAAAACTCGAACACACTTGACAAGTTTGAAGTTTTTTTTTTCATAAAATGATAATAAAACCAAATCAGCCATGAAATTTTCATTAGTTATGTAAAATGAGTTGGTCTACACGTCCAAGTGCTTGGTAGTTCGTTGGGCAGAGTTATTATTTCATGAGAAGACCAGTTTCGGGTTTCAGGAAATCCGTTGTATAACATAAAATTTACAAAGAAGACGCCCGACAAACATTTATTAATAAAGAATGAGAAAAAGTAGCATCAGATGACAGAGCCGGCCGCAGGATTTCCTCAAGGGGGATTTTTGTTTTTTGCTACTTAAGTGTATATACAAATTTGTTTTATTTTATGAGCTCCATGAGAGTCACACACTGGGATTTCTTTAAAAGATTTCCTTTTCACATATGGACCCCTCTCCTCGTAAGACAAATTATTTAAAAAAGTTTGAAAATGAAAACTGAACAAGTTAATTTGAAATTAAAAGTTTTATACATTTTTTGAAATAGTAAACGACGAGGTTTTTCTGAAAATAAATATAATGATGGCTGAACTATAGCGGCAAACCTGGTGTGATTGCATTATTCATAACTGAAAATAATACGTGCATTACTTGGTACTAATTTTGTTTTTTATTTTTTGTTTTTTTTGGGGGTGTCATGCGGGAATTGAATCCCCAAAATCCACATGTGTGGTCGGCCCTGTTAACTGAAAAATGAGAAAAAGTAGCTTCAGATTTTGGTACAATATTTGAACACACAAACTTAACTGGAAGACACCAAGTACAGCCTATACGTTCTGTTGGCTTCCCTCAATCACACTGCAACCGAGATCGCCAAAATAATAACAGAACTAGTCCTCCTGCAGAGCAAGGCATTTTAACTATTCGAGAACTTCCCAGAGCTTTAGGAAAATTAAGTCAAGTAGACATTTCATTTTTGCTCATAAATTCACATTACGAATCCGCAATATCCAAAACTACGTTAACATCTTAGCGCTATAAACTTTTTGAAGAGCATAAATGCAAGACAGACGATACTTAATTCATCGACTCCAAAGAAACATGGCCGACGCCAATAGTTCGAGAGAGTAAACCTAATGAAGTTGAATAAACGGAATTTTTATGAAACGAAATCATGTTTTCTAATCATAAACAACCACAGCTCGGACCGAAAATTACGTATAGTTTTATTTTTATTTCTACTCGGTGTTTAACCGAGCATTATTTACTAATAACAAAACTCAACAATGTAAAGTATTCTTGTTTTTCTACTTCGTGCAACAATCAGTTCGCGAACACAAATCGAGGAAATAAAGCAAATAATGAAAATTCCATCCATACGTGGACAACAGATTCTCAGAAAATGAAAATCTTTACCTAGTATCAGCCAGTAAAAAACCCACACCAACTGGGTTGCGAAAATGATTCGTCAAGATGAAAATAAATACCACAAATCACAGAAGAAACATTTGAGTTTTGAAGGGAACAGAGGATTACTTTCAGTATTACCCAAGGCTAATGAAACCAGAGCAATACTGACGTCCTTCGAACCACTTTCTGAATTATTTTGAAAAATATCTAAACGATAATTAAATAGATAAGTAAAATTTTACTGTACACAGTACAACGTCAACTACCCAGAGGCTGAAAATGACTTTTCACTGTACAGATTATAATACGTTGACAGAATAATGTGGGTCTTCGTACGAGGTCTCACATATGCAGGGTACTTTCGAAGTGGAAAATAATAATAATTCAATACTAAATATTACATAATGAAAACAAGTTAGCTATACTGGTGGAATTTTCAACACACCTCTTGTTTTTGAACAAAAAATAAACCGAATTCAAAAATAAAGCAAAACAAAATTCACTAAAAAGGAAAAAATAATGCTTTCCAGTCAGCTCTAGGTCTAGGGACTGGAATTATTGCTGTCGGCGCTAATTAAGAAGTTTTGTCATAAAATTTGAAGGAATTGACGTAGGTACAAAGCCTATATGCGGTAAAAGAAAAGAGTGCTGACTTCAATAATTCCAGTCCCCAGACCTAGATCTTGCTGGAGAAAATTTAAAAGAATTACTTTTCACTTTTTAGGGCTTTTTCTTTTGAAGTCTGTTCTATTTTTTGAAAAAAATGATTTTCAACCACTTTTCGTCGTTTCTAGCATTAGCGGCAATATTACTTTAAAACTAGCAGTTTGTTTATCTAAAGATAACTCCAAAACTAACTCATCGATTCTCAAAAAAATTTAATCGGACCACCATGGGATCATTCTCTATCATTTGAAAAAAAGTTCATCAAAATCAGTGCCCAGTTTGAGAAATTATGCTGGAATTAACATGAAAAAAAAAAAATATATATATATACATATATATACGAATTGAATTGATAACCTCATTTTTTGTTTCGAAGTCGGTTAAAAATGAAAGGAGATTCTATTCATCTCCTCAATCCTATAGAGAAATCAGTGTTTTTCTGCACGTAACTTTTTGGAATGACGTAATATATTTCCTAACCAGTGCGGAAAGTAAGCAATTCCACTGGACGAATATTCAACATACTTCTTGTTTTTGAAAAATGAAAGAAGGTTCTACTTATCTCCTCAAGTTTTCGGAATGAAGTAATATATTGCATAACTAGTATGGAAAGTAAGCAATTCCTCACAACGGTTAAGTGTGTAGACGAGTGCTGCAGACTTCACACAAGTGAGAAGTTGTCTTTTTACATTAGTTAGAACAAGTGAAAATAACGTGCAGAGGGGGTAAAAATGTAAAAGAGAAAAAATTGGAGAACTGAAACATGAAAATGAGAAAAAAAAGAAAAGAGTGAATCGAAATACAGAAAGTGGCAATAATAGGTAATTTACAATAATAAAAAAAATAAAATTCTCCAAACCTCTCCCCCTACCACCACAAATGAAAATTATTGTTGTGTTATTAAAATTAAATTATTTTCAACGAATTGAAAAAAAAAAAATTGAGAAAAGTAAACAAATATAGGTGAACTATCTTTTCACTTTCAACCAGTTCTTATAGCCTTAGTTAGTTAAAGGCTTTCTCTCCAACTCGCGGGTCACAGGTTTACGGGCTGTTACAAAGAATTTTTAAGAAAAAAAAAAAAAAAAATTTTTAATTTTTTTCTCTCTAGTCTTTGAAGATGTGTGTTTCGTGAATAAGAAAGTTAGGCGCGAGAAAAAAAAGAATAAGGATTTATAAAAGCGTGTAAAAAAGAGGTTAAACATTTATGAAGTTGTGCAGAAAGTGTTAGAGGGTTTGTGGAAATGAAATGAAGGAACTGAAAAGGCGTGAAAAAAAGATGAGAACTCAAACTGTGATAAAACTCACCATTTTCAGTATGCTAAAAATGCCCTGAAAAGGTGTCATTTCATTCACATGTTACAAAAAAATAATTTTTATTTTGAAGAATCAAATTGAAAAGCATACTTTGAGGCACAAATTCAAATCAAAAACAGCCAATAATAAAAATGGAAAGATTGATGAAAACAAATTAGAACATGGAAATTTTAGGATATTTTTCGTAATATCTTGAAAAATAAATAGAATTATACAAGAATCATAATGAAAAAAAAAAAGTTCGATTTAAAAGTCACTAAATTATCATTTTTCCTTTACAATCTGTTTCACTTATCTATTCTTGTGAACAAATGAGAACTGTAGCATCCAAAATAGGGTAAGGGATTACGAGAACATAATACATTCTTACATCACTTCTACTTGTATATTGGCCTTATTTGATACAAGACAAATTCATACAGGGAAATTAAGATTTAAAAAAAAGATTCATGAAAATTTATAAAATTGTCACTGAAAAACGCATCAAGGTCAAGTATTACGAAATTTCTGACGGTTTTTTAAAGGGTTTGTAACTTTTTTTTTTTCAACTGATGAACTTTGTAACTCAGCAACTACGTGATGCCCAAGATAGAAACATAAACCCATCAAAGAAAGCACAAAAATACTCTCTATAATTTATTTCTTCAACATAACGTTAATTTATAAGCTGTTTTATAGCCAGTATTTTTTGGAAATTACTCAAAACTTGAAACATAAATAATTTCATAATACCAAAAATATATTTCAAACTAAAATTACAATTTTAATTCTGAGAATGTTACAATTTCTAACAAATTTCTGTTTTACTTTTCTCAATTGTATCATCAAATAGCGACGTAATTTTAGGCTTTCATCTTTTTCGTGATCAGTTTTAGAACGAGGCCGATTGAGAAATTAAAAAAAAAAAAAGAGGTAATTTTGGAGACAGTCTTCAATCAAGAAGAAAGGGACAAAATTGAAAAGTAAAAACTCAATATTATACAGTTTGAAACCACGACCCTCTTAAAATCGAAACAAAAATGTACGGCTGTAAAACAGTTTCGCGCAAACGGCCAAAAAATGAAACAGTTTCACGCCGAGGGTATTTTTCCAACTACCCAGTTCAGCTCCATTTGATTCCATTTGATTTTTCTAGGCATAACAATTCCACGCAAAAATCCCATCTATTTCCAAAAAGTGTCAAATTTTGAACTGGCTGCCATTCGAAAACCATTAGATAAATTTCATTAAAATTCAATACCGAACTACTAATCCTTAATATCTAACTACATAATAAATTTCAGAAAAAAATCTTTCAATTTACACGACTTATCATAGTTATTATTATGACAATGTGGGAAGTTTGCAAAATTGTGTTACAAGGATCTGCAGTGCGGAAATGTCATGTGAATGAATAACCTTTTCTCGACTCGCGCCGAACTGTTATATAGCTCAAAATGTACGCTGTGTAAGTAACATCCAGCCAATCCGCACCAAAATTTGTAGTATGTTACAATAGATTAACGTAAATTTTTGAGGAATTTCATATCCAAAATAACACAAAGATAGCGTACCTGAAGTACCATTCGGCCGGTCAACACCAAAATTAATAGGTCTGGTCTTTGGCTTGGTAATTATGTTCGTGACTTGCGACCAATAGTAACAAGAAAATGAAATATACATAATTAAGTGTAGGTACATATGAATGAATTTCAGCAGATAGTACCCAAATTGTCAAAAGGTCATAAAACAAAAACGTATTCATCCCTACCCAAGGAGACTTATACCGGATAAAAATTAAGGAGTAGATTTTTAAAGAAAACCTGCTTAAAAATTCTTCTTATTCAAAGTTAAAAACTGGTTTTCATACGGACTGGGAATAGTTTGCCACAAGGTATGCAAACCAATTAGCATTTTTCATGTTCGATAGATGGGACATCGGACAATTTGGCGACCGATACAAATAAAATTATCGGTGCCGGAAGTACCTTTCCGATTCGTACCAAAATCAATAGGGTGTAGCACAAATTTTCGAATCAAATTTCGAGACTATCGGACAAAAATTGCGACCTGTACCGTGGCAACAAAAAGTTGGCCAATACAAAATATGTATGAATTTAAATTTTTGGTGTAAAAATTTTCCTTGAGTTATGAAACGAAAAACATAGTCATTTCATGGCACCAAAATTAATAAGTGGGTATTCATAGAAAACCTACTTCAAAACAGATTCCTATCAGTTCATATTAAAGCTACGAGCAGTGTTGGTAAGTTGGGGGGTGCAAAAGTGCACATGCTACCCCTGAAAAATGTTTTCACTCCCTAAAAAAATTTATTAAAAAAAAAAACCGTAAAAGGTGATAATCGATAATCGATTAAACGTTCATCAGTCGTCACCACCGTGATTTATAGGAGAAGAGAGTCACGATGTTAAGATTTTTTGTAAAAGTAGCGAGAGTTAGGAGCTTCCCATTAGATTTTTTCAAAAATGTTGAAAATTTTCCAATTGTGTTGCACCCCTGAGAAAATCAAAACTTGCCGGCCCTGGCTGCGAGGATACCACTGTAAAAACAAATTGAATGTAATTTGTACGAGAATAAAAACCGTCCTAACAACTCATAAAGATTCTTATGCGATACTACACTTAAAACACATTCAACTTTTACTTCTAAGCTCGAAGATTTACCTGCATAACCTTGGTCAAAATTAATATAACGATGGATTCGAGGCGAGAAGGAGCAGAGAAAGAATAAACGCTGTATATATTTAGCTTCCTCACTTCATCTGTACGTTGTCCAGGAAATTTACAAGACTTTTGTATATTAAATTATAAAGCGAATACGTTTCGTGCATGATAATGAGGAATATCGTGCAGGTTAATGCGGCAAGACAATGTATCAAACGGTCAATTTTCATTCATTTCGTTAAGGTTTATATGCTGACGCGTAATCAGCCAGATAATCTCGACATAAGAAAATATTAATGTACGTCGTTTAACAAGCACACATAAGAATGAGATACGAAATACGAACGAAAATGTCGGCTAAAAGGTAAATTATACAGTCATATATGATCCTCCACAAGGATAGTGCACCGCTGTCAATGAGGAGCATATTGGAGATGCAGCAACTTGTCAACATCGTCAACCACACCGCCAAAGGTTTACAGCACACGTGAAGAGACCTTTGCCACAATAAATTTAACTAAAATCGTACCAAAGGAATGTGAGCAGGAGCAGCTCAGTGACCATCAAGTTATTGAGAGTAATTCACTTTTTGGCGGATAAGAAACTGGGCAATCAATTAAAACTTCCAGGACCTTTATTGATGCGTGTCATTTCCCTCTTCATGAGTAAAGAGAACAGGTAGGATATTAGCTTTCCACTTTGATGCAAAAGGAAGAAGTAAATAACATTGCCGACCAACTGGAAAAGGGCAACTGTTTTGTACCGACTGACTATAAAGGAACCATATAAAAGAGTGATTCGTTTTAGTAATTTTTGAACATGCCAGAGTCAATTGGGAGTTTTACAGTCACAGCATTCGACCAAAAATCGCCCAGACTGAACTACTTGCGAGGAAAATATTCGAAAATTTTTTTGAACTTTGACCAATACATACATAGAAATTTAATGCATAGTTGAACTGCGCGTTGAAATGACAAAATTTGGTTCATAAAGCAGCGTGATTTAAATTGAAAGCATAAAGTGATAAGTTGGTCCCTTACCATGAATCCTATCCCATACTATGATACGCCCAATAATTATACGTACGTATGGTATGTGTGCATATATGTATGTAAACGCAGAACTCAACCGACAATGTTACTGAAATTTAGGTTATAGAGGTTTTTTGATACGAAAAAACGATCTAGATGGGTTTCAAGTTTGAAAAAATTTACCGAACAGAAATATGTGCGTCTCAATCTATCTATCACATCAGCAATAAGTGACAAAGTTAGCGATGGAAAATTCGCCCGGAACGAACGTGACTTTTAGACCTGCAATCTATCTGCATATCAACAAATTTTGTGATTAATGCTATACACAACGAACACAAAATGTCTCATACCGAATCTCGATCTTAATCTCAATAGTTGGACAATAATTTGACATTGGCTTCTGACATGGAATTTTATTATTATATTTCGAATTTGGATATTGAATTTAAAATATAATTTTTTACTTTTTAAAGTGCCGTAGTTATCGACTGTGGTAAATTCATCCGAGCAAAGCTCGGTGAACCAAATATTCACTAAATATAAGTACGATGAGACTGAAAAACAGAACCGACGAGAATAGTAGAAGGCAAAATCTCAGATGATTCCTTCAATGGCCTTCAATTTGGATTTCTTACGAATATAGTTATGAACAAGCAAGATAACCTTCCGTAAGGGAACCATGTTCCCAAATTGATTAAGATAATTTAGTTTTTCGAGGAATTTTCTCACTCTATCATCGTCTCGATCGTTTTTCGAAACCCTCGAGCAACAAAAGTGAGTACCCAGGATAAGTCATCATAACTTAGCCTTTATAAGACTTCAGAATTGAGGATGCGAAATGCTCTTTTTAACGCTCCCAAATGTAGTTTCCCTTCTTGTTCGTAGTAGATCTTCCTCGGTTGAATTATTTTGGTTTTCATACATAATTATCGATAAATATTATTCAGCACAACGCAAATATTCAGCCGAACCTTCTTTTTCACTTATTTCAAGCTGAAAATAATGGATAAATGATATTTGTCCTTTTCTCACCTGTCTTAATAAGTTAATAAGTTAATTGTGCGATATCGTCCCAATCGAGAGACCAGTTCAACTTAATGACGAGGGGGTGACCGCTTCACGACATCACAATTCAAGTTCGCAAAAATCTTCGATACTGCGAAGTACTTTATAAATAATAGCAGTCTTATTATACCTATTTATACGGCTTGAATCAACAATTTAAAAATAAAACAAAGAAAAAAGAAATCAAAATCAGAAGACCAATTATGAGACATGCACATTCAACAAAACTTTTAGGCCACATACTGAAACCATTGATTATGTCTACATCTGGCCTGGGCAACCTGCGGCCGGCGAAGAGTCCCAACGCGCCCCGCGAGCCGATTTCGAAAAAAAAATAGATCATGAAGAAAAATAAAATAAAATAAAAATTTAGATACGATAAAAAACAGCATATGTATGTACGTTCATAGCTCCAAACAGATAAGTCATCAGCGCTATACATACCAGGGGAGGGATTGAGAGACAAAGCCCTTTACACCTTCTTGAAAAACCGGGAAAAATTACGAAAAAACACTATATATGATTATTCCAGAACAAATAAATCACCTAAAAATTTTTGGATTTGTAAAACCTACTCAGGACGTGAATCCTACGTATGACGCGGTATGTCACATTTGAAAATTATAGGTCTACGTATATTTTTCGGCCTATAAAAGCATTTTTAAAAGTCAATGGAGCTTGCCGCTCATAAGAGATTGCCCAGGCCTGGCCTATACTATTGTATTTTCAAAACAACATACTTTTCACACGCATAGTTACTTCGTTCGTGATGTATTAACTTGATTTGTACGTTTTTTGAAACGCCAAATTTCGTTACAAAATTGCATGCCCTTTTCAAATTCTATAAAAGCTCGAGCAAAATAGAGACTCCGTAACATTTATTTTATGAATACCACACTGTAACATATTTTTCGACTAAATTCGAATTTTCGGATGGTCAAGATTTAAACATTAACTTTGCTCTAATCACCAATCTAAATACATACATTTCATACAGTACACGTTACTTTCTTTCCATTTCGTCAAAATTCCTGGAGAAAATCAGAGTCTACCTCAAATACCATCGGTTCTATTCGAAAAGAAAAATGGAATTGTTTGCTACAGCTCAAACTATAAATTACGAGGCAAGTTTTCACAGATCATATATTCGAATCACAGATCATCGATCATAATTCGCGATCAATTACACAAACGCTTAGCAGCACCAACCGAGATCTGCAGAAATTCGACGAGATCGATTGAAATTTCGGCACCCAATTTAGATACTAATAAGTTAAGATTAGTAGCACAAAAATTAAACTCACCCCGCAATGCTTTCATATGAGCGACAGCCATTCGAAGAATTGTCAGCTTGTCCGGTTTCCTGGCGAGGGCGCTGCAGGTTGGAACCATATCTGAGAGTTCGGTAATGTAGGCCGTCATCTTATTCCGACGCCTTCGCTCAATTTCGCAATGATTCTCCCTACAGTTGGGTCATAAAACACGTAACGGCAAGATATACATAAGAGTTTTAACAGTAACGTGAAAAGGAAACAAAATACGAATGCTTTAGTGGTGAGAAAGAGTGAGGATGAGGACAGCTATCCGTCAAACTAAAGCCATGATCACGAATCAAGGAACTCGCACCAATACACAATGTGATGATAGAATAAGATTGAAAAAAATAAATAAAAATACTTGTTAACAAACTCAACTAAACTAGTTTTTCATCAACATAACACAACAGTCACTCAGCCGGTACATAATTTGTCGTTTTAATGGAAAAATAAATTCTCAACTTACTGGACTCCACGCCTCGCTGGTGTCCTCCACTTTAAAGCAACCGTTTCCGAAACTTAGCGATGCTCACCCAGCAGTGGGCGGTTCGGCACTGAGGCCATGTAATTCAGTTTTGAAAAATATCGCAAGTCTTCATGCGAAGGGGAAGGGGTGGCTGAAATCCAGCGGCTAGTGGTCTGCCAACACGAATTTTTCAATCACACGTGGAAAAACCAATCAAAGCTAACTGAAAACACCGCCATATTGGTGGTGACGGCAGCTAAACCTACGACCTCACAGTTATGACGTTGTGAGACCAAGAACAGAACACCAACGTCACTTGGACCACAATTTTTGTAACATTTTCTATCACAATTTTCACTGATTAGCCAGCCTAAAAACATTTTCAGCGCTAAAAACCTTCGGTACCCACTAAACAGACGGGGAATACGCGACAAACGTAACGATACATTTTTTACGCCAAAATATCCTTACTCTTCATGTCATACTCGGTAAAAATAACGAATAAGATAAAGTAATGCGTTCAAAATAGATCGACGAAGCGCTCCATCGCCCACAATTTTCACCAAGTTTATTCGCAGTTTGTGCATATACCTTGAAGTTCAACTTTTCGGATTTTACAACTTTCATTCTATCGTTTATAACAGATTCAGTCAATTAGTATACATTTTTAATATTTTTACTTGATAAAGATAGGGAATAAATGAAAATAATAAATGTAATTTTGATCTGAATCATTCGCTGGATCAGCATTGGTGATTCTAATCATGTCCGTGTCTGTATCTTTGATTTGTTATTTTTACCAAAAAATAAAAAAATAAACAAAAAAACTCGGCGCTTCGCGCCTCGGGAGGGGGCTCCGCCCCCTCCACCCCCGGGATGTTATTACTTTGAGCCAGACGGCTAAAATGTAAAATACCTGACCCTTCAGGTTTTAGCCCCCTCCTCTTATGATGACTATGCCAGTAATAACATGAACGAATAATACCGATAAGACGTGTAGCGATATACAATCAGTGTCTTTATTATAATGTGTGGTCTTATATACGCGCTACTTTTGGGTCGCTCTTTCCTGTCGTTTTTTGGCTGGGGACCCATCGCTAAAACCTGAAGGGTCAGGTTAAAAAAGGGGTAAATCTTTGACCATATGTATAGTCCTGGATCAGTAAAAAATAATGATTTCTGGTTAGACATGCCGGCGCTAAATAGGCAACCACAGTGTACCACATGACGTACTTTCAACTACGTTTATGAACGCTATCCTTGTGAATTAAACGGATTACCCTCATCAAATGTATTCTAAATTAAAGAAATTAAGCAAAACATCAAAAGTAAGCACCAAGCACACGGTGGTTACCAACTTTTACACCCCCGTGTCTTTACATTATAAATTACATTGGGCTTATGGAGCTTGAGTGGTCCAGTACGATATAGTCAAAGGGATAAGTAGGTGAAGATGTCTACATCATTTTAAATTGACCAATGTCAGTTTATTCAGTATACAGTCGAAGTGAGGAAATTCTAGAGCAACAATATTTCGGCAGGAAACCCAGTTTGCCAATTTTCATCCATAATTCAAAAAAAAAAAAATTAAATTCAAAAATCTTGAAAAAATTATAGAAAAATATTAGATCAGAATAGGAAAATAGTACCAATCGTATTCTTTTCTTATGAAACGGATGATTGTCATCATCCCGACCCCTAACCCTTTTATAAAGTCTATTTTAATACCTTGTTTGCAAACAAACCAGGTAAAAACTAATAACAATACCATGGGACAATAACTACTGGTCGAATGAAATTCTTACGCAACAAATTCGTTCGATTTTCGTGAACCAAAATATGCAGGCTACTCAAGCCTGGAAAACTACATTTAGCGTTAACAGTTTTAGGAATATCAAATTTGCGTAACAACTTACACGGCCAAGTCACATGATCAGTCTACAAATGTCTCCAAAACTAATCTACACGTGATATTTCAACCGCAAACATCACGAAAAACAAAAAATACATCAATCCGAAAGTAATCATCAAATCTGTTAAAAAACTTAAGAAAGTTCATAAATTTATGAACGAGGCTGTCAAATTTCATTTTTGCCATACTGAACACTTATCGCGCAATGTAAGCCAAATGTCACAAGGTAAGCTTCTCGGTCAAAACCCATCGAAATTTGACAATATTCAACTCTTACGATTCGACAAAGACAAATTATCCAATTAAATAGGTATTCAAATTAATGAACGGAGAACACGAACACAACAAAAATGGGACTCTCTCTTTTTCCAGACTTTTTACTAATGTGAGCTGGCAATCTGATTACCTGCTTGCTTCCTCTGCCACAGGTAGTATGTAAAATAATTCTAATGCCATTATGAAGCATTTTTATTTTTTACAAAATTTTCTACCAACTCGTACACCTACTCTTTCTAGCCGCTTTCACCGTCGAATTGTTGAACGTCACTCTCATCATTCATTGACTCGCACCCCCATTACCCCAGGTGCGACAATAAATTTTCTGCCAAGTGAACAAATCGTATAACTCTTCGAATACGGACACAATAGTTAAAATCCCTCATTCAACCTTTCGACTCTCTTCTTACCGCCACATGCGTTGTTCAGGTGAGAAAAGAGAGAAAAAAAAAGAAGAAGAATGAGAAGAAAACGAAAATAAAAAGACAAATTGATTTCTGACGATAAAAAGACTTCTTTCGGACGAAAATTCGATGAATGAAGCAACGCCAAAACGGACAGGTGGTGTGCGCACAATGGAAATCAAATTAAATACACCCGCGGATTAAAGAATTTCTTTTCAGGGCCTTTTTTTGGGGGTGGGGGGAGAAAAAGTCCTACAAACGTTGGCAGAAAGATGAAAAAATACGAGAGAAGGGATGGATTTCGGAAATTCCTCGAAAATTCAATGCATACTTTCGAAAACGAGGCGGTGGTATTTCTGAGAAAAATCTGTTACATAAGAAAACAAATTTATCAATTACGCAGCACGAATGCGTCAGCAATCGTATCTATGCAGGAAAAAGTGAAGATTGGCGGTGGTTTTACCATTCTGAGCAAATGGAACACCGAGCGCAAATTTGCAGTTAAAAAGATTGGTAACCCAAGGGAAAAAAAATTACATTGCTCCAGCGAAATAATCACACCAACAACACCATCAGCAGTTAACGTTCATGTTGAACGCTATCAATTTTTCTATAAAGACGAGATAACCGACAGAAACTTTCACAAAATAAATAATTTTTCTAAACCGTTAACTACAACCTGAATTTTTGGAATGACACGTGAACGTTTGGTAACACAATACAATCATCGAACTTTTCGTAAATAAGTTAAAAATAATTTGGATATCTACAAAAAAGTGTAAGGTAGAATCTGTTTACATTTTATCCTCTTACTTATGATGGATCATTGGCTAAATTTCATATTAATATACTTAAGGTATACCTAACAGCATACTAATGATTCCTCAACTTGACAATTTCTTCAGTTTAGTTTTTGAACTACTTCATTCTTTATTTAGCAATATTGTGCGCGAAAATCTAATAAAATAGGTTCAAAAACCATAATATAACCACGAAAAAATCTGTATCAGATATCCTTCTCGTAATTACGAAAATTATCAGAAGACTATGCGTACCACCATTTATAAACTTGACGCGTGAATTTATCTTATGTTGTTTAGTAATAACAGTAAACTTTGCCATGAAAAGAATTTCCAACTGTTAAGAAAGAAAATGCAAAAGCTTAGGAAGAACTTCACAGTTTAGAAATAAGTTCTCATTAAATGCATATACTCAAAGAGAATGAATACTCAACATATTAAGAGATAATCAGCGAAAAATTTGCTAACATACAAATTTTTGTGAATTCTAAAACAATGGGCCGTATTCTTACAACATTTTTTCCCCAAGAGAAACTAGTTTAGTATAACCTTTTCTGTATACTTAAGTAGGTACTGAAACCACAGATAAAAAATCACTTACGTAGTTTTTTCATCACTTAGAGATCGACTAAGAACATAGCCCGATAAATAATACCTATACCAACTTATTTCAAAATGATCAAAAACATTTGTTTAAAAAATAGGTTATCGTTATCAAAATGAGAAAAATAAGAAGATACGTAATACGAAAACTCAATATGTAAGTGTCATGATAGGCCTAACAAGAATTTAGAAAAAACATTGAATTTTGAGAATTGAGAACTCACAGAAATTTAATAGTACGACTCTCGAAATTTTATGATTTTCTCAGAATTCCAGTTAGGCCTATCACGACATATATTGAGTTTCCATACTATATTTTATCTTTTTTTCCTGATTTTGAAAACGATAACTAATTTTTTAAACAAATGTTCTTGATTATTTTTAAGAATAAGTATTAAATTTTTTGTTTTAGAACGTACAATAATTTATGCATAAGCAAATTTTTTACTCATACATTTATTTTGATCGTTTTATGCCAGAAAAATTTTTTTTTAACATTAGGATAATTTTTAATTAAAATTATATAAGTTTGCAAGCCCTGAAGCGCCATTCCTTGGCGCTTTGACTTGTGCCAGCCCTGGAATTTTGCTGGCATACCTATACGTAACACTGTAGAATTTATTGTTTTGGCGGAAGTAACAAACATTTTTTTTCGTGTCTGTGTGTGGCTGTGGCGCATGCGCATCAAATATGATGAAATAATTAGTGAAATAATAGCAGAAATAATTTTGTGAAATAATTAACAAATGAATTAACAGCTTGTATGTATATCATTGTTATAAAAGTTTTAAATATTGATTGTAGAGATACCACAACTTTATTTTTTTACGGTAAGGAAATGCAAGAGAAGATTCTCTCTTTCTTCCTTAACATTTCTGAAGTCCGTATAAAGAAATTAAAATTCAAAAATTCTTCAACACATACATTTGAAAATAAATAAATCTATGTACATATTACAAGCAAAAACCAAATTTGCTCAATGAGCAAACAAAATACTCAGAACACATTCTGAGCTATAGGCTAATACCACAACACAATATTCATGTTGTGGTATTAGTCTAAATGCACAAAATGTGTTCTGGAAGTTTCTCAATTCCAAAACACATTCTGTTTGTATTCTATGTGTTACTTTATCTCCACAATGCAAAAAGTAACGCATTGTTGTGAAATTGAGAAATTTCCACAGTGTAATCTGTGCATTTATGCCAATACCACAAATTTGTATTGTGGTATTAGCCTATGGCTCAGAACACATTCTGGAAATTTTTAAATGACAAAAAGCATTTTGAACATTTTGTTTGCTCATTAAGCAAATTCAATTTTTTGCTCCTAACATATACATATACATCAATTTGTATTGAAATATATCGATAGGTATCGAAACCTATCTATATAATTTGTAGAGGATGAGGATCGGAGATGAAACAAGAAAAGAAGATTTAAGCGAAGTTCCGTCCAAGAAGGGAGTGTATTTTGAAGAAGATATATAATTTAAGCAAAGTACATTTTAAGATAGATAAACGAATGTTAACGGAAATGAACGAATGAGCGGCGGAAGTGGTAGATCAGTGTAGCCGCAAATAGATATAAATAAATTATGTATTTTATGTAATCGTGTGTTCGTATGAGTGAGAGGGGAGAAGGATTGGTGGTCTCAACATCCCCCTACAATCTTTTGAACCAATCACGACTGCGGGTGTTACAAGAGTGTTTTAAAGTTTACAAGTTTTTTACATTTAAATACATTATTACATAAAAAAAAATTAACATGAATTGGAAAAAAAAAAAGTAAAAATGGTGAAATTGTGTATATAAAAAATAAAAAATAGTAACTAAATTGGACGAGTATGGTAAGTACATATTTTGAGTATTTATATATATATATATATATATGAGGTAAATTAAATATAGTAACATGCATTTTTTTTTTGTTTTTAGGTAATTGGGTAAATAGCATGCAATAAACAAAGGTAAGTATATATAAGATAAATTTATTTGAAATGAAACTTTTTAAATTATTAAAGTGAAATGTTTTATTGTATTACAGGTGTGGATCTGAAATTGGATATGACATGTTATGGATCAAGATTTGGGGATTCTAGGATTTTATGGGTTAGAGTAATGTGCTGCTTACTGGATAAGGCTTTTGTGAGTAAGTCAGCCAATTGGTCTTTGGTAGCTATTTGTTTGAAAGTGAAGATTTTATCGTTATAGGCTTGTGCAAGTCCATAACATTTAATCATGAGAGCTCGAAGATGTTTTTGACCTCCTCCGGAAATTACATGTATGACAGAAATGTTGTCTTCGTATACTGTTACAGGAGTGTTGACTAAGAAGAATTCACGGTTGAGGAGCCAAGCGAGTTCAATATCCTCAAAAGAATCGTGAAGAGCTATTAATTCAGCTGCTGTGGACGATGAAGCAAGAATGTTTTGGCGATGAATGCCCCAATTTACAAGGTCACCATACATGGAAATTAAGTAACCAGTTATAGATTTTCCTTTTTCTAATTCTGTTAAATTTATAGGTTGATCATCAATGTCGGGGGCATAGGATGCATCAACATAGGCAGATATGCCTTCAGAATTAGATCTATAAACCAGTGCAAGATCAATGGTGGATTTTAGGTATCGGATGATACGTCGTACATGGTTCTTTTTGGTGTCATCAGAACAATTTTGGAATCTTGACAGGTAATTAACAGGAAAGGATATGTCTGGCCTTGTGCCTCTAGATACATATAATAGTGCGCCAATCATTGATCTATATTCTTTGTTATCGGTTCCGTCAGATTTGCTCAGCTTTAAGCCTGTCTCCATAGACATTTTAGAAGGGTTGGAATCACATAATTTGAATTTTTGGAGAATCTTTTGGATTTGTTGTTTTTGTGTGAGCTTTATAATTTGTGATTCACGATTTCTTTCTATTTTGAAACCTACAAAGTGAGATGGATTGTTTATGACTTTCATGGTGAAACGTGTTTCAAAGTGGGTGGTTATTTCATCAATCCACTCAGGACGGTTGGTTGCTAGTAGGATGTCATCCACGTAAATTATCATGAAGGCAATGCCATCTGATTCATCTTTACGTATGTAGACGCATCTGTCAATTTTGGATTTTGTAAAATTGGATGTTGAAAGATGAGTATCCAGTAACTCAATCCAATTTTTACTTGATGTTTTTAAACCATAGATGGATTTTTCGAGTTTTAATAATTTTGTTTTATCGACATTACAACCTAGGGGAATATTTAGAAAGATGTCATTTTTTATTTTGGAATTAAGATAAGCTGTTTTGACATCGTATTGAACTAGTTGTAAGTTTAATAGATTGGTTACGGATAAGATCCACCTAATTAACCAGAGTTGCACAACAGGTGCATAGGTTTCTGTCATGGTATATTCGGATCGATCCATAAAACCTTTAGCTACGAGTCTAGCTTTGGGGCACATTATTCCTCTTTCATTGGCTTTGGCCGTGAATATCCAACGTGTATCAATAGGTTTGATGTTGGGTTGGCGATCAATTATTTTCCACACTTTAAGATCTGACATTGATTGCAGCTCATCATTGATAGCCTTTAGCCACTCTTTCTTGAAAGGATTTTGATATATATCACTAAAGCTTACTGGCATACAATCTTCTATAAATTGTGAGTCTTCTTGTGAGGCTTGTTTTAGTACATTGACCCTATAGATTGCCTCAATTTCCTCTTCTAAGGGTTTCACTTGTAATTCCTCTGGTCTACAGGTAAAATCGGCTAATGTTTTCGTCTCATCAAATTTAACATCACAGGATTTGTAGGATTTCATTTTTACGGGGTCCAATACCTGATAACCTACATTCGAAAATCCGATTAGAATAGTTTTTATGGCTCAGGGTAGGAACTTTGGGTCGAGATGCTCCTCTTCATTCTTCTTGGCTTTGACTGCTGATTGTTGTCTTTGTTCAATTGGAACATGTTTATAGGCAATAGCACCAAAGACTCGAAGATGGGATATGTCGGGTTTAGTCCCGTATAATTTTTCATAGGGGGTAATGTATCCTAAATTGACGCGGGTCGGACTTCTATTGATGATGTGGATGGCAGCTAGTACAATTGTGGACCATAATTTGAAATCAATTTTTGCGTCGTATAATATAGCTCTAACTCTTTCGAGTAGGGTTCTATTTTGCCTTTCGGCTATAGCATTTAGTTCGGGGGTATATGCCACACCATCATCTAAAGTTATTCCCTTTTCGGAGCAGAATTGTGTCATCTTAGAATCGGAATATTCCTTTGCTTGGTCAGTTCTTAATACGGAGATGGGATCATTTGGGAACTTAGTATTGAATGATAAATAGTACTCTTTAAACTTATCGAAGGCCTGTGATTTTCTTAATATAGGGAAGGCAAGAGTATATTTTGAATAGTGGTCTATAAATGTTATAATAAATTTTTCTCCGTTATAAGCTTCTTGAAAGGGTCCCATGATGTCTGATGAGCTTACTTCCATCCTCCTAGTTGGTCGAGTTCTCACACCATGATGACCAAGTCTGGTAGATTTAGCTTTTATGCATATTTCGCATGTGGCAAAGTCATCATCCTTAAAGACCAAATTTTGGGGCATGCCTACAACTACTTTAGATAAGGCTTTGAGGCTTTTGCCACTTAGATGACCTAATCTTCTATGCCAGTGTTTTAGTTTTACTTATATTTTTTTTTGTGCTTTCTATTTATTCCAACATTCTCTCCAGATAAATCGTCCTCTGATTTGGAATAAATCTCCTGATTGACTGCTTCCACTGCAGTATCTTGTAAATTTTGAGATTGGTCAATGTTTTCCTGCTCTCCTTGTGGATTACTAGTTTCGGCCTCAATTTGTTCTTCAAAATTTTGATTTTGATCATCTATATGATCTTCCTGTTCTAATGTTGTACTAGGGACAGGCATACACACAAGCTCTTGATAGACTTTATGTTCTTCATGTTCTTCCACTATCTCATAATCTATGTAGTATATAGAACCTCTCTTTGGAGCGGTTATTGTGACTTCACCAGTTTGTTTATTTATGATGTCTGCGTGATCAGTGTCTGTTATTATTTTGAAGATTCCAGACACCATGATTTTAGCACCTGACCAGATATCAAGGCTTAAATCAGGATCATAATATACTTCTTTTAAGTGAATAGTGGAAAATTCTGCATTAGAATTGCAGACATTGACGTACATAGATCCAACATGAGTGGAGTTTACAAATACACCTTTTTTAGCACAAAGTGCTTTACGAGTATTTTCAACTTTGCGTATGTTTCTTAATTTAGAAAGATCGTTGACCATGTGGTCATCTGCTCCATTATCTAGTAACATCGTGTGTAGTTGGTTTTTTGGGGGGCAGATTTCGATACTGTTGGGGGCTTGGGCCATTGAAATTCATCTTTGATGTCATCAAAACTTAAATGGTTAAGATTTGAATGCAACATCATAGAATATTTAACACGAAAATTGGATTTATCATTTGTTTTATTTTGGGAGTTTGTGTTAGTAGAATTTTGGGATTTTGAGCTACTGTTCTGATTAGAGGGTTGAGGAGTATTACCTGTATTAGACGTTTCATTAGGGCATGTCCTAGACATGTGTCCTTTTTTGTTACATCTAAAACATGTAACGTCCATTTGGGAAATGTTATCTTTAGGAGGATAACTATTTGGCTTTGTTTGATTATTTTTGTAATTGTTGAGATAACTAGTTGTATTATAATTAGTATTTGAATTATTGGTGTTATTATTATTTTGAAAATTTCTAAAGTTTCTTTTATTATTCATCGGTTGATATGATGATTTGGGCTGATCAAACCTGGGAAACGTTTTGTTAGAGTATTCGATACGATCACATTTTTCTAGTATCATTTTTGTGAGCCTGACAGTAGTTCGTTTTTCTATTTCTAATTGACGAAATTCAGAGAAGACAGTATCAAATTTTTCAGGTAATGACATCATTAATTGATCAATTTCATCTGCTTCAGACAGGGGGTAATTAGCATCACGTAGTTCTTCCACAATAGTCGAAAAATATTCTAAGAATCTACGGATGGTACCTCTCCTAGGATCGAAGCGAAGTGACTGAAATTTTGATTTTAAAACCATGATGTTAGTAGCTGTCTAGTTTCTATATCGAGCATCCAAAATTTCAAAAATTTGAGAAACAACATCGCAAGTTTTGACATGATGAAGAATTCTTTTGTCAAGTCTTTCAAAAATGTGGGCTTTTGATCGTTCCTAAGTTTGGAAGAATTTAAGCCATTTGGATGTACGGTATTCTTCGGATGAGGTGTAGATATAACTAGTTTCACGAGCAGTAGGAAAAATTGTGGAGTGGCAGCCTTTACCAATTAGGGTGCTTATAACAGTAGCACACCATCCCTCATAGCCATTTCCACGGAAGATGTTCGAGACTCGTTCATTATTTTCAGTATTCATAATTAATGAATTAACTAAACTTTAATTAATTAAAAAAAAAAAAAAAAAATATTACGGATATCAATCCCCAGCAAATGCCGCAAGAAAAGGATTGCCGTCCTTGTGTTAACCAAACAATGTATTTTTAATGACGATAGTATTTAAATTTGTCCTTGTGTGATTCTCGAGTAGGTCCACACTGGGCAAGAGACAACACACGTTAAAGTTGAGATTGGACACTTCCCTTTTTAAAAAAAATATTAAAAAAAATAACAAGACTTATACAACTTAAGTTGATTCGTAATTGAATTCAATATTTGAAGAAATAATTAATAAAAAAAAATAAATGAAAAGTGAAGGTGAAATGAAGTTAGCTACTTTCAGACTAGGGAATTAGGAAAGAAAAACTAAAGATTTTGGATAACAGGGGAAAATTTTGATTTAATTCTGTATTCCAACAAAACAAATAATTCGAAATGAAAATAAAAATTATTAAAGGTGATTTGAAATAATTATGTACCAGATGTACTGTAAGAATGAGGTAAAATAATTCTTTTGGTAACTTAAGAGTAAAAAAAAATTCACAATAGAAAAAAATTTGTAAATGGTAGAAAAAAAAAATTCGAAATTAAAAAAAATAATCGTATTTACGTAATAAATTAAACGAAAATTAGAATTGTGAGATTGAAATTAATTAAAGTATTCGAATAATAAAAAAAATAAAAAATATGTAGAGTATAAAATCGAAAAAAAATCGTTAAAGTATTTTAGACACAATTGTGCAACTGCAAAAATTTACAAGTTGCAACAAAATAGTGGTTTGAAATTGGAAACTGCGCCAACGTATTTATTCAATGGACGTAGATAAGAGTTCGTAGGTTCGTTGCACTTAACAAAAGGTTAATGTACAAGTTCGAACGAAAGAATGAAACGAGCTGGGTTTACGTCACAAATTGTACACTCCAAGACAAAAGTGGCTGCAAAATTTTGCAATGAACTTGCCGAAATTTGTACTTGGATAAATTTTGAAAAGGCCAAAATTAATTGAAAATAACGGTATTTTCAAATATACAAGTTAAATTTTGATTCCGAAAGGTTAAATAATGCAAAAATACGAAATAATACACGAAAAATACGAGAAAAAATTGCGAAAAATTACGAAAAATATATTTTTTATTACCTTTTTTCAGCGGAAATTTTCATTTAATACCCTTTTAACTGATGATTTTCTTAATTTCAGGTTCGTTTTCGAAGATTTTTGAGATGATGCTCTGGACTTTGATGGTTGAACTGCGCTTTGGTTGTGGAGGACGTACTTTGGTGAGTTTTTGAGTTGAATTTTTAAGGTTTATTTTGATGCCAAATGATGAACTTTGATTGAGGTGATGAATATTAATTTTGATGATGATGATTTTTGAAGCTTTTACGTTGGTTTCTGATCAATTTCTGATGGCTCAAGGCGATTTATTACCAATTTGATGACTTCGACGAATTAGTTCATACACAAACGGGGCAGACACTAATGATTTTACTAACTTTTGAGCAACACAAGCAGGGCTCTCAAACATTTAAGTAATCGACGAGTCTTGGAACTTTTGAACACTTGGCCGGATTATACACAAGCAGGGCAAATCCAATTCAGCAAACGACGAAACTCATTGAACGTTTACAGCACTCAAATATTTTTCGAAGACAAAAAAAATATGATTCGAAAAATGAAAAAAATAAGTTGGAACTATGTTACCCAACACAAAAATGAAGTTACGAAAAATGACTAAAAAAAAAAAAAACAATTATTCACGAAAAAAATATTAAAAGTTTGACTTAGAAAATTCACAATAAAAGATTTTAAATTATTTTAAAATTGTTTCAGGTGCAAGGATTGTTACCGAGCGATGCTACCATATAGACGATGAGGATCAGAGATGAAACAAGAAAAGAAGATTTAAGCGAAGTTCCGTCCAAGAAGCGAGTGTATTTCGAAGAAGATACATAATTTAAGCAAAGTACATTTTAAGATAGATAAACGAATGTTAACGGAAATGAGCGAATGAGCGGCGGAAGTGGTAGATCAGTGTAGCCGCGAATAGATATAAATAAATTATGTATTTTATGTAATCGTGTGTTTGTATGAGTGAGAGGGGAGAAGGATTGGTGGTCTCAACATAATTTTGAAAAAAATCGATATGTTCGCAACAACTACAAATGAGTTAAGACAAATGTACAACTAAAATTTCATATCGACTTGTTTACCATTCTTGATATATCGAGGGGACAAGCAAATTACAACGGTGAGTTGAGATGAATGTATTCCTCAAGTTTCATAGCAATCAACTAAGCCATTTCACAGACACTGTCCGGATACACATACAACTGAAACGTCAGCCAAATTGGCAGAAAATTTTTTAACTTTCCTATTGGAGGATAAGGGGATCATTTTATTGGTCACAGAATGAATTTCTTCCAGAAGTAAAACTATCGGCGTTCTGGATAAAACTTGCGAGTAACAAATTGAAGACTAATTTTATACTTCAACTGATATGGAAAGTTTTCTGAATCTACTTAATAATAATCTCATTTTGAACGATAGTAGCGTTACCTTTGAGTCAGGTAAAATAAACTGAAAATAATTTTATTCGATCCCTTCCGAGAAAATTCTCGCAATTTTACAAAAACTAGAGCGAAAGGGCTCATTCGCTTCATATTTATAGAACTAGAAGTTTTGAAAAGAAAGTTTGTTGCAAGCCAACTAAATGTATTTATTATACCACTGTCTATCGTGGACTGTGATTAAAATAAATAAAAAACAAAAAATAGCACAATTTTCAATGATGGTAAAATTTTTCTGGTGTAAAATTCAAAATACAACTAGTCCCGTTCCAAGACCGAATCAGAGGATGCTACGTAAACAAAATAAAAGAATACCTCTGCATAATAGTTCGTTCACTAACTCAACACAGGCTACATTCACTCATGGAACGACTGAGTGAATAATTTTACTCGTGCAAAAATAATTTAGCAGTCATCTCGAGACAACAAGCCTCCATTATTTTAGTAGAATTTTCCATCGTCGTGGATGCCCAGTAAAATATATCGAAAGAATTTATTCTCATTTATTATACCGTTGTTGTCGCATTAATCTCCAATGGTTCTATTTATTTTACATCTCATCTTCTTTCTTTTTCACTCTTATAATATATCCATTTTTATCTTGTTACTTCACTCTCTCCATTTTTTTTCTTTTTTTTTGCAACGATCTGATTTTGAAAAGAGAAGGTCTGCCACGTTTAAACAGTACTTTAACCGGAATTATTTTGTAGAATTAAAAAGTGCATATGAAACGATGTTTATGTAGAGTACGATAGAGTATTGCGTTGTGTATGGTCTGCTGGAGAGCAAGTTGAATCGTGGGAAAGATGTTGAGATGGAAGAGACTGGTCACGATTTTTTAAGTTGCTCCCTATGATTTACTGTTTTGTAGCGCTAGTGGTGCCTTTTTTTATTTTTTTATTTCATTCATTCTATCTTACATATAGGTAGGCACTGTAAAAATTATTATTTGTCGTGTTGTGTAACGCGCTTTACTTCGTTTGCCGAGAAAAACATTCGAGACTTCGACTCTTCGGGAGTGGGATAGTTTCTCTCTCGTTCGCCTTTTTTTTTCTACCTCTCTAAGTGCAGTAGAAAAACCTAAACCATTCACAGCGATGAATACGGAGAAATGAAAAAATTGAGTTTATTTCTCAACGAGCTTGAATAACAACCTCGTACTCACATTTTGTGATGACGATGGTCGAGGTCTTGGGTCTTGTACACTGTACAGTGTTTTAAAGTTAATCCAGGTCTAGTTGACAAGATTTTCATGATTACTGAACGAGAGAATGTCTATTGGAGCTATCCTAGAAGCCGATTCATAAATAAATGTTAACGGAAATTAATTCCATCAACCCTAAAGCAAACTTTGTAGTGTATCTCAATTAGCCGTCAAATCAAACCCCACAATGTGGTGTTTGAGGGGAAAACATCATCACGTAAATGGAAAATGGCGGTTAAATCTTAGAAATTTTTTCGCGAGAAGTCGTTTTAGCGTTTTAACTTTTAGTTAATTTATTTGCAGTTTTGACTGATGATGAATAAAAAAATTGTGAATTATATTTCTATAACCGAGACAGCTAACTCCGCAAGGATGAAGAACATCAAATTTTTCTTGTATGTCTTACAAATGTGCATACGAAAGATAATTAAAAATTCATCACAATCGACATAGAGAATTAATCTACGAATTCTTTTCGATTCATCGCCGTTAAATTAATTAGGATTCAGCGACAAATCAAAGATAATTCAGTGACGACGAATCGAAGAGAATTCATCAACGAATTCTCTTTGATTCGTCGTTAAATTAATCAGGATTCAGCGACAAATTGATGATAATTCAGTGACAAATCGAAGAGAATTCATCTACCAATTCTTTTCGATTTGTCGCTTTTAAATTAATTAGGATTTAGCGACGAATCAAAGAGAATTTGTAATACAATAATTACATTAATTACTGTGGAGAATGAATTTGGTATAAATTTTACAACCCTCAATTCAACTACCTATTTTTTTTTTCCAATTTCTTGAATTTCCTTTCTTCAGAGATTACAGCAACGCGCGATGGGTCATCTAGTAAAAAAATAAAATCTAAATCCTGAATAAAATCAGGTATATTGTGTGAAATAAATTTGAAAAAATAATTAAAATAAATCAAATTACATTAAAAATCTTTTGTTTATAAAGCAAAATCACACGAAAGTTATCCAACTATGTTCAATCAACAAAGTTGAGCAAAAATCAAAAAAATGAAGTTCAGGATAAATGGTGGTTGAAGTTTGAAAACCTCGCCAATGAAATATACGAATGAGTTAAAATAGAAATGTGAGAGTTTGTTGCACTGAACAATAGAACTAGTCTACAATAATGAACAAAAGTATGAAACGAGCCATGCTTGCATCACAAAATGTACACTCCCAAACAAAAGTGGTTGCAAAAAATTTCAATCAACTTGCTGAAAATTGTCTGACTTCTAAAATTTTAACGGCCAAAATTATCCAAAAAATATGAGATTTTCGGATATACACAAAAAATTTTGATTCCACAATAGATAAAATGCCCAAAAATATGAAAAACTACAATTAAATGTTTAAATACTTTATGTTAGTTAACTAACTTTTTAAACCTAAGATGATTTTTTTGAGTACGATGACTTGTTTTTCAGATTTTGACGACTAATTTGACATTGATTGAGACTTCCTCAAAGTGATTGAACTGCTTCTAATAAATTTATGATGAATAATTAAGTATAGATTACAGCACTTTGATTTTGTGAAGACAAACTTTGGTGAGTTTTTCAGCAGTTTAAATAAATTTTAAGTTTTAGAGATGAATTAAATGATGATTGAAGTTAATTTGTGTGACCACTGACCAATTTAACAATGATAGTTTGAAGCTTTTACGTAGATTTCTGATTAATTTGTGACAGCTCAAGACAATTTTTCATCAATTTGACAACTTTGACAAATTATCTCAAAAGAGTATGTAATTGCAGCAAAAATGTAAATCATATACAGAGTATATAGAGTAAGAGATAAACAAATATGAGTGGAGATGAACGAATAAGCGGAAAAATTATGTGACTGTGTAGCCGCAAGTAAAAGTACAAAAGTATTTAAAGAAAGATAGTTGAGTGTTCGCAGTAGGGTGAGGGGAGGAGGATTGGTGGTCCCAACAAATATAGATTAACTTCGATAACTATCTACATAAATATCGATTACCAGATATTTTTTAGAATTTTTTCAAGTATTTGGAATTTTTTTTTTTTAATTATGGATGAAAATTGGCGAAGTATTGCTGTACTAGTTTTATTTTTTTCTTTTTACAATATTCAGTCGGCCCACCTTAATAGAGAAAAAATTGAAATATAATTTTTTTATCACGCCAAACTTATTATTTCTTATAAATATGAATCGTCCAGTAACTGATTCAAGACGCGGAAGGCTCAAAACGACTGATCAACCAACTCCCAAACAACTTCATACAGTAATTGCAGAAGAGGCGAAGTAAATATTGAAGGGCCACAGCTTCGATTATGTTCTTGAAAAATGAACTCTCAGCTATCTACTCTCGAACAAAAATAGTTAACCCCAACGTTTCAAGCACGAAGATTTCGGTTCATTCCAGAGCCCAGGTCACTAATAATTTAACAATACAATCACGATGGGCACCACCTCATTTCAAAACTCAATTTTACTAATTCATTTTTTCATAAAATATAACGTACCTCTTTCGCGACTGACAAGTTAAAATAAAATTCCTCCCAGCAACCAACCAACCAACAAAATCAGTAGAATATAATAATTACCTAATCTGCATGCCAGCGCGCAGAAATAGTAAAATAATATTTCAATGTTTACAACGGGAATACCAATTGTTTTTTTTTGGTTTTTTTTTGTTTTTTTTTTGTTTTTTTTTTAGTAGTCAAGAAAAAAAGAATTGTTTACGAGGATGACTTTATTATTTGTAAATTTATTTAAATTGCGACAAGAAAAAACCCACAATTAACATACAAGAACAATTTTTTGGCAACAAAATATCAAAAATGGATTGAAAACCATTTTGAAAAGTTTTTCAGCTACTCAAAAATTTTTGGACATCACGAGTAGTAATTGTAGTAATTGATTTTGACAACCGATTTTGACGATGAGGCGAAGTTCTGGCCAACGAGCATGTGAATTAATACTAGAAGCACAATTTTCTCGTTTTCAGTGAGGTCACTATCCCCACTTCATTAAACCTAGACGTCCCATTTAAAATACATAGGAAATATGCCGTTTTACCCGAATTTTCGGCCATAATTCTCTTATTTAATGAGATAGCTGTTTTTTAGAAATAAATGAAATTTTAGAGAAGATTTCTAAGAACAAAATGAACTTAAGATCAATAAGTTTGAGCCCTTAGAAGCGGAGAAAATCGAAAAAGATCGAATCGTACATCAAATATCATCAGTAAATTTAATCCCAAAAACAACTGATGATTAGGCTCAAAAACAATGAATTCATGAAAATGAATAGTTATAATTAGTTCTCGTTAGGGTAAAGTTTACTGACAACATTAAATCAAGCCAATTTGATGCAGGATTTCATCTTCTTTTTCAATTTTCTCAATTTCCAAGAGCTTAAACTTCATATTCCTGAGCTCAATTTATTTCTTTAAACCTCTTTGAAAATTTCATTCATTTCGAAAAAGTAGTAATCTCATTAAATAAGAGAATTATGGCCAAAAATTCGGGTAAAAATGCATATTCCCTATGTATTTTAAATGGGACGTATAGGTTTAATGGAGTGAGGGTAGCCGGCCTCAGTGAACGTCGTGTAAAATGTGGCGTATTGTGCCTCTAGTATTAATTTATGTGCTCACTGGTTCTGGCCACAAAACAATGGGAAGACTGTGACAGTAGGACGAAATTCATAAACCATAAACCAGTCTTTTCGTACAATTTTTCAAAAAATAAAAGCATAACCTCACCAAATTTCAAAATTTTGATATATTAAGACACAAGAATAAAAATTGGGCCAAATCATCGCAGATACAACTTCCAGGGGTACCAAATTAACTTTATTTGCCTCCACACATAAACCAAATGTTGACTAATCAAACAATTCATCCGTATTTAAAGTCAGCAACTATCAAATAGACAAATACAAGTCACAATCCGAAATGTATCACAAGCAAAACCAAAAACACACCTGTTTCCCAATCAATAAATCAAAATACAAAAAACTCTTGCACAGTCAGCATCGCAAGAAAAAGTAGGTTTTAAACAAGCACGTTAAAAACATCAAAACACCATAGAAATAACAATTTTATCTTTTTCAACCAAAATTGGTACAATTAATTCATGACTAATTGACCCTTCCAATCCTCCTAGAACAGGAACCATGAACAAATTGCTACAAAGTGTCCTAGAATGTTAAAATAGGCCAGAATAAATATTTATTTGAAACTTTGCGACTTATATTTCTAAAAAATTAAGCATTTTAGAGCCATTAAACTGCCAAAAACTAACACAATCTGACATACGGAATGTAGCATAAGACCCATCCGCAACAAAATCAATAGGTCCCATCCTTGTCCCATAAAAACATCTATTTCAAATTTCATAACTACTGCCCAAAAATTATGCACTTCAAGGTCGTTGTGGGGACTCGCTAGTATGAGGAATAGGGGCTCGGACCCCTTGACAACATTGCCGCACCAAAGGGCTGGCAAATAATCGTCCTCGTGACGTAAAACATACACGAATTACGTTTGATCGTAATTACCTGCATGTACTTGCAGGTAATGTATGAGTACCAAATCGTGTCACATCTCGACAATTGGATGATGTCACGATCTGTACACGAACCGGCCATCCATCTCTTATCACCAAAACAGATGGCGCAACCTGGCCATTCTCACTTACGTACGTTATCCATCTCTTATCACCAAAACAGATGGCGCAACCTGGCCATTCTCACTTACGTATGTTATTTCTTACATACGTGTGTTTGTGTGCGTGTAAATAAGCCAGTATAAAAACCGTCCGAACTGGCTTTAAAATTGCCAGTGTTCGCCTTAGTTTTGACTTACTTATATGTTAAATATGAAGTGGCTGAACACACTTAAATTCTGTTGAATTTACCCTCTGGTGAGAATACTTTCTCACGACAAGGTATTCCACAGTCGTTAATATGAGAGAATTCAATATAATCGGACATGTGGATGTACCATCCAACTGATCCACACCAAAATCAATAGCAGTCGTCTTTACTTGGTAACCAATATTTATATAAAATTTTTTGACAATAGGACAAGTTTAGTAAAAATTTATTTTTATTAAGGGTAGAGGTAAAACGTTATATAAAAATTAGCACACTAACCAGAGAGTACTGAATATATGTTAGGTTAAAAACGAGTTTTTAAAAAATACGCTTTTATAATTTAAGAAGAAAATAAAGGCGAAAGAGAAAACAAAATTTCTCACTTTTTTTTTCGAGACAGAAACAAAAAAAAATTGAAAAAACAACTGATAAAAACGGATATAAGTGTATGTGTGGGTGTATCGCAAAACGTGAAAGCAGCGCTGAAATTGGTCATCGGTGTACTTCAACAGAGTGAGTAGAATAAAAGCGTATAATAATAGAGGAGGTATGCTCATCTAAATACAATTAAAAAAAAAAGAACACTTTTGAAGGTATTTTTCCCACTCTTTAGGAACCCAATTCAAATTGTCTTGCTCCTCATTCAGTCCTATGGGCAGAAATAAAAAGATTTTTTTTTCAAATAATTTAATTAAATTAATAAGTACCTAAATATAATCATTAATTTATAAATCACAAAGAACATGAATTGTCGATACCTTTGAAGGCCAGGATGTTTTGATTGTGAAAGTGGTGCTGGTTAATACTCTAGCACTAACACACACTCACAGCATGACAGTTGTAGCGCTAAACAAAACTGAATAGGGTGGTCTTCCTTAATACTACACTTAGGTTTTCGATCCAGTTATCTTATAATGCAGTAGTCTTCAACATATGGCCCGCAGGCCACTTGTGGCACGTGAAAGTATTTACAAACAGAGAAAAATCATGTTTTGAAACATCACTGAACGAGGAAACTTTTATACTTTTACTGTTTTTAAATCCAAATTAAAAGCTAATGATGATGTGGCTGGTCTGCCTTCTCCAAAAACGTATTTTGTCCTATGACTACAAAAAAGCTGAAGATCACAGTGATAAAGTCTAAATTCACAACCGCTGAATGAAGTGGTGAATGAATAATTGAAGTGAGATAAATAAAAGCGTATAAAAATTGCAACTTGTACCACGTTTAATAGAAAATCTGATTCAGTATAATATATACTGGTATATATGAATATGAACATATATTGCCAAACGTTTCCTTGAATTATGAAGGGAAAAATGTAACCACCCCAACCCTACGTCGTTTTATGAGATCAATTTCAATAAGTAGATTTTGATTTTCATAGAAAACCTACTCAGAACTACAGTGACAGGATGTGAAAAAAGAACCATTCGTCGATTTTGCAGTATAATTATCAACCCTACCCATAGAAAAAAGAAACGAGGCATCCATAAGAGACTAACGCATATTAGACGGAATCTCAAGGACAAGACGTAATTTGCCAAAAAAATCAATATTAAATATCTCATAGCCAAGAGTCTCTAGCGAATTAAAAAGGATTGAATAAGGGAATAGGGAACTGTTCGTTAGTAAGATAGGAAAAAACTCAGCCAAACTAATTTTATTTCCTTTTTCCAGAACTTTATACTCCAAAACAATACTTCTTAGAAACCAATCTTACATTTCTGCGACTATTTCCGGGAAAGAACAACAAACATTTTTCAAGACTGAATGAAAATCAGTTTAGGTACTCACCTGGCAAAGCGCTCTTTATCCTGCATGTCTTCGTCCATGCGAGTATATTTCCCAGTACTGGGTTGTTCTTCTTCATCTGATCTGCAAGAATAACGAAAACATTGCTAAATTTTAATTGTTTCCTTTAAAGAAATAGAAACTCGATCAGACGGTAATAAAGGACAAAATGATAAAATTGTTTTCATCATTAGAAAAATTAATTAATAAATTTTTTATTTTGTACTATGATGAAAAAGCTCTATTCTTTAGAAACTACTATAATTTTAAAATATTACTGGCATAAGTTTGCTTGAGAAAAATTTTAATATCTTACCTACAGACTACACCAGTCTTTATTATTTTTTTGAATTTTTCTTACATTCTGATGGCAAACAATATTGTTAATTCGTCTAGCTTCTCATTTTACCATCAATTGCAGCAACACGAAGTTCCTAATATCTTGTTTAAATTGCGATAAAAAAAACGAGAAGTTTTGAAAATTTATTAAAACCAAAGACCTCCTAAAAACGTCAATAATGAAAAATTATACAATCATGAGGCAAAATTCGAGATGTACTTTTTAAAAATGTATTTCTTTCCTTAGTTTCATACTTCGATGAAGACAAAATTTCGAAAATTCTTTGGTAGACACTGTACAATTAAGTTCTGCAAAACATTTTTTCATAAACATTCTCCAGGTAGGTAGTCAACGTTTCAGAAAAAGACACAAATAATAAGTTTACCTAAAAATGAATTTTTTTAAATACGCTGTTTTGCAACACATACCGCAATGTTGCTCGTTTCCAGTGCTAAAGTCAAGTGATAAATTCGCGACTCTGGACAAAAATTTGACAGCAACAGTGTACCAGCAAAAGCAAAACAAGTATTGACTCTTATTACAAAAGTTTTTTGCTCCTACCATCAAACCAATCATGCATATTTCCTTTAATTTACCAACTTTTCTGTGCATGCGTTGCAAAAAATAATATTTGCAACTTGAGCACAAATATGACTGATGTGAATTCTTGTTCTATGAATATCTCAACTCGTCAAGAAGCATTCACTTTGCACTCTAGTGGCAAAATATACTACGAAGAAATGTAAAACTTTGTGTGAAACCTAAACGCACTCACAAAGACACACATAACCAAATCCAACTGCAGCGCGGGAGGAATGAGGTGGTTAAAATCTGAACAACTGTGTATTTTGCAGCATTTGTAAGTTTGTTCGTTAATGTCAGATTGTAGATCGGACTCACGAATCTGATTCTGGATTCCATTTTTTGCGTTTGATAAAACGTGTCTGTTTTGGTGGATTCGATTAATATGATTTAAACGGATTCATCAAATTTTTGAATCTACTTGAGAGTAAATTCTGAAAGCGGATGATAGATTCTTGTGATGATTAATATAAAATCTATACTTTTTTGATTGGCAAATAAAAAAACTTTTTACGAATTTTTCTCAACAGAATGTTTACAATGGGTACAGAATGTTGATGTACGATGGGAGGATACATTAATTTTGAAACTATATATTTTACAAAACGAACGCAAATGGCCATTTTCAGAAAATCCGTTTTGAATCAATAGAACAATTGATTAGAATCAGATTCAAGAATCCATTTGTCTAAACGAACATAATTATAATAAAAGCGGATAAAAACACGTAATTTTATTTGCTAAATCTGGCAAAAATTTTCATGTTTCATATAATCTTAATTTCAGTATCGTGTTCTTTCTCAGTCTGGCTGGTGAATCATTATGAAGGAACTTTAATAATAGATAGGTATGCTGGAGTGATATGAAGGCTAGGATACTATCAATACCATTAGATCTAATGAAAACTTTGATTTTTTGTGGTGTCTTTCAATTTAGCTGCAACTGAATTATTTTGACACAATTCAATCATTTCATTTCAGATACATAGTTTGATACAATGTATGAACATGAAAGAGGCTAAAATTTTTACAAATTTTTCCTCTCCACATTTGAGATACGGGGGAACTGCCTTCATTCAAGCATACCTATCGTATACTACGGTGCCTTAGCCTTAGCGATTCTTAAGGAACTTATTCCAGTTTTCAAGAGAATCAAATTTTAATGAAGAAATTTTTCTTAGTATGATCCGTTGATTTTTGACTCATAAAAATTATCATTCCAGTCATGCTAAGAGCTTTTTGGGTCACTTTTCAACGATTTTTCAACAAAATTTATTTCACGGAATGCATAGCTCGAACTGAAAAAAACAATAGACTAGGCTCTTTAAACCTGTGAAAAAATTTACACGATTTGCATTTCTTGCATAGTCGAGGAAACATTGGAAATGATTTTTGTATTTAATTTGATTTTGTTAAATAAACATTATTTCTACTTGAAAGTATTTCATAATTATGATTTTTTCATGAACTTTGTTTTCACTTTTTGTTAGACTTACTATCCTATGTGATGAGGGCATAAAAATGGATTACCTATTTTTTCTATTTACAGGTACCTAGTAGCCTACTTCAGAAATCTCTTGGATTTGGAGTATTTTATTTCATTTTGAATATGCAAGATAGATAACTATGCAATTTTTTCGCGAGATTTCTGACGCTTTTATCGATTTTTGTAGCAAACTTTGTTTTTTTCACTTTTTGTTGCATACGACGTCATATTTTGGCTATGAACCTCAGGTTAAACATTTCCAATGTTAAAACATAATAATGCAAATCCCTCTACGAAATATTTACTAAAACCTTTTCAATTTTTAAACTTTATAGATTCATAACTCTTCCCACCCTTAAAAGGAGGAGAATGCTGATTTTTAGATTAATTGGTCGTCTCATTCAACCTCTAAGCAGCCACAAAATGGAAATTGAAGGTAGATGAATTCATTTCACATACTTAGTTGTGCTAATGTAAGGACTAAATCTTCGGCCTTTAAAATCCCATCTGTATGATGAAATGGCCCCGGAAATACACAAATTTTCAAAATTTGATGTCAACAAAAATCTGCATTTCCAGAATCATCAGAGGTTGTCCAAGGTTGTTCTTCAAATGTTATGTTTATCTCATGGATATGTAACACCATACATGGAACGAGTGAAGTATTACCCAACCCCTTTAAAAAATGTAAGAAAATCTAAAAATAACTTGAAAATCCATTTTTGCTTTTACATAATCCATCAAGATTGGATAAAATCCATTCCTCAACTTTGTTTTCATACCATCATAAACAGTAATCACAGTAGAACACACATACAGATTGGATTTATGATACAGATGTTCCTGGGCCTGAAATGAAAAACTTAGAACTTTCACAGAAATAGATTTGAGAAGTTTCATTTTTTGTAATTTGTAATTTCTAGATACATTTCTCGTGATTAAGAAGATCATGAAAGATCTTAATTTTCCCACTTTACTTATCTGACTAATAATATGGAACTAATTATTTGAATGTAATGAGAATCTCCACAACACTGGTATTTTCATCTAGAATTTAGGTGTGAAATTTGACATTGATATTTAGTAATAAACTATAGTTTTTCTAGATTTTATTTCATACTACATTCGTGGTTTCCTTGTTTTATAATACTTGGTGATAACCAAATTGGATAGTTTCCAATCATGTACCCGGAAAAATTCTGTAATCTTGCCCATATAAGCATGTTTATGAAACTGCATTCAGGGAGGTAAATGTTTCCCAATTATTTCCAGTTTGATAAATAATTATAATGAAGTCTTACACTGTTTTACAGTTTCCAAACTTTATACACTATTCACTGGTATGAAACAAATCCATAATCCTCACTGAGTTTCCCCCTATGGTACTATGGATTCTTCAAACAGGCCATTTCCAGAGCCAAAATTTCCTGAATCCAAAAAATATTATTACTTTCTCTTCATTTAACAGGTCCTATATATGATGATATGAAACAAAGCTGATATTTCCTTTTTCTTTCTCACTTATGAGAATAATATTATTCTGATAACAAAATGAAGAAATTAGATTTTTCATAATTCTGATTTTTAATTTCAGTACTATTGTGATAGTTTTCTTCATAATAGTTTCACACAGTATGTGATATGAAGATTGGAGACTGATAATTCTGTTGAAAGTAGCTTTGTAATTCCTGTTGTGGTCCTGTATTTCACCAATCTTAGAATTTTAAAAGTTTGTTATTTCCGGATCCATTTAACCTAATTGAAAAGTTTTTAAAAAATGATAATTCTCAAATTATATAAATTCGTCTAATTATACGTAATAAATTTCAATAAATGTAATAAGTATCTCTCAAACTTTATCACCTCCATTCAATATGAAATGGTGAAGTTTTATTTTGATTTATGGTAAAAAAACATTATAATTTCCAGTTTGGATAATACTGATAATAAGGTCATGCATAGTTTTACAGTTTTTGGACTACAGACTATAAACATTAATATGAAACAAATGTGCTTTCCATCTGTTTTTTTTCTTACAATATGGAACTTTGATCCAGTCGCAGTTCTGGGTCTAGAAAAACCTTTATCCTAAATCTGATCTGTACGTGTATTTTACTGTGATTACTGTCTATGATGGTATGAAACAAAGTTTAGAAATGGATTTTGTCCAATCTGGACAGATTATGTAAAAGCAAAAATGAATTTTCAAGTTATTTTTAGATTTTCTTACGTTTTTTCAAAGGAGTTGGGTAATACTTCATTCGTTCCATGTACGGTGTTACATACCCATGAGATAAACATAATATTTGAAGGACAACCCTGGAAAACCTTTGATGATTTTGGAAATGCGGGATTTTGTTGACATCAAATTTTGAAAATTTGCGCATTTCTGGGCCCATTTCATCATATAGATGGAATTTTGAAGGCCGAAGATTTAGTTCTTATATTAGTACAACTAAGTATGTGAAATTAATTCATCTACCTTCACTTTCTCTTTTGTGGCTACTTAGAGGTTAATACAATCAGTTTGTGACGTACCATTCAAATATTATGTACTCGGTACTCCAGAAGCGCTTCGTGCACACAGTTGATTTACCCAGTCCAAGGAATTCATAGGAGTCAAGTTTAGAAATATGGTTTTTTGTTCCAAGTAATTTCAACAGGAAAACGTTCGAATGAATCTATTTAGAAGAAATGCGACGGACAATCATGTCGTCAATAGTTCTATTAACATGCGGTATCGAGAACGTCAAAAGACGACGAATTAATGAGAAGTCAAAAATCAAAACATTTAAAACTGTCACGTGGTCTCAAAAACTGGAAAGATATTAATTTCTGAGCGAGTCAAAACGAATGTTATCGTCATAATCAGGACTTTTCAAAGACACCATGGAAAAGGATGTTGTCTTCTCTAACACACATGTTTTGCAGAGCAACTCAAAAATTGCTAATATCTTGTAATTGCACTGAATCAATTTTTGACAAATTCGAAGAGTAAAACCATTTTCTTATCATCAATCCTTTCACTGAGACTGGATTCTTCCGGACAATGAATTTCTTTAAGATTGTCCCTAAAAAACCGTTAACGGATATTTGACCGAGTAAAGACGATGATGATTTTTTTTCTGTTCCCGTGAGCAGACATTATTATTATTATTATTATTCTCTCCTCTTCCCCGCTCAAATTGTACAACAAAACGAACCATAATATTACATATTAAATTGTCAATACGATCAGTAGAACGACGCTACAATAAACGAAGACTGGAAAATACATTTAGTTTTTTCCCTTTTTTCTTTTTTTTCTTTTTTTTTTATTTATTATTTCTTCGAAGATTGGACACAAGATCAATGCCCGAATAAATTAGTAACGCTCCACCAATTGTATAAGTTATTTTTTCTTCGTGAATAATACCAGAAAATGATCTCCGAACGAAACACGGTCATTATATATTGTTAGAAAATATAAGGAAAAAAAGAATTTTTTTAACGTAGAAAGAAAGAGATCACGACGAAAATCTGTAAGGCAATACCTATCGCTACACACTTACCGGAGACTGGCTAAAATATTTCAGAATAAGTTCACAGAGACAATCAGGGATGGCAATACTAATTAATAACGTACATATCGAACAAACTGAAAAGAGACAATCACATTAGTAGGAACACTGCGACACAAAATACCGTTCTCTCAAATATATTTTCGATATCAGCCAAACTACTACACAATATTGGCATACTGATACTGCCATTTGAAGTAATAAAAGATGAAAAAAAAAAAATGAATGTCAGAATTTTCCAAGGGATGGAGCAAACCCATAGCCACAAAAATGATAAATCGGGGGTAAAATTTTATTTCTTCATCCTGTTGATGCGAATTTATGAAAACAAATGAATATACTTCCTTCCTTCCTCATTGACCACTCCTGCTTTTTCCTCAAAAGTAATATTCGAACAGAACGCCAAAAAGCTGACTCACCTTTAATGTGCAGATATCACACAAGTATTATCAATATCAATATTATCGACCAAGAGTAAAATAATACCATCATATCATAACAATCACGAGATACGAAAACTTTCGACATGTAAAATTTTCTGCAGTTGTTTTAACAGCACCAGCATCCCCCGCGGCCGAAAAAAAGACCGCGAAAAAAAAAAGACACCCTCAACTTAGGAACAAGTTGTCGTTTGGAAGAGTAGAAAAGAGATGGGACGGGGGGGGCGTGAAAATACCAAGAACCCGTCATCGAGTGCACTCAAAATGCACGCAGCATAATTGAAAACCATTCTTCTTCGTTGAAGGTATTAATATACGATAAAAAGTAACCAACGTTTGACATCCTTGTCGACAATTTTTCAAGTAGCATCGTAAACTCGCATGCTCACATTATTCTTTTTACGTCGTATTTCTTTTGAAGTCTTACTTTTTTTTTTACTTTTTTTTTTTGGAATTTCCATTATTTTTTGTTTCACTGCCTAATTTTTTTCACCGTCAAGTACATATTTTTATGGTAGTCTGGTAAAGTCTATGTAAATTATACATTGAGATTCCAGATAAAACGGAAAATCTTCGCTGAAGAAACCAAGAACAATATTGGAAAAATCGTTGCGAGACTGTGCGAGTACCTTCGAATGGAAAAATGCTAACACCAAATCACACATGGATAAATTTCTGACATAACTGAAATTAAAGGTTTTCTATGGTTAGACATCGTAAAAAAGAAATCCGGGCTAGGAGAAAAAAAATTTAAAATTGCAACCAAGTTCAGGTGTAGTACTCGGGATCTATTTGTGGGAGAATTTTTACAATTTTCAGAAGTTTTTTAGTAGATTTTCATGGAAAATCCACTATTTTTCTATTTTATTTAAATTTGGGGCCCCTAAAAATCCCGGACTCGGGGAAAATCCCCTTCACTCCTCACGCCAGACCTGTCATGATGAAGCGAAGAGAGCCAGAATAAAACGCCAAAACTGTTGAAAGTCAAAACAAAAATGCAGGACTGTGATGCCCTTTATGCTCAGTAACCAGAAATACGAGTAATTATCACAGACACAGAGTCAGAGTAGGGCAAGAATAAAATTATTCATCTTTTTTTCCAATGAAAATTAAAAACCTCAAAAATTCACGAAAGTAGAAAAATTCCTGACATTTCAGCATTTTAAAAATTTCCGTCCCTTACAGAGAATCCAATTCTAAAACTAAAACAACTGACATGTCCAGTTTTTCCGAATGGATAGTAACCTTACATGCGGATTTAAAAGAGAATATGAAGATGATTGGGAGAAATAAATTAGGCGATAATAGCATTTGTAGACGTAAAAGCTCGATTTTGGGGGTATCCAGGGATTACTTCATTAACTTTTCAGACAAAAATGTTTACATAGATCACTGGAAAACCTGGACATGAAGAAAATAGGTTCAAGTCTTCTTCTTTTACCGGATGATTGGTGTGTTGACAACAGTACGAAAAGGGAGTTTGCGTGGCATATCGAGGAACATGGGGGTGTGAAAATTACTTAATCAGAGTCAGTTAATTGTACAAAATAATGAAGTAATATAATAAAGAACGAAAAGTATAAAAGTGAATCAGAAGAAAGATGATAATGAAGATGACAATGGCAGCTATATTCAATTTCAGATCAAGAATTGGACCAGTCCAGAACTAGTCCCGCACAATAGCTTTCTTAGAAGGAAAAATATATCGAATGTAGGAATGTGGTGAACCCAAGGAAGCTCCTTCAGCAAGTTGTTACAATAATACATGTACCATAACGTATTTTTGTTATGTAAACATATGTTCATAGACTTAGAAACGAAGCCTAATATCCTCTAAAATACACCCACATGTTTTCTATGCATTCAGTACTTATTTCAATACTTTTAAATAATATTATTATCATCTCCAAATTCCAAGAATACACACTCCTGTCTACAAATTCAGTAATACTCCTACATGCATATATTTATTCCTAATCAGCAATTTTGTTAATACACACGTTTCTTGGACAATCACTCATTTTGTATATTTTTACAAATTCTCTCGAATTGTATATTCATCATATTCCTATTTTTGGAATGTCATTTCTCTCTTTTCCCTACCACACTATTATCACCAACAACTTTAGCCTAATATACCATATTTTCGTAGATGTATTTTACTCTTTCGTACACTATAATTCGACAAACATCACTTACAGCTTTTACATATTTTACGGGCAGTATATATTTTACATACTAAAAAATTACTTATAATCTTGTATTGAATTTTATTTATACGTTACTAATAATATCATTACACGAGTATTTAGTATTTTTATAATTTCATTCGAAGGTATCCGAAGTGAGCTCGAATTCAGTAAAAAGAGATGAAGAAGATAAACATGTAACACGTGACACAATCATTAAGAGTTTGCGGAATCACTTGGAAAGAAGATTGGTTGAAGTGGCTGTTTTTCAAATAGTCCCAATGCGACTTTAGTAGTTTGAAAACATGAGAACTGATTTATAGAAGGCTGTTTTGGGGCCAAATCCAAGAATGATACTAAAGTAATAACCATATCTTAGGAGTCACTTACAGATATAAAGACTTAAATATAATTTTATTCATGTTTACGCGGATACAATTTATGCAATTAATAATGGAAATATTACACTAAAAATTAGTTTTTGAAAAATACGGTTTTATGAGATATGTAAAACGTTGTGTGATGTGAAACTTAGCACACTCTTGCGCAGACACAGAAACATGTAACACCAAACCCAGCACTTTGGTGGTCGCATAAAATACTTTGCAAAATTGAAATTGCGAGCAATTAGAATGAATTCGCATAAAAACGTAAGAATTACTCAAGTATCGTTCTTGCATTCGGTCCATAGAATTATGGATAAAATTTCAATTTCCATAAGCTTCTAATATAAGGACGGATAAATTTGAGACTAAGGATTTTCATAGAGCGGATGTTACAATAACACCTTAAACCAATGCTCAACTGAAATCAGCTCAAGTAGAGAACTACTCGGAGTCATTCGGCTATTCAACTAATATTTACGACGTAACATACTTAAATGACAATTAAAATGACGTAAACGATAGTAGAATAGTTCTTCGCTTGAGCCGAGTGCAGTAAAGCATTGGTTTGAGCTTTGACTGTAACACCCGATTATAGGTAGAAACACTGAGTGCTGAAATTAAAAATAAAAGTAAAAAGCTCATAAACTTAGGAATTTTTAGCCAACAACGAATATGAGTAAAATACTACTTTCTAACCTAAAATTCGATCTGTGCAAGACGTAATTCGCTAAGATGTTGAAAAACAACGTGATTTCTACGAGAAATTCACTATAAACTGATCTGAGCAGGAATCAAACTTGAAATTTTCATGTCAGTAACATTGGAGACTCATTTAAACACACGATTTCGATAAGATTTCACGATCACATTCTCATCTTTGAAAACTAAACATCCCACCAGAAAAAGCACTAAAAAAGGGCACATTGTACGGCAGCGATTTACATTGCAGTACATTACAAGACTAAATTTATTTCGTAACCTAAATGTAGTTTTCGGTGAATGGAATTTTCCTATCAAGTTAACATTTCGTGCACATTCCGGCAAATTTAATACTGAAAAAACCACGAGCCCCGAAAATGAGTAAAAAACTTAACAAGTTAAAATTAAGATAAGTTTTAAAACGTTGTAATTTGGCCGAATATCGTTCGTAAAACGAAATTCAACCGACTTAAGAGACCAGTCTTAAAAACCATAGTGGATATACAATACAAAGTTCACAAGTGAACTATTTTCTCTGAACTTCTTGATCCCCCTATCCCTAAAAAAAAATTAAGTCCAAAGGAGGAAGCCGGTCGTAACTGAATATTTAGAGCAGAAAATTTCATTTTTTTCATTTCAACTCGTGAAGGAAAAAAGGAGTGAACTTCTTAACTACACGTTGACCTTCTAGGATGTTATACTAAATTCATTTCAATTAATTCCATCTTGGAAATTATGATCCGAAAACCTATAGCTAAATTTCGAGTGCTCATCATGAATAGCAGAATTTGGATATTTTTCTAATTTCAATAATTTATTCATTGCAGCACACATTTTGCACAATCCTGTTCGACCAACCTGTACATTTACAGTTTATACGGGCCTGTATTTTACGGAAACGTATCTAGAAATTTTATTTTAGGTTCGATTTTGATGAGAGTTTATTAAAATTCCAAGTTGAACGGAGGGGTCCAACTACCAGGACACTTCTCCAGCTAAACCGCTGAAAAAAACATCCGATATTCTATTCAGTTTCTGAAAAACTGAAGTTTTTGACTTAGATCGTTACTACAAGCAAGTCTTCAATTATTGTGAAAAAAGCATTGGATTCGGTTACAAACTAGCGGTAAACATTCCACTACAACATGCAAATGGCTGATGAACCTAAATCGGCTCCGAACTGTCACAAACTTTTTCAGTAACCACCATTCCACACTTATTTCTTCATTGCAGATGGAAAAAACATCGTCTGGCGTACCTTTTTCTCTTCGAGTGCGTTAAACTGGAGGCAACAGTACCGGAATTGGAGCTGGAGCACGATTGCGGTCCGACGGGCACCACATTCGGCAGCAGCGGACTAGTCATCATTTGATGGTGGGGATGCGGCGGTACCGCGGGTGGCTCCGAGTGCGTCGGCAAATATGTAGGCCCAGCCGGCGGCGACACATAATGCGGCACCCCCGGTGACCCCGTCAAGCCACCTGTATACGTGTACATTGGCTCGAACCCCCCTTCAAACCATAGTATTTATCCACCACAGCGTCTGTGGAAGTCGTAAAATCACAAAATTCTTCTTCTAGCAATACGACGACGACGACGACGACAGCGGTGAGGGTGGAGCTGGGGTTTGGAGGGTGGGTAACGCGTATTGACGGGGGTACCTAGGTCGTCTCCGGGGAAAAAATGAAAACAATATTCAAGTGTAATTGAAAATATTGAAAATCTGTATTTGTTTCCGCGATATACACAGCATTAACACGAATACACATATATATTTATTGAGAGAAAGAGAGAGACCACGACACCAGAGTTGGTATACTCATTAATATTTACACGTAAAATCACGAATTAAAAATCTATTATTTTCTTTTCTTTTTTTTCCTTTTTACTTCTTTACGTTTCGTGTATGGTATATGTAGAGGCGCGATCCTCATTTTACGATGACGTCGTCGGAAAACGTAATAAATTTTTGTGTAAACATTTTTCGAATAACAAAACGAGTTTGTAAAATTGAACTCATATTCGATGCACTAGGTTTAAAATAAGAAATACGAAAATTTTTCTGTTTCCCCGACGCCACTTATTTCATTTTTATTTCTGACTAATAAAAAGACAAAACTTTCGACATCGAGAAAATCGAACGAACGCGAAACGACGACCCCGACAAGACGAAGCACGATAGAGAACTGAACGTCTGAACTTGTGGCACCGAAAAACTAACTGAAGAACTGTTTGGTGCAGTGGAGTGGTTGCTGGTCGGCTGGTTGGTTGGTTGGTGCTCCCAACGAAACGATTCTCGAGTCTCATCCCACCAGTCAGTGGCGTAGAGTACTTCTTTTACGGTTTGCTTGTGTGAGTGCCTAACTGCGGACCTGCACGGATGTGTGTTTGTGATAGTCCGATAGAAGTTAACTTACAATAGTTTTTCAATTTTTTACAAACTCACACACGAATACACTTTGAAATATCTACCGTTCAAAAACAGATAGGACAGAACTCACGTTCTCAAAGTATACCGTATGAATATACAGTATACTATACACCAATGTGCGGTATCTGCACTATACTATATTTTTATTTCCTTTTTTTTCTGTTTTTTACTCTTTCTACGAATACTCGTCGACGGCAAAGAATTCAGGGTTTCTCATGTTGAGATCATCGTATTAATGTTGATGATATTCAGCGCGCACTGAGGCAGTCCATTCACGAGGGACGACAGTCCGACACAGAAAAATACTTTATAAGCAATCGGACGCAAAAGTCACGAGGAAAACATCGACGTCCACCCCGAAAGTCAGCAGGGGAAAGTAGCGGTGCAGCCAAAGGGGAGACTGTATAATTTTGTAGAACAAAGCTACACAACTTAGTTTTCGTGTCTTTAAGAAACAAGACAACTGGTAACATACATGGCTGCTTAAAGGTGCAATACCGACATCGACTCAGAGGTATTTCGTTAAATTAAGAATCCTCATCGTTTTCATTTCAATCTTTGCTTCCGAAAAGCCTGAATGAAAAATTTGGTTCGACTCAAATGGTTCACGAATTCAAATGACAAAGGTCATAGCATACAATTTGTGCGAAATATTATCTACCGTTCAAACTCCAGGCAGCCGCAAAATTCCTATTAAAGGTAGATGAATTCATTTCACACACTTAGTTATATTAATGTACAGAAAAAATTTTCAACCTTTAAAATCCTGTCTGTATAATAAAACGGAGCCGGAAATACACGAATTTTCATAATTTGATGCGATCAAAAATCTACAATTCTGAAATCATTAGAGGTTGTCCTGGGTTGCCCTTGGAAGAATCACATTTATCTCATTATTATGAAATACAGCATATGAAACCAACGAATCATTGCATAACACCATTGAAAAAACATAAGGTAATCTGAAAAAATCTGATAATACCTTGAAAATCCGTTTTTGCTTTTTAGTAATCCATCCAAATTGGATAAAATCCATTTCCAAACTTTGTTCCAAACCATCATAGATAATAATCACAGCGAACATACATACAGATCGAATTTTGGGTAAAAGTGTTTCTGGGCCCAGAATGAAAAATATAGAAACAGTTTTCATACAACTCAATTTTGGAAAAGTTTCATTTTTTATCATTTGTAATTTCCGAATCCATTTCATCTGATTGAGAATATTATAGAAGATCCTAATTTTCACATATACTCATCTGATTAATTATGGGGAACAAATTTTTTGAAAATAATTAAAATCTGCACAAACCTAGTATTTTCAACCAGAATCCAATGTAAAATTTGGTTGTAATTTTTAGTAACAGACCATAATTTTTCTAGAATTTCTACTGCACTTCTTTCATGATTTTTTTGTTTTATAATATTTGGTGGTAACCAAATTGGATAATTTCCAATCATATACGCGGAAAATTTCAGTATATAAGTGCTTATAAGTACATACATATTTATGAAACTGCATTCAGAGATGCAGATGTTTCGCAATTATTTCTGGTTTAATAAATAATTTGTTACAATGAAGTCACTAACAGTTTTCCAGTTTTTATGCTTCATACACAATTCACTAATCATGGAACAATACATCATTCTCATTGAGTTTCTCCATGTGGTAATAAGGATTTTTCAGACAGAGCCTTTCCAGAGCCAAAATTTTCTCAAACAAAAATATATTATTGTAATTTCTTCATTAAATATAGGTCACATACATGATAATGCTAGGCGAATTTAATGTTTTTTTTAAATTTTTTTTTTTTTCAATTACAAAAATAATTATTACGATGACCAATAATATATGAAGACATTAATTTTTAATAATTTTGGTTTTTAATTTGCAGACTGTTGTGATGGTTTTTTTCATAATAATTCCGCACAATATGCAACATCAAGATTGGAAACATAATATTGCTGAAAGAAACTTTGTAAAAAATGTGTTTATGGTCCCATAATTCACAAATTTTGAAATTTTGAAAATTTATTTCTAGATTCATTTCAGAGAATATAATACTTCTCAGAATATAGTCATTTGTCTAATTATAACGAATAAATTTCATAAAATGTAATAAGTATCTTTCAAACTCTATATCTTCATTCAGTATCCAAGTGTGAAATTTTATGTTGATTTTTGGTAAAAGACGATGTTTTTCTAAATTTTGTTCCTCACCTCATTCTCAACGTTTTTGAATAGTTAACAATTGAGTATCAAGAATAACACCATGAATGTATATTCATAGCTTTGGAAGCACTTTTTAATGGATCTGTTCAAAGCTTATGTCCACTTTGGGTAATACTGATAACTATACGTTACTCCAGTTTTGCTTGCATCTGTGTATTTTGTCATTTGTTTTGGAGTTTCACATTTTCTCCCCCTCCAACAAAATTTCAAAACACAGTAAACAGCAAAAATGTAAATCATATGTAGAGGCTTCAATATAGGATGCGTTGATTTAAAGAAAAAGAGTAACAGATATTATAAGTATATAGAAAGAGGGAGTGAGAGATCAGTTGTTTCATTCTCTTTTTTTTTTTTTTGTTCAGCTTTATACTGCCAAGAAAAAAACGTAAATTACGAATTTTGGAGAAAATTAGCAACTTAACCCACAGAGAGGCTAGAGACTTCGATACTGGCTTTAAAAATTACTTGGAACAATACAATCATGAAAATTTCCACCCAATCTGTAAAGCAGTTCTACAGTTATGAGCAAACAAACATAGTTAATTTGAATTTTATTAATATAGATGAAGTCTAACATAGTTTTCCAGTTTTTAGGTTTCAGACTCTGAACATTAACATGGAACAAATATGCTCTACTTATTTTTGCTTTTTAGAAAATGGGACATTGATCCAGATGCAGTTCCTGGCCCAGGAAAACTTTTATCCGAAATCTAATCTGTACTTCTATTCTATTATAATTAGTAATTACTGTCTAGGATAGTATGGAGCAAAGTTTAGTAAGTTAGGTAAAAATTAATTTTTAAAAATACGCTTTTATAACACGAACTAAACTCCTCCCAACGTCACATTCAAAAAAAAAAATTTAAACCAGAAAAAGAAAAAACTGACACGATGGGAGTTCAAACATGATAACCCCCAACTGAAGAGCCACATACAACCACCATATTAAAGGATAGAAAATAGGAAGTAACTTGAGTTGAAAACAAAAGCACCTTGATAAGAAACAACTGATAACAACAATCAGCGCCCCTAGATCTTAGTACAAGAACTACGTCAAATTTCATCGCGTTTGAGACTACAATAAAAGGTATAAAAATGAACTTCATCTAATCTGGACACGTAAATGTAAAAATGGATTTTCGAGGTATTCTTAGATTTTTTTTCGATTTTCTTGTTTTTTTAGAGGTGTGTTCCATATACCAGCGTTACGTACCAATGAAATAAATATAAAGTTCAAAGGGCAACATTGGACAACATTCAGTGACTTTGGAATTTCAGGTTTTTGATGGCATCAAATTTTTAAAATTCCCATATTTCCGGCTCCGTTTCATTACATAGAATACATTTTAAAGCCTAAAAATTTAGTTTTTATGTATTAGTACAACTAAATAAGTATGTGAAATAAATTAACCAATAATTACTTGAAATTTCGTGGCTGCCAGGAGTTTAGGACAAAAAATCATCAGCAAATTTCAGTGCCTTTCATACGTCTTTGTTATCAAAAATTTTTGGGAAATATGATTTTTTTCTTAATTGGTTGCACTGATTATAATCCTATTTCGAGATAGAGGAAAACCCAAAAGAATTCAATCGAAGCAATAGAAAACATCCTTGGGAAAACGAATGAACTCCAAAGCAATCATACTTAAAAAAAATAAAAAACCGTGGCTGCATTTTGCCAACAAGCACTATCAATGTTTTTTTCAGAGACGCAGTCAGGAGATTCGGTGTCATTGAACTGAAATGTTAAAAACCACTTTCTAGTAACGAAGCTGAAATAATACTTCCGGAATGGGGCCCACGGTCCAGTCAGAGTTTCCTCAAATGAAAATAATTAAAACGTGATTATATGGTTTTTCTCAACAGTGCATATTTTCGAATTCTTACTGGAGGGATTCCACAAGATTTTGTAGGCCTTCATTCACCTCTGACTGCGCTAAAGTTTTCTAAATAATTAAAGAAGATGAAAACATAAATTTTTTGAGTCATGAAAGTTTTTTTGAACTAAAATTATTTCATCACCTCATTGATCAATATTAATTAGGCCTCTGTTCGGTATTTAATAGTGAATTTTGTTGTTTCCGAGGAGCAAGTTGTGTCAAGCAGGTCTCATAGAGCTTCACATGACCATACACATATAGTACATAACTTGATTTCTCTCACTTTGGTCGTTTTCACGAGCAGATTTTTGACAATTTTTGTTTTATTTAAAATTTTTTCTCTTCAACGATGAAAAATTGGAGGCACATTTCCAAAGTTTTCCTCATGATGTATTTTTGAAAGATAACTGCAGACGATACTTTTCCCCTTAAAAATATTAACGTGGTATGGCACATAAAATTTCCTCAACTTCATTCAGCACATTCAAAATAAACCAATGTTTTCCTGAAATTTACTTTCCATCAACCTGATAAATTTTAAACAATTAGTTCGAATCGGTGCTAATTTCTAGTATTCTCTGTTTTGAAATATTACCGAAATAGATACGGGTTACACGGTTTAATATTGTTTTTAAGCATTTCTGACTCAGATTCCTTTCAAAGAAAAAAATTAAAATGATAAATGTGTTTTACTATCAATGTCCAACGAAAAAAAAAATTCCACTCATCTGTTTCTTTTCTTCGATGATATTTCCTCTCTTTTAGGTCACAACGTTAAATGCTTACGGAAGAAACAACTTTATTCCACACTTCGCACATTTTTGAAAAAATTTGAAAAATTTATTTCTCTAAACACCAACATGGTTTGAAATGAAAATTTTAATTATTATTTTATTAAAAATCTAATTTTTAGCATCCCAGAAATAAATTCACGAACATTATACATACACAATTATGTGAAAACTACGAAATGATTTTTTTTTGAAATGGCTAAAAACAGGAGGAGAGCTTTGAGAAAAAATGTAGCACTTAACAGTCACGGTAAACTAAAAGAACACCTATATTGGGAGCCACCATTATCGAAAAATAATGGTTTCAAAGAAAAACTTTTCATAAAATCTGAGTAAATTACCTCAAAAACTATCAGCATACACATAGTTCATCAAAAATATAAATATTTTCTGAAAAGGCTCTAATTTAAAAACAACTTCACACCATATCTCCACCTTTCTTCCATCCCCTCCCCTCCATTCATAAAATAACGAAAAATTTGCCAAGTAATTGTAAATTCTTAAACTATCACTGGCAAAAAAATTAATTCGGGATGAAAATTTCGCATAAGATAAAGACCCAAATCAATGAATAACTCAGAAAATTCATCAAAGTCCAACCATACCTGATAGAAAAAAAAATCGCTTTCACCTTCGATAATCGGAAAATTTTACAAGAGGTATCACATATATCGTAACTTTAGAGAATAGAGGCTGAATTATAAAAATTCTGGAAGAGCAGGTAATATCAAATCATTGTTTACTCAACAACAAACATATAATGAGATACCCCAACCGAACGTAAACAAATAAACTGGGTACTCCACGAATCTTCTCGATGCTTATACATGATACCACTAACTTTCATATAATTTAACAGAACTTCTTTCACTAATATTACAGAGTCGGTTTTTGAGAACGTACTTCTCAAAACACATACTTCCAAAGTTTTTCATTTTTCAAATGATAGATAGCCTAGAACATAGACTGCTTGCATCCACAAAGCCATTTGGTAATATTCGACCACAAAGAAATTCATTTTTCACAACGGTTTGTTCAACTATATGAAAGTATAAATGAAAATCTGCAACAAGAACCGAAAGTGTAGGGTATTCTCATAATGAATCTCGTAATAATAATCATCGATTTTACTTTTCGCTAATGACAGAGGCAATTGAATATTTTTCTAATAATGATAATATGACCGTAATCATTAAAAATTAATACACAAGTTTAACATTCTCTCCAACAGCAAGTGGATTAAATTATTCTTTAACTACGTATTTCAAAATGGTTCGAAAAAATATTTCGATGGAATGGTTCCAAAAACTGGCGACAAAAAATTACTAATATAGAACTAAATGGTTTCAGGCAAAAATTTTCAAAGGAAAAATCAAAATTCTTCCAGTAATTTGAGAAGTTAAGTTTGAAAGTGGAAATTTTCCTTCAGACTTTCCCTTCATACTTCCTTCACTCTCAGTTTAACAAAATTTAAGCTAAACATAGCTCATAAATAACTACATTTATCCTCTCAGAGATTATTTTCGCACCAGGAACAAAGCAGCATATTTTCAATTTTCAAAAATTCAATCAAGTTTAAAATTGTACATAGTTTTCACGCTCTTACTTTTAATTAATGGCTTATTTAAATAAATATTAAAGGGAAATAGCTTTCCATTGCTCCATCTCTTTAGGCTTGCCTTCGCGTAAGATTAAGCAATGTGCTCATTTTGTTTTACCATATTAAAAAATTTAATTTGATGAACATGAAAAAAAGGATTCTTCGCAAAATTTAAGAAATTATCAGAATTAAAATCAAACCACTCAAAACCGAATTCTTCATCTGAAATATCCTGCATATTTGAATGGCCACATACTATTCAACCTCATTCAAAACCAATACTTGAAGAGGATTTCGATCCGATAAACAACATAGTGCACTCAAATAACTGAGTAGAAAGCTTCTCACATCAATAATATTAAAATCATGTTTTTATAGTACTTCCAACAAACAAAAATCTCAATATTCTTCGAATTAAGCGATTAGAGAATGTATTATAGACAGCTACAAAATAATGGATTCGTGAAAAGAACAAATTGTCCATAAATAATGAGAACAATGAATGGAATCAAGAACAGATGAAGACTTGAATTTTACTCACTTGAGGTGGGTAAGTTGTATTTCCTCCCAATTATCAGTAAACAGAAAATGTTTAATATCAGACTGTTTCTATTTTTCTAACATTCAAATATCTAATTGTTTATAAATTTCAATAAAGATGAATCTTCGAACAACAACGGGAGTTCAAACTCACATAACCAAACTTCGCAAAGAATAATGCCAACTAGGTACGATTGTCCTACATCACCGCAATACAATGAATTAACATAACTTACGCAATAGAGCCTGCTCGACGTTTCTGGAGCACCACTTTACTGGTGTCACTGCCTGAAAATAGAATAAACTTGCGTTAGTTTGTAGTTTACCCAAATGAAGAAACACGTAAAACCTTAACAATACAATGGCCATATTTTCGACAAATTAAAACAAAAATACGAGGATGAGTATAGACCTCCGTAGAAAAAAATTATTTTCTAATGAAGACGATATTGATAATAATTACAACCTAAATTGGTCTAATGAAATATTGCTTAAGATATCAGTCCGATGATAAAAACAGTATCAAGTTTAACAAGAATCCATGTCTTGACCTAATAAAGCATGTGAAAATACAAAATATAAGTAAATAAAAAAACTGATCGAAAAAACTGAGAGAGAAAGCTCAACTTTCTGTCCTCATAAGTCAAAGATTACATATTCAGCAACAATCACCTGATATAGGATGAGTAATAGCTGACATCAGATCGAACAAAAGGACATTGCGTTAGTCAAAATGCAGAACTTCAATATAATTCGATGAACAAAACGAGAGGCAACAAGAACTATTTAGTGTCACAAATTCAAGTCATGAAACTTACATTTAGGGGAAACTGAACAGAACATGGCGATTTCTGTTTATTGCAAAAGCGAAACCATAGACCAAGGTTTATCGCTTCATAAGGTTTACCACTTTACACATAGTGTAGCATAAGTATCGATACTATCGATGAACTATCGATAGTTACATCGATAGTCTTTCTCATAAGTGACTATCGATAGCTATCGATAGATGAAACATACTAACATAATTTTAATTTAATTATTAGGTTTGGTAACACTGCTGCCAAGAACCTATTACAATCACCTTCGAGGATATATATATGATGGAGATGACATATGGGCAGTTTCGGTGTCTAACCGATAGAAAGCGCGTCCACAAACACGTGTAATTCCATCTATATATGATTGGAGGAAAATCTCACCACGTGCATTTGTTTATAAACACAGGCTTACGAAGTACCTCACTTTTACACCGATTTTCGATTCTGATTGGTTGAAGCGTTCAGTCTGGGGTACTTCGTACGCCAGCACGCGGTATCTATTGTCTGGACACTCAAACCCATGTTAAAATTTAAAACTGTTCCATGTCTTCTCCATCATAAATAATAATTATATCCTCGAAGCAATCGCCAATTTTTTTTTTACGATTTTAGGCAAAATTTTCATCTTAACTTCTACTATTCTAGTCTTCTACTAATACCATTAGCATTAATCATAGCTGGATTCTGCATTATTTATTTAATAATTTCGTTCCTTGAAAAAGTTGAAATAAGCATTTAATTATTTTGTCATTAGTTTATTAGTTTTCCGTTGATTTGTCTTATCCATTTAAGTAGATTCCATCTCATGTGAAATCTGTTCAAGTTCAAAAATCAGTTGCTTTAACTTAAGTTTACTTATGTTGTAGGCGAATTCAATAATCGAATGTAAGTGGACTGTCTTGCTTCGGATAATTTTGTTATTTTATTATTATTCTATGTTTCCTAATTTCATTATTTTTTCATTATAGGTGCAAAGGCTAAACCTATTGCAGTTTTGAATCAAAACAGCTTGTTATTTATGGGAATTATGGGGAATTGGTATTGTGATCTGTGATTCACTGATTTCTTTGAGATTTGTGTAAATATGTAATTATGAAACATGTGTGAAAGCGTTAACTTTGACATTTATGTAAATCTTACAATAAACCAACAAATTGAACAATAATTGCGCATGCTTCAAAACTTAAGTTCGGTTACAAATGCATCAACCACAGGTAATAACTACTAATTAGTAATTAATAATAATTAAATGTTCGTTCAATTTCACAAAATTATTACTTGTTATTTCATGTTGAAAAACTTTCTGAAGATTTATTCTTAATGTCTTACAAGTTACAAAGGTGACAATTATATTGCTCGGATGTCATCTGTCATCTTTTGAAGTTAATCAACAAACTGATCATGATCGAACCGGTAAAATTCCGTAGAAAGTATTTTCCTGGCGTAAAAAGTGATCAAAGTAAGTTTTAGTTGTTCTTTCATTTAATACTATACGAAATTTGAAGGTTTAAGTGAAATTTTCTCAGCCAATTGTATTTGTTTTCCAATCTAGCATTTACCATGGACAATTATTTAAATTTGTCATTGGCTGAGCGAATAGTAACGTTCAATCCGGATACATTTGTTTAGTTGTTTTTAGGATGCTTGTATGGTCGCGATCCTATTGATTTTATGGAACACATGTCCCGTATGAAATTTGTGATCAATCACATGTGAGTGAATAATTTCCTATACTATAACTTTGTCACTATTCCTTTTTTATTTAGAAAGAAATTTTTGTAAAATTTTAGTTTTTGTGCTCTGATTTCTTGATATCTGAATATAAATTGTATCGATTATAGCATGTATATAAAATTTCGGTAAAATTGGAGCATAGCAGCTGTTAACTTGTATAGAACCGAAATTTTCCTTCTCAATTCATTATTTTTCGATGTACAGCGCAAAAAATTTGTAAGTTAATCATTTATTACGCCTATTTTTTCATCAACACCCACCATTCCCGGAATTTTCGTCGCCTGATAATACTATTACATCAGATTCAACGACAGGTGAAGAGAGTCAGCCATATCAGCCTCCGACAAGAAAACGAAATCTTCATTGGAGAAAAAATCAGATCCTGGTACTTTTTTCTTATTGTAGTACTAGTAACGTCGTACATTAATTTTTAATCTTTGAAAGTTTATTATCTAGAGAAAGGGAAAATAGAATATTTAAAAGAATTATTCATCGTTTTTGCTGAAGGATTCTTAATATTTAATAGACAAGAACAGTACGATATCGCTTTAAGATTATGTCAACTTGTGAATTGTCCGGCCCAATTTGTGCTCCTCTCTCTATGTCCTAATTTTTAAATTATATCGAAGTACTAGTTATTAATAGCTCATAATTTTATGGATGATTGTATTAAATTTTATAATTATTGACCTGATATTACACAGTTTTAAACAATTGCCTCTTTTAAAATCGAAACAAAATTAGATTTAAATAAATTTTTTGGAAGTATCTTCCAGCCAATCCACACCCGAATTGTTAGCATGTTGCAATTACTTGTAGTTAATATATTTTGCAATTTCTTAGTTATTAGTTCAGAATCAATCATTTTATATCCAAAATATTATTAAAACTAGCCAAGTGTGAATCAGGTCTGTCAGACAAAAATTGCAGCCTGTGGTTTCCAGGGCCATAGAGAGGAAATTCGGGTCCAGAGGAAAAAATTTATGAACTCTCCAAAAAATTGAAAATTGTATCTGTGTTCAGGTGCAGTATCTAAGGTTTATCTGTGGGAAGGGTTTTACAATACTAGGGAAACTTTTTAAGTACCTAAGTAGGATTTCTATGAAAATCTACATATTAATTTTGATTTCACAACACGATGTAAGAGGGTAGGTACGTTTTTCATTTTATAAATCTAGGCAACCTTTGACCCAAAAATCTCAAATTCGTATGAATATGTATATAGTTATAGGGTAAAGTGGAGTCAAATGTACCAAAAAAGCGAGGACAAAAATTACAATCATTGAATCAAGTGACCAAAATGGTGATTGTGTGTAAATAATTTCAAATCATAAGATATTATTTCCCAATTTTAGAGAAATCAAAGATAGCAGCAAGATTTGAATTATTTACCTAAAAATTTACATGAGTAGAGAAACGGGCCAGAATAACCAATACAAAAAATCGTATTATGTTCCTGAAGGGTACTAGAGGCTACTCATCACTGTGTCGAATTTCACCATAATTTTATTTTCTATCTGGAAATTTTTTGCAATAAAAACTCATAATAATTATGTCTAGGTATATATTCCCTTTTCTTATTACCACATTATAGGTCGTAATTTTTATCCAATAATCGCGTAATTGTGTACGAACACTTAGTACTAAGCCACTGACCAGACCTATTGATTTCGGTATGGATCAGCCACACGGTACCTACTACCGATTCATCCATTTTTTTTCCTGTTTTTGAAGATAAAGTGGTTCATTTTTTACCAATAGCTACGAAATTTGGAACAAATACTGACCATATTATGTTCCAATATGCCACCGATTTTGATGCAGATCGGTCCAGTGTTACTTTCTTTACGTCTGATCTATTTCCTATTTTGCGATCTATAATACGTAATTTATGTAACAAAATCGCAGAGAGGTTCCAGATATGTTTATCAAACCTGAATCTCATAAAATTAACCAAACACGAGGTGTTCTGTCACATCGAGTTTGTTGAAAGGCGAACTGTTTACGTGCTCCATAGTTCTCGGAGCCGTGCACCATGTAACATCGCCCATATCATAGGTGATGCCTTCTTATTACCCAGTTTTCATGCAAACGAGCTATTAAAATTGACCTCATAAAAGATTTAGGGGTGTGGATGAGAATTATTCGTTTCATGAGAAAAGAAAACAATTGGTACCATATTCCTATTTTGACCTAATTTTTTTATGTACAAATACATATATATGCATGTATCACCCAAAATTTTGTGTTCATGGTTTTGAGAAAAGTATCAAATGAATAGAGCTAACATTTTTGCGAGAGATAGTTCTCATATAGGAGAAGGTCTGAAAGAAGTTTGTTCCCTATTGGTCCTGCAGTTTCCGAGAAATCTGAAAAACAAAAAATTCCTGAAAAAGTCGTTTTTCTAGGATTCTGAGAAAATGACGAAAAGAATCGGGCTGAAATTTTTACAATACATTATCCCTATGTCGATGTAAGTCTGATGGAACTTTAGTGCCTATTAGTTCAGTAGTTTCTGATATATAACTGGAGAAGAAAAATTACTGGAAAAAAGTTTGTTCTCATATTTGAAAAAACTACCAATCTGTTGAAGCTGAAATTTTTATGTTAGATAGTTATATAGGACCAAGTCTTGACGAGGAATTTTGTGCCTGTTGGTTCAGCAGTTTTCGAGAAAACCAGAAAACAATAAATTCCTTGAAAATGGGTGTATAGCAATAAAACATGGATAGATAGATATTTTTGTTAAAAATCGATGTAACTATCAATATTGTTTGTGATTTTTTTGCCTGAAACCGGCAATGTAATATCGACACATTGATATGTTTGTCAGATATAATTTTACAATTTTTTCAAGTAACTAGAATTAATTTTTTTTTCTTTTAATTATGGATAGCAAACGGGGTTTTCTAGCGAAGTATTGCGGCGCTAGATTCTTTCCATGAATGCTGATGAAAAAATGTGAGTTGCTGGTGTAACTTTGCATTGGCATCTTAGACGCTACCGATAAAAAATTCAATGGATTACGGTAACTTCTATTGCTATTTTCTTTTATCAGTCTAGAAAAAAATTTAGCTCTTTCGATTATGTATCTGGCTACCACTGGTCGTAAAAGTGTGGTGGTGAGTGATGTATAGAGTCGTCGATTTGCTAAAATTGACTACAGCAAAACAAAGTTTCTTCTCTTCCGACCTGGGAAGCTTGTTTATTATGTCTGTATGTAATCCTCAAACTTTTCTTTAAATACCGAAATATTTTAGAGCATTCAAACGTCTTCTTGCTGCAACTATTTGCATGAAATATGAATGTGCTTGATATTCTTCAAACATATCTGTATAGTTAATTTTATGTATCGTAATTTTTTTTGTTTTAGTTGGGCTGTGAATTTATAATTCTTTTGACGGGGTTTGATGATCATATTCAATATAATTTTCCTTTTACATTCTTTCGTAAAATCAAGAGTTTGAAATTATGAAGCAACACTGTGGTTGTTATAATATTTACGACGTACCTGTCAACAAATTGTTTTTTTAATTTTTTAATTTTTTTTTTTTACCTACTTTTATTTAGTTTTTGTGATAAATTTCATTAATATAATAGCATTTATCGAAGATGTAATCGTATATTTTTGTGAGCTAAACTTTGTTAAGCCGCGACCCCAATATAATCGTTAGCTTAGCGTCACCGCTCAAGTTTTGAAATGTGTATTTTTGTGAGTATAGCTTAGTGCTTACACTATCATAGTACCATTTACCAATACGAATACCAATACCAATCTCTTATGCCTTATCACAGCCCACAATCATCAGCCACCAGAATTAACTACTGAGCTGACTTGTCTTAACTTCTTGTGCTGATGTTGAGTAGTGACAGTTGAAACTTTCAGAGCAATCTGCATTTTCTCTCACCTCTCAAGTCTCAACTTACGAGAACAGCGTATATGATTCGAACAAATGCCTTACACATTTTTTCTCACTGGAATAGTCACGATTGCAATTACGGCAGGTAAGATAAAGATCTGATTCTGTCAGTCAGAATGAGAATAAAGAACTATTATAGCTTTAAAAAAACTTTAACTTTCATTATAAGTTTCTCTTGGTTTTATAGGAAGAAAACGAGAATTTGAGGCTGGTTAGATACATGAAATTTAAAACCCATTAGGTATGCTACAACCAGAGCGTACATCTAAGTTATTATAATCCATCCAACGAGAGTTGATCCTAGAAATCAAACGCAATCAGCAACTACTGTACAATTTAACATTCATTATTTATGCATTATTGTCAGTTGGTATATACGGGAATATGAATTATACCTACGATTAACATACGTGAAAATGTGAATATTTGGCAACGTTGTTTTAATGCGCAAGAATCATTTTTCGTTGGACGGATTATTGCTACTTCATGGTACTTAGTTTAGTAGAATATTGTACAGTTTATAAAATACTTTGATGAATAGGCTATTTGCTGTAGCACCAAATTGAAATTATAAAAGACAGGTTGACTTCCACTCGCAAATTTCCTAACACTTAATTCCTGTCTTGAGTTAGAAGTCGGAAAAACATTAAGATAACCCAAAGATTTTTATACTATAACCAGATGTCTAACTCTGAACATTTTACACTTATAAAAATTGAACCCAACTATCGCCATCTTTGAATTTGGCATAATCACCATATAAATACATGGTGGAATATGATTTTCAAGTCAATGTGTATTTTACATGGGGTAAATTGCATTTATTTTGGTTTTAGGTATATTATAAATAAAAATAGATGTAATAAAGTAGATTGAGACTGAAAAAACATTTTTCTAGATCAAAACTAAAAATGTGATATTACAACTTTATTACGTCTATTTTTAATCACTATAATAAACGTTCAAGCTGGTCGAAATTAATAATTTATCTAAATTATTTCGCCAATATTTACCCTTATATTCAATGGGCATGCGCCACTAGTCACACAGACACAAAAAAAAATATTTGTTGCATTCTGCCGAAACAACAAATTCTACAGCGTTAGCTATATGCCAGTAAAAATCCAGGGCTGGCCCAAGCCAAAGCGCTGTAAAGTGACACCTCAGGGCTTGTATATTATATATATGCTTAAAATCAAAATAAATGCAATTTACCCCATATAAAAAAGAATTTGACTTGAAAATCCTATTCTACCCATGTTTTTTAGTATTTTTGTAGTGCTTATACCCAATTCAAGGATGACGGTGGTTGGCTTCAGTTTTCTTGTTAAGTTTGATATCTAGGTATAGTACAAACATCTCAGGGTGGACCATAGAACAGTGCTTCGATGAGGTTTCACATCAAGTTAAAATACCATTCTAGACTAGACAATTTATATTTTATTAGATTTCATTTGTGGTGGCATACAAATAAAATGGAATGAATGACTTCCAAAAGTTTATTGGATGTTACGAGTATTTGAGATCTAACATTTCCTCAAATGTGATAGCTTTCAAGTTTGTGTAGTTTGATTCTAGTGCATTCAAGGGCATAGCCAGCACGGGGCAGGGGGGCAATTGCCCCCTTGAATTTAAAAAAAAAGGCCAGCTAAAAAGTGAAGAATGTGAATGTTTTTCTGTATCCAAATATCAGTGATATGATATCTAGAAATGAAGAAATAATGAGAAAAAGTTGGGATCTAGCATGATTTTTAAGTGGGTTTTAAAAGAAAATGTACCTATTTATGGTTAAGCAAGCTAACATTCTTATTTAATAAAAGCTAACAATAGGTAATATTTTTTTGTTGAAAATATTAGAAATTTCTTTACGTTAATTTCATTAGAAAATTAAAAAAAAAATTTCAGTGACTGCTTTTTGCACAGCCAGTAAAATCGACTATACTTTGACTTTTGAGTTTGTTTGTTACCAGTGGCACAACTAGGGAGGAAAGAGGGTACTCATTTGTCATTCCCATGTGGTTAAGTTTTGGAAATGGAAAAATTACAAATAGAATAGTATATTACACACCAAGGTTCAAAAGTGAGCGATTATATGTGAGAGAGTTTGCAAAACATGTAAACTCACTTTTGAATCTTATTGAGGAAGATATTTTCTTTAATTAATGATCAGAAAGCAACAAAACTTTAAAATTCTATCATAATAATGAGTCTTTCTTAAAAATTATAAAAAATGGAATAAAATATCACCCTCCTCAGTGTGACAGATTTAACATTTCATTTAGAAAATGTAACCTCTACCTCGATGTCAACTAAATATACTTCCATGTAAAAAGATGCTTCATTTTTTTACATGGAGGTGCGTTCATTTTATATCCAGATTATATTCATCAATGATATGAGCTACTTTTCACTCGAAAAATACCAGTGTAAACATTAACGTTCTGTTCATGTATTATATAAATTAATTTTCAAACTATTTATACAATAATTACAATGTAGCCAAGGCCTCATGTATCCACTGGAATCATTGGAAACTCCCCTATCTACCCAAAAAACAAAAACAACCCACTATACATGATTGTTCCAGAACCCAGAAAACACTAAAAATTATTTTTTGCGAACAAAGCGAGTGAAATGATTGTTTTGTCACCCTATAAAACCCTCTCTGTGGGTAAATCCAGAGTACAGTCCTGTTGCTGTTGAGGGTGGTATATTGACTAATTCTCATGCGGCAAATACCTAGTTATATCATTGCCTGTTAACCCCTTCAGCTAGTCTCTACTTTGATAAAACTTGCTTTGCCATCTTTGGAAAATTTTCTAGCTACACTTTTGAGTGCATTGACGTTGCTCGATGAAAAAGTCTGAGTTTTGAGATAGATAGTGCAACTACGTTGGTATACATCAATTACATGGAATGGGTGTAACTAGCTCTGTCTGACAGGACTACACCAGCTACTCGACTCTACATCAGTTTCAAAAATGTGTATGATTGAGTTGGTGTAGTTTGGGGTAAGTACATCGAGTTTGTTTGATTGAAAAACTAATGGGTTGTTGTAGCTACACTGGTGTAAACCAGCTACACCAGCTTCTAAGAATGTGTAGACTGGTGTAGTTTGTTGTAAATTGGGACTGTTCAACCTCAGAATGGGCCAGCATCAGTTGGGCTGATGAGAAACAAATGAGTGTTCAATCATTTTTTTCCCATATGAGCTCATGTATTTTTGACTATTTTTAAAAATTCACCAAAAATTGAATTTTTGGTATTTTCAAGCACAATATGACTAAAATGAAAAATAATACTCTCCTCTTTAAATAAATAAATGAAAAATAATTGTGCAGAGTTAAATAAACAAAAGACGCCTTATCACTAAAATAAACTTACAAGCTGTTAATTATTTCACGAAATTAATCCCCCGATATTATTTGGCCAATTATTTTCTCAATGCGCATGAGCCACGTACAGATATGGAAAAAAAGTGTTTGTTGTCTCCTCCGAAACAACAAATTCTACCGCTTTATCAGAAATTCAGGGTTTGTTCTTTTATAAAATTAAAATTTTAAATTATACAAGAAAATCGACTACTTTTTTCCATATCTGTATTAGAAAGTGGGGGCTTCACAAAGAGCAGTAAATTTTCCTCATATTAGCACAGAATGAAAACAGGATGATGTATTCTTCCTTAAGAAAAGGAAGAGTTCGAATTGATTCTCTAAAAATGGGAAATACTTGAATAGTCGGAAGATAATCTTTGAATCCTACCCAAATGTAACAATAAAAACTCATTTTGAAAATAAATCTATGCATTACAAGATCAATATGTATTCTACCAATTTCAATCTATTATCCTGTTTTTATCCAATTACTACTATCTTCACCACCGAGGTGCTTATTATTTGTCTCCACTTTTCAATAAGCGTATATAATTATTTACAATCTACTTATTTGAAGAAGAGATTTAATCTTTCGTCGGGCTCCAGTTGCATCTAAAAATTCCAGAAATTTAATTTTTGACAAATTTTTTTAAATGGTTGAAATACATTGGCTCTTATGGTAGAAAAAAGATTGATCACTTATACAATACAATGATTACAAGATTTGCCTCCAGATGAAGACCCCTGTCGTGGACAGTCCCAATATTTAGCAGAGTCACCCTGCGAGGACAGAAAGGAAATTTGAAAATTTTAAAGACCAACAAAATTTCCAATGTCTCAAATATAATATGTTTTAGCTATAGGTTTTTCAGGGAATGTTTTTGAATTTTGCGTATTTTATTACGATGAATTTTTAACGCCATCTTCTGAAAAGGAAAGTTTAAATACAAGGATTTTACCTTTACTAATTTGCCATCAATAGATATAGCTTAGAAAAAAGATAATTCATACGTTTTTTTTTTTTTTTCATTTTTATTATTTTCATTATTTGAGGGTAAGTCACAGAGATGCCCGTAACTTTTCAAATTCCCACTTCCCAAAAATCGACATATTTTGAAAAATTACGATTTCTCCTATTTAGTCGAAGTGAGTTCTATCATTATGTTTTGACGGCGGTTTAGCCCTTCTAGACTTCTACAGGCTATCAAGCAGGAGAAACACGTCAATCTTCATTAACTTAAATTTCTCAGCTCCGCAGACTAAGCTCGCTCCATGAATGACATTTTATGTGCGAACGTTCAAAATTCTTTTATGCCTACAAAAGTTATCGAAAACGACAAAAGTCATCGCAAATCTAGGTCAAGATGTATAATTATGACACGCGATAAATTTGCAGGCAGTTTCGAAGAGAAACAAATTAGACCGTTGCCTAAAGTTTTTGCTTTTGGTTAACTGTGACGATCAACTCATACATATTAACGTTGATGGCAAATCAAAACGTAGGTACTGAAATTTTACTAACGTTTATCGCAGACAAGAAAAATAATTTAGGTCGCTGGGTGTATAGAATGTAGATATACCTACCTCCTGTCTGTAAACGTACTTCCTTCGAGTATGCGTACCAGCATACATCGATGTGAGCTTTCGACGTACAATTTTTCCTCACCACTTTCAAGCTTGACATACCTACCTAATTATTAGTTCATTATATAACAACTTACAGCGTCTGATATCTTAGGCTCGATTCTCGAGCCGCCCTATTTGGGGTTGGAAGAGACGGAAAAAAAAAATTAAATTTGTTTCTCGATCGCAGGTCTGTAAACTCGGTGCAGACCCCGCTCGTCATCGCTCGCCTGCAACTGTGTGTTCGAGGTCGGCGATATGGTTGTGAATTGTGAGGACTGGAGACCCACGCAACGCTATCAGTTCTTAGGTATTTTGTTTATTTTTACACCTTTGTGGGAGACTGCGCTCGTACACGGAGCAAACCTATTCTCTGTCAGCACGTGCTTGTGTTTATTCATTCTTGTGTTGGTTGGCAGCACTTGTACCAGAATTTTAACCGAAGTTGGTCAGACTGAAAACGCATTTTATGTCGAATCGTTCATCTTCACCGTGGCCCAAGCCCCAAGCTATCGTTTTTTACTGGCAGTCCATATCCTGCCTTCATATAATACACTTTACTTTCGAGAAATGTGTAAATATCTTTGAGGATCCAATAACAGCTGAAAAATGTTTAAAATGTTTAAACGAGAAGCCTATCGTGCATTAAACAAAAACGAAACAGTGTGTAGGCTAACCAGTGTGAGATACGGTAATGTAAATCCTATCTCACATTTTTAACAGCGGTCATATACAGTATGTGAACTTATGTAACTGTGATTTTGTGTCTCTTGATATTTATTGTATGTGACATTGATGTCTTGCCATACGTTCATCAGCCTTCACGCTGATTGTATAATAAATCGATATAGTGAAACAGATTCTTAATAGTGTTCATTTAATTCTCATGTTATTTCATCTTTTCGCATTTTATTTAGTAACAGTTTGATTGGTGTATGATCTCATGTTCATCTACAGTTTCTGTTGGTAATTTGGTTTGTGAAACTCACAACCAGAGACGTAGCCAAGGAGATGTTCAACTCTCTATATGAGCTGCGGTACAAAAATGTAACAAAGATCTTCGACCATCATTATCATCATCATTAATGAAAAGTCAGTATCATTCAACATTTCTGCACAGCCAAAGCTGCGCATATTTTGTAATGAAAACAGACATCTCTGTATCCAATACACACCAACTATCAAGCTAAAACACATGTGCAGTAGAAATACGCAACTTCGAAACATTTTATAACATTCTTTCTTTGTCATGTTTTTGATCAGATGTTGGATATCTCTTTAGTTATATGTCTCTGGGGCTAACTCTATTATAAGTTATAGTTCCTTGATAGGTACTCATTGGTAGTCTGCCATTCTGGGGTGCCATGATCCCCCTTGATTAGTGAAAAAATGCCCCCCTGAGCCAATATAGGAATACTGTAACGCCAAAAAATAGGTGTTAGTTTGGTATTTGTTTCCTTTTTTTGACGTTGACACTTTTACCAAGTATTTATTTGTGGCAAACTACAAACAAATACTTACGATCAATTAAAATAAACTTTATAATTAAAATATAATTTCCTAGATATCCACACTCTATGGTGGACCTTAACTTCGTTTGTATTTATGAGACTTCAATTAAAATTCAACAAAATACTTTTCATAAAATATAATATTTTTCATTTACAACAACAATTAATACTGATTATTACGAATTAGGATTTTTGATAGAACTGAACATATGAAATAATTGAATTGAACATTGTGTTCTTCAAAGTAACAATTTTTATAATTTAATTTTTACACAGTATAAAGAAGAAATGGTAAGAAATAGTGGGATTAGTTTATTATGATTGGTTGTTACTTAAAAGAAGGAGAATTGATGTTTTACCTGCATTAAGCAAATATTTCAATTAAGTTACACGTGTGTGAACTAATTGAGGTCAACTACAATTGTTTTTCATTTGGAAGACAATTTTCCATCGAATTCTAACGGGACAATTTCCAGTTAGATTTATTTCAAGAAGAAGAAGAGTCATAGGTGTGTGGTAAATTAAAAAATAAAACGAATTATAGTCGCACATTAAAAAAATGTTCGTCTATAATCATTACAAATACCCTTTTATGTTATAGAAAAAAAATTGAAAATAAACTTCAGCAACTCGCATTTTGTTACAATTGGAGAAGTACCTACCTGTAAGGCTGTAAAAATATGACCTACTTGTTTAACCTCTCCTTCATCAACGTTTCTTTGGAACTACGTTTCTCTAGTTCTTCATACTCGACTGTTCTATACATATTCTAACAATACTAAGTACAGGTTTGTCAACTGACAGGAAAACTTTTTCGAAATATGAAAAAAATATTTTTGAATTTTTTTTAACTGTTTCTCATGTGTATTAGCGAGCACAGTAAATGCCAGTAGAATACCAGTGTAAGTATTTTTTAGACTATGGGGGGTGCCTTGGCCAAGGCATGCAACTTTGTATGTTGGAAACAGCAGGGTGAACTCCAGATGATGGGGCAACTACCAACCCACTTCATCCAGCTGCTATTGTTGCACCCAAAGTGGCATACCATATACTGGCCCTCCGCATCTACCCAAAAGATCCCATCATCAATGTAATAAGTGAACCTAGTACTGAGTGATTCTAGTATCTGAACTCGTAACTGAAAACATGTCTAATCTAAAAATAATTATTCTTAAAATCATTAAAAAATATTAGCGAACCTAACAGACCATTTTACAAATAAAAATTTAAAAAAAAGAAAAAAAATTTTTTAATTTTGAGCCAGCTGGGATTTGAACCTGGCACTTCTCAGGCTGAGAACTTTATCCTACCATAGTGCCACTGCAGCTACACTATGACACTGATATTATAATGCTTTACTGATCTGAAACGATGTTATAATTAGATGGTTCAAAGAAATTTTCCTGTCAGTGGACAATTCTCCAAGTACATACCAACTTATCTAGTTTCAAGTTGATAACTCAAGAATTAAATTTCTTACATTTTTCATCTAGCAGGTATCTGCATTTTACCTATAGGAAATTATTCATTAATATTTTTAAAGCTATTTTTCTCAAAAAATTGTTCTTTTTTCACCAATATCTCCGCAATACATATATTATGTAATACATCCAATAAATATATGTATTGGCAGCAAAAAATTAAACTTAATGCTTCGTACATGAAAAATTGGTCATGTTGTACAGTATTAAGTCATTAGTCATATACAATAAATTATACGAAATTATTAAAATACCCGTTAAAAAAATGGTGTCAGGCGTCAGATAAACAATTACTATAAGTTGTGATATGTATGAGTGTTTCAAATATTTTGAATAGGGGATACTCACCCATCTGTTAAAGTTGATGGTTTATGTTTAACCAATTATGATTTGCAACGAATATAATGAAATAGATCATAGTACAATTTGCTTTCATGTTAAATTATGTTTGAAATTAAAACAAAATTTTTAAATCCAAACTTGTCTTTGTCAGAAATCTCCTAATATCTCAAAAATTAATTACAAGCTGAATCAATGCTGGTTGTACAAAATAGTTAAACCACCGATGAGTAGGGTTTAACTTTATTTTACCAGGCATCTTATCAGTTAAACCTAGTTTATCTCCAGTTTAATGTTGGTACAACCGGACCTCAAGTGCTATCACTCCTGAAAGGGTGTTCACGAAGATTGTTTCCATTATTTTACATGCTATTTCGCATAAGGAGAAAAACATTCATATTTTCCTTCTGGAGTTATTTTGCGTACAACTGTCAATTTCATCATACTAGTAACAATAATAAAAAGAAATCATGTTTTAGTTATCAAAAATTTCCTTTCTCACATTAAATATTTCCTTTCAAAAATGCCTGTTTTGTACTAAAAACAGTTATGAAGCATACGTGATCACCCTTTCAGCCCTTGTAATTTCTGCCACCAAACTAAGACTCTTTTATTCTGGATTTCCCAATAGCTGATTGGCTGCTCATTGAGTTTGCACGTGGTTTGATAAATTTTTTGGTTCTTTTTTCACCCTATTTCTTTTATTTTAGCAATTGACAGTAGCGCCACCTGTTCGCTCAAAAGTCCCAATTTGCTGATAAGGAGATGACAAGTACCCATAATTTGATTTGGGCTTAAATAATTTTATACTGAAGATAATTTTTTTTTTTTCGTAAATTCAAAGACAAATGACGTCTACACAAATCTTGAAAAACATTATTGCCGTCTTTGCGCTGCAAACACCGTAATTTCAGCTTTGAATTTTCATAGGATCAAATGCATTTTTGTAATGATCGCCTATTCACTGTTTCAACGTATCTCCGCTAGATGTCGGTAACTTTGATCTTAAATCCCAATATCGCGTAAGTACTTGATTTCTTAATTGTTAATTTATTCTCACTGTCAGTTATGTAGCATGGCCTGCATTACGAATCATACGATAATTATTTGAGAAACCTTGAAAACCTCAAAAATTCGAAAGCCAATGAAAAATTAATTGATAATTTTATTTTTGATTCTAAATTTTTGTACCACGACAAAAATAAGAAATAAGTGTCTCATCCTCTTTACGCGTCAATAAAAGGCATCCTCATTGTATCGCAACTGCGAGGCGACTGGCGACTCTCGAAAATCGGAAAATCTGTATTTCTGTAATTTCAGAAACACTCATTCGAAGTACACTCTGTGTCTGAATTGTTCTACCTTCGTCCCGAAGAACGAGTGTAACTAATGGCATTGGGTGGATGTGCATGTGCATCAGTATGCATAATATAATACCGTATAATATAAAAAAATATGACTGTACGCGTGGGTACGGACCAGATGCGAGAGCAGCGACGACCGTGTAACATTGCAGCCGAAGAAAGAGTGAAGTGATTTCAATTTCGATTTTCGTTCGCAGTCGTTTCTCTCCTCTGAAGTCTGAACTGGAACGTTTTTCGATGTAGTAGGTATATACCTAGGTTTATGTAAGACACTGTGTGTGCTTATGTGGGTGTGTACACATGTACGTGTTTGTGTGTATGTAGGTGTATTTGTGCAAGTGTGTGCGTGCTTCTCTCTCGTTCTTTCTCCTCGGTTGTGGATGCAGGTCTTTGACTGTAGGGCTAAAGATATATGCGCGCGCAACCCTTTTGTTACGCTCAATACTCAATTTTTACACAGCTGTTTTGTTGTTGTAATCAATGATTGATGGTACTGCGGCACTGCGGTGGTTATGAGCCGAAGAAATTCTGGAGAAAAAACACCAAGAAAAAACGCGTCCATTTGGGTTATTATTATTTTTGTAAACACCGAGCAAACGCTTATCTTATACTTGCACTTGAAAAACTCGGTGAAATGTGGTGTTATGTCCGTTGTCTGTACTTACGTGTGAAATGCGTTATGTGAAGTTGAATTCGACTTTTCGGATTTCGGTTGCTGTGCACGTATATTAGATACTACTATATTTATATATTATTTTCTTTTTCATCGTGGGATCTGTTCTGTTCGTGTTATACATCCGAAAAATGTGGTACTTGTTGGTGTTTTCCGATGCTGGTTTCAGTGCCGTCTATCAATGTGAGTATTATATCGCTGTATTCATTATGCCAGTTTGTTATTTACAACGTTTAGTGAGTCTTATGTTCGGGTTCATCCCTAAGGATATTCGTTTTATTTAAACTCGAAGAAACTCTGTTACTCGATTGTTGTCTTCTGTGCCAAAATTTGAAGTCATTATCGCAATTAGAGAACCGTTTGGATATCTTTTATCTAATTAAAGATCGTGTACTTTCTCGGTGCAGGCATGTTTTATAGCCATTCTCAGTGAGATATTATTTAATCTAATAGATTTATTACAATCATTCGTTGTTCAGGTCAAATTCGGTGAAGTTTTTTGTCTGCCAAAAATAACCGTAATACGCTCCTAATTTTCTGATTTGTTACTCACAGTATCGATTGTGGAAGTATCAGCGCGTTCTCCTTGAGAAGTATTTTTTGTCGCCTATTGCCGTCATATTATGGTGCTTATCTCATATTTTGAAGATATAATTTGACCCAAAGGCCAGTTTTGAAGTTAAATAAAACATCCTATTCGCCAGTAAAGCAAGTTTCAAAATTGACGATTCATATACCCAGGAGTACGTTGCGATTTTTTTTTTTTTTTTTTTTTTTTCAGGCCCTACGCAAGATTTACCTGCGAAGGAGGTTTTCCTAATTTCCCTCCAGCGAAAAAATTTGTAGATGATTTTTTTGTTCTAGAACATTCATTTTACATATAGCATTTTTTCCGTTTTTTTTCATTTTTCTTATTTTTTCCGATTTTTTTGGGTGACCTGGGAAGCTTGACCCCCCTGACTCCCCCGTTACGTATGGCCCTGTTGTTTTTAACGAATTTCTGTCTCGTACAAACCATCCCCGTCAATTTAAATCTACGTAAGAATTCCTGTTTAGATTTTATATATTTTTGTCAAGAAAATAATAATAAGGTACAAATTATTGAAAAATAAGTGTCAGAACAAAAGATACCATTTTCATCAACAAATTCAAACAATTAAAAAATATAAATACTTTCAGGATGAAATTAGTAATAAAATTTGGTAAGAATATATTCTGGGGATTTGACTTATTTAGCTTTGATTTTTTTTTGTAAAGTAACTAACAGATTGAAAGATTCAGTGTAAACTGAGAACTTTTCAACCTCTGGGATAGTTATTCCTGGAGTTTATAACTCGCAAAACTTCTTAAGGAAGGGTTTGGAACTACTTGATACTCGTGCAAAACTAATTTAAAATAGAAAATTCTCTAAAAATCAGAATAGAACATTGAACTTACCTGTTAATCCCAGATTCTTACATTTTCCTGGAGTTGTTCAAAAATCTCTTGAAATTTATCGATAATACACTAGGAAACCTGTTGGAATTTTCTACTTCAGAATTATTTAAAAACAAACATTTACAGTTATAAAAAGAGGAAAATAGTTATTTTCCTGTTTTCAAAATCAAAACTGTGGATACCTTGATAATTTTTTCATTATATAAAATCGAAAACATTCTCGAATGAAAAAATTATGAATAAAAAAAACTAATAAGACAATAAGTCTTTATCAGATTTTGAAAAACCCTAATTAAAAATTGATTGGAATTAAAACCCTATATGTTACTGGACACCGAGTAATTTCAGAAATTCTGAAGTGATTTTGTTAATAAACCTTTAAAGAAAATGAGAATAGGAGACAAGCGTTTGTGGACAGAGAGGATGTATGAAAAAATTTTTTTCAAAAAATAAAACAGACTTGAAAAAAAAATATTAAAAAAATGCACTAAAATGTGAAAAATAATTTAAATTTTTTTCCGGCAAGATCTATTAGTCTAAGGACTGGAATTATTGTAGTCGGCGCTAATTAAAAAGTTTTGTCGTATAAAATTGAAAGGAATTGATGTAGGTATAAAACCTACAATAGTGAAGGAAAAGAGCGCCTATATACTTCAATAATTCCGGTGCTTAGACATATACATCTTGCTGGAGAAAATTTAAAATAATTATTTTTGACTTTTTAATGAATTTTTTATTGTTTTTTTGAAGTTAATTGTATTTTTTGAAAAAAATTTTATTTTTCATTTCCAGCATTAGCGGCAATATTACTTTAAAACTAGCAGTTTTTTTATTTAAATATAAATCCATAACTATCTCATCAATTCTTGAAAAAATTTAATAGGACTACCATAGGATCATCTTCTACAATTGAAAAAAAAGTTCATCAAAATCAATGCCCGAGTTGAGAAATTATGCTGGAACAAACATTAAAAAAACAAATAAGTAAAAGCATATGGATCAAATTGATAACCCTCTTTTTTTTTTAAATTGGTTATAAAGTATACGAGATGAGAGTAATAAGAATTCTGCCTTTTTTTATTTTTATGCAATCCAAGCTCTGAAGCGCCAAGAGCAGTGCTTTGGTCGGTTCCAGCCGTGGATTTTTTCTGGCATACCTGTAGGTGACACTGTTTCGAAGGAAGCTTGAAACTTTTTTTATGTGTCTGTGTGTAGCTGTGGGCGTAATGGCGCATGAGCATCAAATATGAGGGAATAGTTGGCAAAATAATATGGGGAAATAATTTTGTGAAATAATTTTAACAAACGAATAAACGGGTTATGCATTTATTATAGTGATAAAATTTAGCTAATCCACTCTCAAAGACACATTGTGAAAACAAAACAATACTGAAAAAACTAAATTAGAAAAAAAATTTCTGTTTCAATTAACTAGGAGTCGAACATGGGTGGTCATTGGAGTGGTAGTTATGATGACCCATAACAACACCAATAAAAATATACTTTTGCCCGTTATTTGGGGTACTATTCTTTAACAATTGAAGTCACTATATGGTTTTAACTATTGAAAGTCCACTTCAACATGGCAGATTACCATGTGAGATTCTATAATTCTAATGGGATACCTATAAGATTATCAGCCAAGTTAGACAATCTAGATTACAAAATTAGATCAATTTTTTGAAGTAATCTAACGATCTAATATCGCAATCTTTTAATCTGTTGATTAGTTAATATTTAAAAGATCTTTACTCGACAAAGTTTTTTGACAACTTTCTATTTCAAACCTTACCTTTTTATGTAGGTTTTCGAAGAAAATCTACGTATTATAATTTGTCTGGTTTTGAGACCCATGGTTTGGGTAAGCATGTCAGATGTACAGTAATTTTTACGTAAGAAACAGGTACTTTGCACTGGAAAAAGCCCAAATTACTGTATATTCTGACATTTTTAGGTTGGGAGTACGTACGTTTGGTTTTCTTTTCATGACCACAGGAAACTTTCGGCGCCATTAGCTAACTTAGTACAAGTCGCAATTTTCATCCGGTAGTAATGAAATTTGGTTTATTTATTCGGATCTAGACATGGATGAACCTTATTGTTTTTGGTCCAGATTGGCCAGATGATGCGTCTAATAGATTCTATTACGTTTCATTTTTGAAACTTGAATGGTTTGAAAATGCGTAATGTTTAAGCAATATTCACGAAATTTGGTACAGACATTGAATAATCATATTTTATCAGTCTGAAAAATTGGATTTCAATTGGCTGAACGGTTCATGCGTAGAAGTGATTTGAATAAAATCCTCAACCATTTCTAAGAAGAGTAAATAATTGCAGATGGAACTAAAAAGCGGTGTGTAACCAGGCTTTCTGTTATTTTATTTACTAGGCAATCATTTAATAACTTGTGCACCTGTTTTATAGGTCAACTTGAAATTGTTATTCCTTGTTATGAGTAGTCCTATTCGGGATCCAAAATTTTTAGTAATCTCAATTAATTTGACTGTGATTGGTATTAAATGTGTGTAACTAACATTTTTCAAATTACTCGATTAATCTCCAGAAGTGGTTAAATGGTTAACAATGTTTTAAGTGGACTTCATGGATCACACAGAAAACCAAAGAATAACATTTTTTGCTTCTGTTGCCTAATCTACGAATAACGATTTCATTATTTCACTTTCGAAGAATACTCCTGGGTGCCATAACTTCTTACCGACCTTTCTAGTTTCTTTTAATATTTAGTTTTGAGCGTAACTTGAACGAATCTGAATTTTAAAAATGTATTTGAGTGTTGCCCGTAAATTACGGGTGAGATGCTTACCTAAACTTAATTTTTGGTGAATATTTACGGAAATTTGTCCACCTGTAGGTGTGGAATGACTTGTGAAGGCTGCGAATAATGATCGCTCGCATATTATTGCTTTATTTTTGCTGCAATTTTTCTTGTATAATTGACCTTTGAATATGACTATATATTCAGCTGAAAAATTTTAAACCCGAGGAGAAAACGAATATTTTTTGGAAACCAGAAATCCATTGCCACACTTGGAAATGTTTGTCTTCAATATAAAAAGTGACGAATCTCTCAGGTGTCGAAATTAATATTCTTTCGGAATTTGATCGATTTTTTATTGGGTGAAAGATTTTTGTCCTTGAGAAGTAGAAAATGCAAACGTTGGCATGAAATATTCTGTGAATAAGTGCTTTGCTTTTCTGCTGCACGGTGTTGAAGTTTTAAAATTTAAAGGTGTTTATTTTGTGGCATGAAATATTCTGTGAATAAGTGCTTTGCTTTTCTGCTGCACGGTGTTGAAGTTTTAAAATTTAAAGGTGTTTATTTTGCCCTTGTGCTAAAACAAAATTCTACCACTTGAAATTTGTCTGCCAGTTTGGGCCCTACTTGTTTTAACACGTGAACAGTCGCTTACCGCCCAGCTGCTTCATTTAAAACAAAAATGTATTCATCATTAATTGATGAAAATGACCTCAACATCTGCCACCGGCACTGCTATTATGGATTAATCGCATTCATCGCATTCAATTTTTTCAAATATTTTCGAATTTTTTACCTTCCACGTAGGCCACAACTCGACTTTATTCAAAAACTTTTCATTTGAACACCTGCACATGAGCCTGTTACGCGTTCTTTTATTCGTTTTGTTCTTTTCCTCCAAGTTCTAATATTCATTTTAATTCTTTTAATAAAATTCTCGTATTGTTGTCAGTCTATGTTTGGAAGATAATTAATTAATAATGTCTTTCTACTTAAAATTTTGAATCATTCGTTTTGTATCGCGTAGACTGTGTCTGTCTCCTTTGTGGATTATGAAATCGATATTTTTACATATTCGTAGTTGCATATTTTTTCTTGTTTACCAGACCGGTTTTTTGTTCTAACGGATTTTAGTTTTTGTACTTCTACCTTTTTTTCTGGATTTGAATGCATTTTTTTGAGGTAATTGCAGAGTTATTGAAAAGACTCTCTCGATGAGACTGTAAACTGTTAATTTATAATTTTGTTTTTTTAATTGAATTAATTACTACAAAAAATTCAAAGAAACTAATAATGTTTATCCTAATGTTTTATAATGAATATAATATTTACAGTTTTAAATATATACAAGGTGTCCTATTAACACTGATCCAATCATATTTATTCGGTAATAAAACAAGCGCATCTGTGATTAGATGAAGAGGACGTTTTTTCGGGTGTTTCCGGTTAGATCCTTCAACAGACAGAAGAAAAGTATTCCGGAAAATTAAAAAGACAAGACTTCTGCCTGTTAATCAGTTTTTCTTTTGTTTTTTTTTTTCAATATAATAAACAATCTGGCTGATCCACTCTTAAAATTACAACATGAAAATAAAACAAAGGAATAATGATGAAAAAATGGTCTCAGGCCAGGTTGTATATTAGGATGTCACAGAGAAACTTGCCAAATAGCTGTTTCAAACATCACTAATCACACCACCACCCTAAAAACATCTATTAGAACCCACGATAACGCGAATAAAAATATCCTCTTTGACTGAACGTAGACGCTTCTGAAAAACAGGTATCTTATCATCATCATCATCATATTATCACTGTATTAATAGTAATTTGTTCCCTCTTTTGTACATAAATGGCTTCATTAAAGTATTTGTTCATGCATATATCGAACATAAGCTCATGATCCGCAGATATAACAAAACAACTTATTTTTTCAATTTGAGCTTTGGTTTGAGCTAAATCAAGCTTTTAAGCTTATTTTTAAGGAGGGCTAAATCTTGAAGGAAATTTGAATACTGAGGAATAAAAAAAAAAAGTTTGGCAAGTGCGTATTCTGTTGTCGCAAGTGGAGGATTTTACTTTTGATGTCACTGTAGTCACAGTACAGTGGGGCCTCGGAAAAAGAGTTCAGCTATCCAATGAAAAACCGCAAACACCTCAGTCATTTTTTATTCATAATCCCTCATTATTTACGACAAGTGCAACTTGTACGTAATAATAGGGTAAAGTCACAGCACGTATTTCTCCTTGTTGTGCAAGAACAGATGTACAGAATTTCATGAAAAAGGTATCAGTGGAAAGGGCGTTATAACTGTATTTCTAGAATGCCATCAGTATTTTCCAAAATTGAAATGAGAAGTGAATATTAAGGAAAAAAGAGCAAAGGTGTGCCCAGACCAATTGTACCAGAATGGATCGATAGATCAGTTTCTATCAATTTTATCTGAGTGAATTAATATCACAGGCTCAGTTAGTTGATTATATTGAAAAATTATGGCTCGGTTAATGTTAATTGGACACCCTGTATGCGTCATTTCACAAAACATCCTGTGAAATTATTTCAAATTCATCGCTTAGTAACACAGAATATTACATATAGAAGACGCACTCTAATCTAAACGCTGCAACAAAAAATAGCGCCATTGTTCCCACTCCTTCTGTACTAAATTCAAATTCATTTGTCCCTTGTATGGGCCTATGAGCAATGATCAAAATTTTTTTTTAAATAATTTCATTAAATGAATGAATAAATATAATTATTAATTTAGAAATTACAATCAACACAAATTTCCTGGATAAAAATGAGATTGAAAATTGTCTATACCTCAGGAATGGAGGATATTTTGATTGTAAAAGTGGTGTTGTTTTTTGTTTTTCATGCTTTCTCTATTATATTTAATACTCTGCCTCAATGCCTAGAACAAGCTAGGTAGATAGATAGGGTTATGATTTTGTGAAGTTTGTAAAAATGAGAAGTGTGATAAATACATGCTTATACTCTCTGTTTGCGCTGAGAAGTGCCTGATGTCATCAACTATATCCACATTTATCTGATTCAAACACCATGACTGTTTATTCTACAAAATGATGCTTATCATGATGTAGCAATGTTCGTCTATATACCTTTTTCTCTCTCCTCAACCAACCACCACATCTAAAGGTGATTCTGACCTTACCCACTTCTTAGCGTCTCAGTGAATTTTCATTTCAGTTATGAGATATAGAGTAGGTAACCAATCTATGAAAAGATGCTGCATATGCAATTATCATCCGTCATTGTTAATTTAATAGTGAAATTCAAACAAAATTTTAGAATAACATGTTTTGTTCCTACTAGCATGTGCAACAATATTTTAGATTGTTAGTTTTGGGTGGTATGAAAGCTGTATTTCAAAGAAATGTTCATCCAAAAAGAATTACAATTAGGTAATAAATTTCTGCTTATTCTACATTTTCAAATTTTGTTATTTTTCATGAAATCTACCCACATAATTTAATGCTGTTTTGATACGGAAAAAAAAAAAATTGTCTTTTCTTGCCTTCTTCCATATTGTATTTTACATAAATCTAATATTACAAAGTTTAGTTTACATTGAAATTATTTTACTCATTATCGAATCTTATATTTTTTGTCTCCTTCAAGTCAGATAGTTTGTGTAGTATAATGTGAGAATAGTGTCTCCGCAGGTGTCTATAAGGCAGTGTCTTTTACATCACAATTCTCATCAGTAATCTCACTTACTGGCTAAATATTCATGAAAAGCCTTGAAAAGCATGGAAATATAGGAATTTTTGATCATTATTGTTTTAAAACAAGAGACAGCTACTTGTTCGACTTAAATTAAATTATAGAGGAAGCTTCAAGGAATAAAATAAGTCAAATAACAAGAAATTCGAGTCCTTAGAAGTTTAGAAAATGATATAATTTGATGTTATCAGTGTACTTAACCTTGCAGACAACTAATAATACTGCTCAAAAACACCAATTTTTGATATAATTTCATGTTCACTTTTGATCGTTATCATGTAGGAGCAGGTCTGAAAGAAGTTAGGTGCTCATCTGTTCATTAGTTTCTAAGAAAACTGGAAAATAAAAAATTTAGGGAAAAGTTTTTCTAGGATTGAGAAAACGACAAAAGAGATGAGACTGAAACTTTCACGATAGATTATCCTTATGTTGGTACAAGTTTGATAGAAGTTTGGTGCCTATTAATTTGGTAGTTTTTGAGAAAATTGGAGAAAAAAAATTGGCGGAAAAAAATTTGTGTTCGCGGTTTTGTGAAAACTATCAAACAGATGGGGTTAAAATTTTCATGAAATGTATTTTCTACATGGGACCAGGTCTGAGGAGTTTGGTGCCTGTAGGTTCAGTAGTTTTCGAGAAAACCAAGAAACAATAAATTCCTGGAAAATTGGTAGGGAAAATTATCCGTTTCATGAGAAAAGAAAACGATTAGTACCATTTTTTCATTTTAACCTAATTTTTGTGTGTGTGTGTAATTGTGTATATATTTCCCAAAATTTTATGTTCACGGTTCTGATAAAACTACCTGGTGGATAGAGCTGAAATTTTTTTGAGAGATGGTTCTCATATTGGAGCAGGTCTGAAAGAAGTTTTTTGCGTATCGGTTAATTAGTTTCTAAGAAAACTGGAAAACAAAAAATTCCTGAAAAAGTTTTTCTGGAATTCTGAGAAAATAATAAAACGGATCGGGCTGATATTTTCACGTTAGACTTTTCTTAATTTGGTGCAAATTTCTTAGAAGTTTGGTGCCTATTAATTCAGTAGTTTCCAAAAAAACTGGAGAAAATTTTGTAAATCTACCTAACAGATAGGGCTGAAATTTACACGAAAGATAGCTATTGTATGGGAGCAGGTCTGGAAAAAGTTTGGTTCTCAAGGGTTGAGTAGTTCTCGAGAAAACTGGAAACAAAAAAATTTCTGGAAAAGCAAAACATCGATAAATCGATATTTTTGTTAAAAATATGGTTAATTATCGATAGTTTTTTGTAATTTCTTAACCTGAAACTAGCAATAAAATATCGAGCAAACTTGGTTTTGTAGCAAAGTATTGCTGTGGTATAGTTTTTTTTCTCTTTTTTTTGTCTCTTTTGAGGCACCCCAAATCCTTTTATAAAATCATGTTTCACTTGGTGCAGGTGTTCTGATGAAAACCAAAAAAAGATTCTGTTCTCTGTATCAGTCTGTATGGGTAAATAAATATAATAAAAAGGATCGTCCGTTTGGTGACGAAGAAAACAAACTGGTTTCTTCTTAAATAACCTTCGATATTGGACTACTTCTGTCCAGTGGTTGTGCGAAAATCAAAGCGTGTACGGTATACTAAACAAACGTGCTTCATTCGATGATATTTTGCATAAAAATTGAGTTTACTTTTAATTCTCGCCATCATTTCTCTGCGCATTTCCAGTACGTGGCTTCTGTAACCGAAGATTTCTTCACTTTCAGTTTTTATGCACATTTTTTAAATTGCAGTTAAATTTCACTCTTGTAATCATCATCATCATGTACTCGCGAAGCTAAGTCGTCGGTATTAATGGAATTCATTATTTTTGTGAACGAGTTGCTGATTGTATGCGGAAAAAAAGTTTGTACGCATTTTTAGAAATTTTGATCCAAATGATGGATGGTGTTTAAAAAATTGATGGAACGCTGTGAATATAATATTTATGGGGCAGTGTTGGATTCAGAGGGTCATTTTAAGCGGAGGATGACAAAAAATTTTGGGGAGTTACGATTTTTCGTATCTTCAACAAATTTCGGACGGGTTTTATCTGGATTCTGTGGTCGTACTTCCATTTTTCTCTTCAATTGTTTTCTCTTTTTCTTATTTTTGGCGTTTGAGGAGAAGAATTTCCCAATTTTTCAGTGGGACTCGCCATTGTAATGGAGTGATATAACGTGCTTTTCTGTGGGAGAGAAGCGAGGGTTTTGGTGAAATGCGTTTGGTTACAAGAAATGTGGGTGAGTAAAGAAAATGTTTTACCCCATCTTTTTGAAAACTTCCGGATAAGTACTTGTATAACTATCAAGATGAATGTTATCGTAGTATATTTTTTTGATAAACTTGGTTGATTTCTTCGCCTCTGTCATTTGAGTATTGTAGTTTAAATAATCTAACGTATCCTCAATGTCAGTCGATTTATTATGATGTTTGAATTGACTAAAATCAGTGTACATTTGAGTTAGAATTTCGTTGTGAAATTGGTTGCAGCGAAGTGAGAAATTAAATTGAATACATTTCATTTAGAACTAAGTTGGTAGTTTACTCTCTTTATTAGATAGGTAATTTAATTTTTTTTTAATTATTCAAAATATTTTTTTTGTGACATTAATTGTCCCATTACCGGGGCACGAGTATGCATATACCCATGGTACTAAGTATAATTCTTGCTATCGTCCATTATTCAGAAGTAATGTAACCCATATTGGTGGATCGGACACCAAAAGGTTCCGATTTCCTCCAGGGCTTTTGCCGAAAATCTCTTTATCTGGTATACTTTTTTTTTTCCGCAACCTACAATGTATATAAATAATAAATACCTAAGTGTATCAAAAAATTGGTTTTTCTTACTATATTTATCCTAAGGAATACTATAATCACACTTAGGTTTGGACATTGCCATTTTTGATCATTTTGGTACTCCGAGCATCATTTATTTTATCTGTTGGCAAATGGATGCTTAGGTACTGATATCAGTTTTAAAATACAGCCAGTTTCATGCTTATATGTGGTTTGATAATTGACCTATCGATGGAATTATAAATAGTGAATATGTTAATGAGTTTAGAAAAGGAAGAGCTCCACTTGTACCTAAAAATAAGTAAAAATTCTTTGAAAATGCTTTGGATGGGTGTATAATGGTGAAATTTAATTAATTTTGTTCATGATTCATGAAAATTGATATTTTGAGTCATCCTATTAGTGTTTTAAAAAATTCAAAAAAAGAATCGAGTTCTCCCAACAATTCTTAATAGTCGACCTGTGATGGCAATTTCGTACTTGAATAATTTGAATTTTCATTACTTTTTAGGGGATCATTGGTGGGCTAGGAGTGGTTCAGTACAAAAGTAGACCCAAAATTCCAACTCAGCGCATCTAAAAGAAAACTGGTTGATGTATTACCCAATAATATTTGGAATTATTATCTCAACTCCCTTTTTGGTGTTATGTCAGATCTAAAGAGTGATTCAATCTGGAAATGGACCTCAAATTGGAACATAGTACCTTGAAAAATATGTCTTATGATGGTTCACACAGTGATAAATAAAAATATCATCTGTACCCCCTTTTTGGGGCCTCAAGGGGTTTGGGTCGTGGTTCAATCTGGAAATGGGTTAAAAATTTGAACTCAGTACCTCAGAAAACATGTCCAAAGATGTATCACATAATGACATGTGGAAATATTATGTGTCCTTTTTTTAGGGTCACAGGAGACTTGAGAAGTTGTTAAATTCAAAAATGGACCCAAAATTTTAAGTCAGTGCCTCTCCAAATACATATATCAAGATGTATCACTTATTAATAGGGGACGATATCAAAACTGAATTTTCCTATTTTCAAAGCCGTGGGAAATTATACAGCTTAAATCTTCAGTTGAATTTGCTTTGATTACCAGGTGTGATACCTTTTATGAACTAATTTTTGGAAAATTAATTGTTATTCTAAGCACCTTTCAATGGTGTAATAAACAAAGGTTATAGTATTGAAAATAGAACTCTGAGAAATACCAACAACCATACAAATGATCTTGTTGCTAAACTACACTAGTAAGTAGCTCAAATATGTATAACATAGAGAAATACCGTGTTGTAAAAACCCTGCTGAATATAAGGAATAATTTTGCTATTGGTCGATTTGCTTGAAAAGAAATAACCAATTAGGGTACATTACATCTCACTACACTGAATAAGTAGTTCTTATTTGTGAATTTGCTTAAATTCATGACAATAGTTTTTTCAATCTTTGAAATTCATATTTTCTTCAACTACATCCTTCTAATTATTTTATTTTCAGATATGAATAGCCTAGCAGGAACATTTTGAGCTTACTTTTATTAGAATCCATAAAGTAGGATACTTATTTTGAGCGAACGAAAAGTCGTTAGTTTCGAAGATAGGACGTACCATAACCTCTCTCCTATGCAGTCGGTAAAATGAATGCTTCCTCAGAAATAAGTTTCTTATTTTCACCAACTAGACAGAATTTTCAACTTTATTTAGAGTTGGATGTTTAATATATTATTTATAGGCCTAAAAGTCAATTGGTCAACTTGAAACTGTAAATTCTTGAAATTTCTGGTATTATGAGGTGTCCTATTCTGGATGCAAAAGTTTTTGAGATTTATAATAAATTATGCTGTTCCATTGATTAGTACTAAATAAATATAATAAGTAAGCTATCATTTTAAAAATTACATCGTAAATCTCCCGAAGTGCGATTTAAAGACAAGTAATGATAGAAAAATATTTTTCCCTGATCGGCGTTGAAGTCTGTGGAGCTTCTTTTTTTATTTTACTCCTATGAAAGTCTGAAGAAAGCCCCTAGTAACCACGAGTACTAATATCATTTGTTCATCTAGAGGACGGCTGGCTTACGAATGACAACGGAGAACTAAAAATAAGGAAAACACGTCGACTGAGGTATGATGAAAAGAGTCAGTGATTTAGTTATCCTGTTTTTTCAGCTTCACAATGTAATAATTTTTTCAGTTAATGGTGAGAAGTACTGAAAAAAATTTGTGAAAAAGAGCGCCACCCTTCCAAGTTGTCTCCTCATCGTTACACCTCCGTTAGTAAATTCTTGCATTCTGATTAACAATTATCGGCCCTGAAATTTATGTAACCCGGTCCTTGAACATCTCCTTGAGGTTGAATATCGAAATGCAAACCATTTGCCGCTTTTTCTGTAATGATACTTTCATTACGGAACTCACCGGCCGTATCCGATATCTGTATAGTGTGTAGTTCTGCTAGCGCAGACATAATTTTCTCCAGTGGAACTCTCACAAAATTTGACGTGTTTCGCTTTGTGGACGCGTCGTTTCTTCAGAGATTGCCTCACTTTCGTTGAGACCCTTATATTACTCTTACGTAAATTTCGCGTTCAATCGTACATATATTGTACTTTCTCCACGCACTAGCACTACCATCTTCATTTCCGACCACCATTAATCGCGCACTTGTTTGTTTTTGTTTTTTTTTTTCATTTGTTTTTCTTACGCGCAGTCAGCAGTTAATCGGGGCCAAGTATGTGGCTGGAGACAAAAGCCGGTGACATACAACCATCGCCTCGTCTAGCCCTCTCCGCCGCCACCTCGGTTGCCAGCAGCACTAATCTACGCCATTCAGCCTCATTTTCTTGCCTACCCCGCAGCCAAGTCACCGTTCAACCCTCGGACCGATCGTATCGCGCGCGCACCGCCACCCTTTCGGCCGTCGACGTGGACTATGGTTTTGTGATCCGCGCCAAAGACGTACGTGAAGCAGTCGCTGCGGCCGCTGCTGCCACCGCTTCCGGCGGCGGCCCTCATCCGGCGCTTAGCGCCGAGTCTGTGGTACTCACCGGCGATCTCGATAGCGCCAAAGGTGGAGCTGGAGAACGGTCGAATTTATTGCGCAAGGTGCTGATCAAGAAAAGCTGCAGTCTACTTAATCCGAATGTGTGGTGGACGCCGAAATTTCGGCGCGTGAAGTCCGGCAAGACGACGAAGGAGAAGGCGTTGCAGGACATTCAGACGCACCAGAAGCGTTGGAAGAGTTTGGGAGCGTTGCTCAGGGTGTCGCACCACAACGGTAACGGACGCACTCTCAATATGCCGCAGTCCTCGTTGCCGGCCCAATCCTTCTACCTGTTGGACGACTTTCTGAAGCCGTCAGCAGCTGCCGCCGCAGCGGGTGGGGCCGTGATCAGCTCTTCGTCAGCCAGCGTCGGCGGCAGCTCGTCGCATTCGTCGTTGGAGGCGAATGTCGGAGTGGTGAGTGCCGCCACAGCACTGTGCAGCAGTCGGTCGCAGACGTCCCGGTACACGGACCGCGGCGCGGTCGAATGTTCGTTGTGCAAACACCATCGGGAGGACGCCGATGGATCTGCAGCTGCTGGTGGGGTAAGTTCTTTTTTTCACACTTTCATTCGCGTGGGTGCGGACTGCAGAAGGCTTTCGTTCTGAATGTGCAAATTTGACGCTAGGAACGCAGAAACTGCTGAAAAAGATCTCGCAGCTGATAAAAGTAAAATGTAGTATCTGTTGAAGTGTCAATTGTTGCATAATTTTTAACGAAAGTAGATGGAATTTACCAGAAATACATTTTAATTTGCAGAAATACTCTCGAACATACTATCAGTATCTCGTATTCATCCGCAGTGGGATGAATAAATCAAAATTATTTGTGGAACAACTTGTTTCCTCGATTTGAAACCATTAGTTGGCCTGTTGCTCGAAGTTGAGCCAATATTTTTTTGTGAACTTTTTTACCATATATACATATTTTACAAATGTCTTTTACGTTTTAATATCGTATTAAAGAGGGTTTGGTGGTCTGTAATAACCGCGGCGGAGACATTTGTATTCAGTATATATGGCAAGGACGTAGATACTCGTAGCATGCTTTAATTTTATGGGATCTGAGGTCCATATCCGCTGTTTCTTCTGATCTTCTCTCCCCGCTACAGCATCACAACCACCAATGAAGACCTATTTTTATAAATGTAAATATTTTTATCGGATAAGATAGAGGGGTCCAGACCACCCGGATCCTACGCCCTTGCTGTAAAGAGAAATGCATCTTGATGGAAAGGGAAATCTAAATAATTATCGAGTTTTATGGATAAAATCCTTCTTTTTGCTTCGAATTAACAACTGAATGTTGTGCCATCTATCAAACCCTCTTTTTACTTCCAGTTCTCATCTTAAAATGTGTTCTGATTCGCCTCAATGCTTTTAGACGGTATTTACCATCCTCCTGCATCCTACTCATCACCTTTTATTAAGTGCATTCGTGATACGATACATTTTATTCATCGAAATTCACCATTAAAATCTGTTTTTTCTAGATACAAAGTCATTATGACATCTTAGGTATACAGTAATAAGAGAGCTAGTAATCTAGCCCAATATAAATCTGAAATTTAAACTACACCGCGAAACCCTCCTCCTCTTCTCCACCCATTATTTTTCGAATCGTCGTGTTTTATCAAAAATGAGTTTAAATTGAGATTTCCGGCTCCTTTTAAGTAGCTCAAGAGCAGTTCGAGAGATCTTTCAAACATTTAACTCGTTTCGACGTAACTACATTTTAAGTTCTATCAAATAGCACCATAATTGTCCATACTGATTCGATAAATTAAGAGGTGCTACTACCACAAAACAACTTGGCCTGTGAAGGCATGCTACTAATTGAAATTATTCGCGAACTCCATTATTTTCTTGGAAATTGAAAAAGTCTTTTCTAAAGAGAAGCCTTAAGGACAGAATGGTTAATCGTTCCGTAATAAGGTGAATTTGTAATATTTATATGAAACAGGGCGTATGTTGGGATGCTTTTGGGCGCAATGTTGACGAAAGTGAGTTTCGCTCAATGAAGCTTTCAACTTCAGAATATTTGTGCCGACTGCTCGAATTAAGTGGTTTTTTATTTCAGTTATGGTATCCTGATTTTCACTTTTTATTATTCATAACGGATAAAAGGTTAATATTGACTCTTGTAGAAATTACTTTTGCACTACCTACTCACTTGAAGGAATTTCGGACCAATTTTGCTGTATTTTGTGTAAAAATTTTTCAACTTGGAACTTTACTGTGGAAATTTTGATATTAAGTTAGATTCAGATTGTGTACTGACAATAAGGAGAAAAGCTATTTTCAAAATTTCAAGAGTAATAACACGAATTTCTTTAATTTACCACTTTCCATAATTTTCCTGGAATTCTGAATATAGTACGGTTTAAAAAAGTAACCAATGCTTACGTCAAAACTCACTTGTACTTCAAAAGTTTTTGGAATATTTTGCTTGCCCGGGTGGAAATAATGTCATGATTCGTATAAAAACGTGAGTATCTGAGGAAATCCTTGTTTGAAAACGATTTCGTGATAGATGAAGTTTATAAAAAAAATTAAGTTTTTAGATTTTCTTTTTCTGCCATCAGCCCTCTATTGAATGTAAAGAATTTGATTGGAATGTGAAAAATCTGAATGCGGAGTGTAAAGAATTTGTGGAATATAAAGAATTTTAAATTGTATTTTGATATTTTGCTTTGAACGGTAGCATGAATTAGTGAAAGCTAAGGGTGTTGGTATTTATTTTAATACCCCGTGAAAACAATACCATCAACATTTTGACCAAATTTCTGGGCTTTGTAACCTCTCCTACCCATCACTTCTGATGAGAGATACGATATAATTCTGTTAAAACTCCGAAACTACGACGAAACCTAAGAAAAAATTGATTTCAGTATTAAATAATATTATGGTTTGTCCACGTTGTTTATTTTATTTTTGTTTCAACAAAGTAACTGCCTAACTATAAAAATACCAATTAGCGATATTCGAAATTTTGAAAACAAAATACACCCAAACTGATAACTTTTTGGATCGTCCGGTGATAGCATAAAATTAAATTCAAGTATTTTGAAAAAAATTTTACTCCAGTTTTTTTTTTGACCATGTATTTATTTTGTTTAGTTCTTGTCATTTGTTTTCGAGTCCCGAGTGTTTCGAAATTTTCAAAAGAGCAATTATTAATGTAGCAGTATCAGTTTTTTTGGGGAGAAAAATTATTCCTTCAGGCAATTTTGTTGGAAAGTAGCAAAACAGAAAAATCCACTTTAATAAAAGATGTGCTAAATTTTTATACGTTTTCATTTTACTTGCTCGAAAATTTCAATTTCACGAAATATTCGACATGGCCACCAAAGCGCTTTGATCGCTGAACTCTGTTAATTTTTATACGATAAAACAGAACTTTACCCCGGAGATAGATTTTTCATTAAAAATAGACCTTTCATCTTATCGAATTTAATCTCAGTTGGACGCACGTATTTTGTGCGCGTCGTCAGATTTTGTCTCATTTTTTGATAACAACGATGTAGGGCGTAATTTTGTCTCACTAAAGGTGAAATTTAGTACTTAGGTAGGTTCTGTATTACGGATAAATTTTATTAATTTTGGTTTGAATTGATTCATTCATTCTTGAATTATTGGAGATTTAATGTAATTTAGTGCGATTTGTTTGTGCATGATATTCACAGGTTCCGTTTGGCATGGTCCGTTAAAAAAAAAAAAAAAAAAAAAAAAAATTGTTTTAAAATTTGTTCAAAAACAATCGTAATTTCATTTTTAATTTGAGTAAAGAAAAATTTAGCAAGTTTTATTTGAGGTAGACTTCCTCGTTTTATTTTCTTGACTTATCATAGAGCACTTTCCATCAAAATCCGTTTAAAGAATAATACTTCCTAGGTGATAAAATATGTTTCTAATTTAAATTTCCTACTCTGGCATCATATTGTGTTTCTTAAAACTTGAGCAGAAAAAATCGTTTTCGAAAAATATAGGCTATTAAATTTTTGCGAGGGCATCGGTCCATTACCGACTGCCCCAATTACATGATTAGGCGAGGCAAACGCTCGAAAACTGGAACAATTTCAGCGTCACCATGGTAACTAACTGCCTTCACAAATTCGAATTTCTCCTCACATAACAACGAGATTGAAATTAATTGCATCGGCAGCGTATTTTCTGTAAAATCGTCGAGTAAATATACAGTACCTATTAGTAGTACCCGTACAGAGTACACATTCAAAAACGAAATTTCAGCTCAATCTTTTGCTGATACTTTGACATTAATTTTGAAATTAAACTGGCAACTTGAGGATAGAATTTTCCGTTTCGAACTTGCAATCTTATTTATAAAATAAAAATAGCAAAGTCGCGACTTCGTCCATCTGTCAAGGCCAAACATCTCAAAATACCCTAAAAATGAAACTTCTCAAAGCATCGACAAAAGTTTTCAAAGTTAAACATTTCATTCTTTCATAATATTATTATGTAAGCCCATCAAAACCGTGGATCTTAATTACAGCTTTTAGAGTGGATCTTTGAAAACCAAAATTCCCTAAAGATCTTGAAAATAAATGTTTTCAAAGAATAAATGAGAGTTTTAGAAGTGATACCTTGATTCTATCCTATCTGTGTAATGTCATCAAAACTTTTGGGCTTAATTCTAGTTTTCAGGGTGGAACTTTCAAAACTAAAATTCTCAAAACACCATAAAAATAAACATTTCTAAACAAAAATAAAAACTTACACCCTGAAAACAAAACCTTTAAAACCAAAAATGAACATTTTCAAAGTGAAACCTGGAGTTTTTTGTATGCGACTCCATCAAAACTTAAAAAGCTCTTCCACTTTATGAAATAGATGTCATTGAAACTTTAAACTTCAACAATTTTAAGGATAGAGCTTTTGAAAACCAAATTTCCAAAAATATCCTGAAAAATAAAACTTATTGAAGCATGAAAAAAATTTTCATCATTTTGTATAATTGATATAATTGAAACCTTTGAGCCTATTTATAGTTTTCAAGTTTGAAAATTCAAAACAAAAATTCACAGAAGACTTTGATGAAGAAACCTTTAATGAAAAAATTGTACTTTCAAAGTGAAATTTGGATTTTTTCATATGTGACATTACTGAAACTTTTAAGCTTGATTACGCCTTTTAGACTGAAGCATTCCAAACTAAACGTCTCGAAATACTCTGAAAATGAAACTTTTCAAAACATAAGTTGAACTTTTCAAAAATTAAACCTTGATTTTTCGATATTACGACGTCCGAGCTTAATTATAACTTTATCATGTCGGTAAAATTATCAATAATGATTGGTGATCAACGTATTTCCTCCTGTGAGATTTCTTCACTACATAGTACGGATAGTATTATAAAGTACAAACTAAACTTTATATATACATAATATTTTTATATTGTACTTATTAGTTTTATTCTTAGGCACCTGCTGATAAAGCTATTAGAAATTTCTGAATGAATATAAAACTGATAAAATGGTTTTGTGTTTTATGTAGCGTATTAATTAGGTGCTTCGTTTTCTGATCAAGTTAGGAATTTGATACCTACTGCCATTTTATTCTGGACTCAAAATGGCGATGTGTCTGGTTCGGTTCTGTTAGTTCTTCATCATGTGATTTAAAAAATTCATGTTAGTAGCCCATTGGTCACAGGATCCCAGCCACCTTCAGCCCAACATCTAAATGTTAGTTTAAATGGTCACATAAGAGAACACTAATAAAAAAACAAAAATAAAAACAAACGGATACATTCTGAAGAAACCAGTAATTGGTAATGTGGTGTTTGGTCTATGTCTATGTTGAAGCTTTAGTTCGACTCTCCTACTTCAGTTAACGTCGTATATTCATTTTTGAAATTTTCTTGTTATGAGATACATTGGAGAAAACATTTATGACTGTATAGCACAATTTTGTATCCTTTTGGGTCTCCAACTTATTGAAATTTGTCAATTTTTGATTTTTCCAACAATGTTGTTATCCCCTACCAAAATTTTTGAAAAATATATATTATTTAAATTTTTTTATTTTGATATTTGGTAATTTTCGTAGAAGTGGTAACTCAATATTATTGAATTCCGTGCGAAAGTTACGCTGTACAGTGTACATGTAACCTATTCCTTAATTTTAAAAATTCTACTCTCAAAACAGAACTTACATCGCTGTAATGAGGATAACTTTGACTTTGGTATAGTCAGAGAAATTCGTGGCTATGAAAATAAGTAGCACATGCTTAGGAGGGCCACAACTTGCGAACGCCTCCTTCTCAGCAATGGTAACGAACTTTGTGGTTGCAATTGATTTTAGTAAACCATAAAGAAAATTTTATGTTCATGAAATACATTTATGAAAACACTAACTAGTGTGTGAGTATTTCTCAAAAACTTATTTTTTATTGTACATGAAGAATAGAGTCCATGTGTTCCATATTTCCAGTTCTTGATTCAAAAAATGCAGCACCCTTATAATAAATTGATTACAATCTCAGGATTTTGTCAGTACTAGTAATATTATTATCAGTGAGGAGTACTTGCAGTCAGTAGGCATTGGATCGGTAATAGCAGCATACATTTAAGACGGTAATGCTTTATCGACTGCGTGCCTGTTTTGCATAGTCTTAAATTAGATGTTCAGTCAGTGCGGTGGCCATAATCAGCTAAACTTTGCTATTTAGTACGAGCGTAGCATTTGGTTAATTTAGTGTTAGTATGATGCCTGTAAAAGGTTAGTCATTACGTTAAGAACTGATAAATTGCTTAATATTTCGTCTGTTGTTTGTTGTGAATTCTGGCGAAAAGCAAAGATTTCTGATTATGTTTTTTGAAATATCCATCGCAATCACTGATAGTACGCTATTATCTCGAAGACACTGGTATATCGTTTCATTTTATCACCCTTATCAAGTAAAAATTAAGGATGTACAATGTGTTAATCTGAAATAATACGAATGCGAGTGAGTGGCTTCACAGTAAATAAATAAAACGACAGTTGGGAGTGATGAAATTGAAGTAAAAATCAAATTTAGCTCTTTAAAAAGCAAGTCCATTTGCATCATCATTAGCCAAAAATAAAATTTTATCGAAGAAATTTCTTTCACTTGGAATTTGAGAGGAATGAATTATGTTAACAAAAAAATGATTCTCACGTGCTCTTACTCAAATGCTGCATTTTCGATGGAAGAGGTATAAATTTATCTATTGATTTTTTTTTTTAAATTTTCTGTTTGAAAAACTTTTTCCACACCAGTTTTATTTTATTTTTTATGGAGAGCGATATTTTCATGGATGCGGTTGTAAGAAGAATTTGCGGTTTTGCTAGAAATTATCGGAAATATCAAAAGATGGCCTCAAACAAAATGGTCGTTACCATGAAAATAACGTTCACATTCCGATTTCGTTCCCTCAGTAGTACAGTGGAAATTAAGTTTGCGTTGTCTAGAAATTGACTCTATCTTACCTCTAATTATTAGCAGTTAACATTCAGCCGAGTACATGCTTCTGTTTCTGAAATATTACCAGACATTTAAATCAGGTAGAGAGGAAACGACCAATTCCGGTCCTGGTAGCCTTCTTTAATGATATATTATTACCATAACGCAACAAGACGTTCAAATTTTGTCTCGAAGACAAGCTGTGATCAAAATTGATGGAAATATGGAGAAGAAATGGAGATGGAGAAATGTGTGCAACATGGTAGATACCAAATGTAAATAAATTCGAGAAAATAAAATTCTGATGAGATTTGAGATACCTAGGTACCTACGTCTTCTTTTGTAAACGAAGAAACATTTGTTGCGATTTCGTTGAAAAATTTTCTGCGTGATTAAAACTTTCAACCCCTGCCTTTGAGGACTTGGTTTTTTTTTTAAAAAAAGTTTATTCTAACTACTTTTGGGGTAATTTGAAAAATGTTACTTATAAGTAGATATTTAACAAAAATAGATGCGACTGTAAAATTAAGTAGACACCTTCATGAATTTTGAATTGTGAATAGGACGACACACAAACAATAAATTCTAGAAATTTACAATTTCAAGTGGAATCCTTGGACTTCGGCTTTTCTTTTCCGTAGAATCCAAGTAGTTTGAATGTATTTCAATCAATTCCTTAACTATTGCATTCAGTGCAATCACGGGACTTGGGGGTGGGCCTGTGGAAAAACGACGATCATGAGTTGTGGATCACAAATAGGTTCCCTCCAATTTTCCCTAATTTTTTTCCCCTAATACCGAAATGTCTAATGTATTATTTCCCTAACAAAATTATATTCTGGAATTGGTTTTTTCAAAGATATATTTACATTATATGCAATAGCATAAATATATTCTAAGTTTTTGCCATCATTTTTACGCTCATCATACGTTGAGCATATATCATGTATTCTTTGTTGTAGTTCTAATCATTTTTGTTTGGGTACAGCTCAGACTCTTGGATCCATACTGAGCTCTGCCAGTGTTGCCTCTGTGTCAGCCTGTTCTTTCTGGAACTCCTTGAGGCAGGAGTATAGGTCTGGGTGATGTTTCCCAACTACTATTTGTCTTATGTCTATTGAATAGTGCTGCTTTGTATTGGTTCCACAGTAATGGAGAATATCATGGTGTGGTGGGGTATGGTAGGCCAGATCATTGGTTATTGCTTGTGCTTTACATTGCTTCATTCGCTTGCGTCAACAGTTCCAGTAAATATTACCATTTACTGCCTTTGAGTGGAGGTATATAAATCCATCAACATGTAATTTACCAGCAACTACTTGTACATTTGACATTTTCTTATGATTTAATGCTGAAGAGTGTCATGATATTCCCTCTACAGAAATAATGAGATGTGCTAAGCAATTTTTACAACCAGTTATCGGAGGAAAAATAAATTACAACGTCCACTAGGAATATTGGCTTTAGGAAAAATATACATTATGAATATTGGTTTTAGTGAAAATGGATTAGACATAATGGGTTTAGGGAAAAAAATTAGGGAAAATGGATTAGGGAAAATGTTGAGGAATCTCACAAATATATAGGTCACTCAAATTCTTCTGTACACAATATATATACAAAGGATTTAATTTAAAATTTCTGTAGTGTGCGAAAATCCCAATGAAAAGCGCAGACACAGTGTAAAGAAAGGTTGAAAGATAAAACCAGAAGAGAGCAAGTAAGGTATGGACATACATTGTATTTCCTGATCAGAACAACCAAATTAAGTGAGGATCAAGCACACATGGATACATTTCATACCTATTACTTACATGTTGAAGGATTCAGAAAGGATCAACACATTTTCGAGAACATTATTATATATTCAAAAAGAAAAACATACGGACAATTAAGGAGCCCATGAGATTTAATTATAATAAAGTAAGAAATATGAAATATGAAGATAAAGTTTTAAAGGAAAGATATAATCGCGCACAGAATTACATGTGAAGAATGGAGGTGTTGACATACTTTAAAAGACAAAACCACAAACTAGAACCACAATTAAATCAAGAAACTTTAGAAAAGAACAATTTCAAAAGGTAAAATTTAGAGTTGACATATGAAAGGACAGCCATTGTGAATGCATGGTATCCAAATACATAAGTGCCAAAGTATGAATATAAAAGAGACGAGCTTAAAGCAAAGAAGCAAGATGGTGGTCCAAATTCTAGATGGCCAGCAGTTAGTAACCCCGTTTTTCATACAAACGCAAGAAGGAAATAAAAAATAATAATGAATAAAGGAAAAAACAATAAATTTGGTACCACACACTACACTCCTCGGACACCTGGAAGAGTTGTGCGGTGGTGAAAAAAAAGAGAAAAACTAGTAGTCAGTATCTGTGGCTGAAACTAATTACAATTAATGTGATCAGTATCAGTGGCTGAAGCTGATTACAATTAATGTGATAACATTTTCATATTATTTGACTTTAATCCATCGATGGATTGTACTCGATTCACCGACTGATTTTCTTCCAGTAAATATTTTAGCTACTTAATATATTGATAAAAATTCAAATTCGATGTTAAATGGGAAATATATGTAAATAAATATCAATCTGCTTTATAAAAATTTGATATATAAAAAAATCTATATTTTTCGATGTTAAATGGAAAATGCATGTAAACCAATATCGATATTTTATCAATGTGTGAGAAAAAATAGGAAAATAAAGAAACATCGAATTCGAAAACATATCCCATATAGAAAATAAAAATGTTATCACATTAAAAAATCTCAAGAAAAACAGAAGAAAAAAATATATCAAATAGAAAAAGAAAAACAAATTCATTCGTGAAGGAAAAAATGTGGAAAAGCAAAGCAAAACAAGTTCACAAGTGAAAGAATAAATAAATTAAAACAAAATTATCAGTGGCTCAACGGCCGGAGAGGTGTCTCCCCTAAATTGACCAAAAGAGAAAAAAAATATACAGAAAATAAGAAAGAAAAACTAAATTGACTTAGGATCAAAGAAAAAAAAAGAGATTCAAAAAAGGAATTGAGGTAAGTAAATGAAGGAATGCGTAAGAAAAAATGAGAAAATGTGACTCCCTTAAAAACAAAAAGAAATATAAAACAAGAATAATTGTAAATTCAAAAAATGGAAAATAAATGAAGAAGTGAATGAAATGAACAAAATTCTCAAAAAAGAATATGATATGTATATGGCAGTGATATTTCAATATCTCTTTCTTGCATCAACGGCAGTAAGTGTGTATTTTCCAAAAGTTTCAGATTTTGTAATGGCTGCCATTTGAAAACCAGGGTACCGATTTGGCTCAAATTCAATACCAAACCAGTCCCTAATAGTCTCCAAATGTCATAAAAATTTCAAGTCAAAATCTTTTAATTTACAGGAGTTATCGTGATGACAACATAGTAGCTTTGCAACACTTTGTGAACACCCGGATAAATTTCAAAAATTTTAACACAAATATATAGCCCATGAAAGCTTTTAAAACTGCCCCAACTTTCATTACCATAGATCAGACTGCGAAAGCTCCACAGACTCCTGAAAATGTCAAAATGAACAAAAAGTAGAAATATGTGTATATCCATATATTGTATGTATACATATTTGTGGACAGAAGAATTTAAGTGACCGATATATTTATGATCTACGAGTCAGGATCAGCGTTTTTCCACAGGTCCCGCCATTACACCGAATGTAATAGTTTTATTTTTCTCTGGAAAATACACTAAAAGTAATTTCCATTGTTTTGAAAAATGTACAAGGAATTTAAGTACAATATTTGCCAAGTCATTTTCGTTAAAAAATTGAACCAAAAACAAGTCTAAGGCCAGAAGTTTTTCAAAATATGATTTTCTCCTCGAAATTGATTTATGTTTGTAAATCCTCCGTTTTTCTCTTTGAAAAATTTGACTTTATTCGTAGCATAAATCCCTTAATTTAACCAGACCCTTGTAAAAATTATACGTTTCCCTCTTTTAGAAGTCTATGACGAGTACATGTGATTTATTGCTAACTGAACATTTGAGACACTATTTCTGATACCCTTGTAAGTACGTTTATAAATGTTATGATAATGATTGACTTTGATTTTTACTATTAAGATTGATCCGCTGCTTGCAAATTAACTGAAAGATTTTTTATAGATTTCTTTGTGACAAATTTTTTTTTAAGGTTTTATTCCGCTTTACTTATTTCGAAAGTTATTTACCGAGTCCATGTTGTGGAAAATACCATAATATTTATAACGATGTCTTGAACCATTTCTTTTACAAGACTCGATCCTATTACCAGTCATATTTTTAAATCTTAATTCTAATCAGAGAATTATCGAAGATAAAAAATTTAAAGTAGACCCACGTTGTTGCTATGATAAACTTTGATTGTAGACTAAAGTTGAACTCCCAGGTGTTAATCAATATAATATGAAAATATTTAAATCTCTGTCTGTTATAGATGGCATAATTATAGCTGTTTGAAAATATTATGATGTAAATGAAGATTGAAGAATATTTTGAAGTTTACCATTGCGATTGTGTGCTTAATATGCACTTCATGAAAGATCATTGTTGAAATATCGGTACTGAACAGATTTTCCAAAAAACAAATAATGCCCCTTTTCTTGTGGGTTGTATAAATATAAATTTAATATTTTCTATAATCACTGAGATCATGTACTTGAACATCGAATTTCATTTTTTATCGCACGTTTCATTTCTTGATAAAAAATTCAAAGTATGAAGTAGGTATTCGCAAAAAATTTTTTTCAACATGATTTTGGCTCTAACCGAAGTAAATCTTTGTTATCGAGTCTGGCTCTCTCGTGACTTAGTAGCATAAAAGCTATGAAGTTGAAGAAATACTTTGCTCCAGCAAGAAGAAATCGTTTTCCCATAAACTCGCTCAAGAGTGCTTATGAATTTTTTTTTTTCATTGTAAGTACCGTTGCTTTGTGAAAAAGCTGAATTATTTTTACTTCAAGTTGAATGAAAATTTTACTAGGTGAAGAATAAAGTTTTATATTTTTAAATTTAAAAACAACTTTATCGTTTACAAAATATACCTAAAATTTGGTCATTTGAAAACGGCAGAAAGAAAAAATTCTTTCCATTTTTCTGTTTTAAAGATTTTCAATTTTTCAAATTGCTTTCCGAAAACTTCTAAGTTAAATTGACGCACAAAAATAAATTTTATGGTATTTTTACTCGGCTATTGAAGCAAACAATAGAAATTAAATTCCGTTTATTTGGTGGCCCACGCTTAAAATTTAATGAAAAAAGTCACTTTTTTTTTTTTTTTGATTAACATTTCCGGAGTAAAATAATTACATTTCTGACGTTAGTTTCGATATTTTACGGTATGACAAAGATGGTTCCTGTAAATTAATACAAAATCATGGTCAACGATAATATATAACTCGTGTGAATAAGAATTTTACGACTTCTGATTTTGGAAATTTATATCCATAAAATTTTACCGTTCAAAGAGATTTTTAAAACGCTATTATCCCTGATTTTCATTCGCATTGATATGTAAAGTCATTTCCTACACCATAATCATAATTATACATTTTAGTACAATTTTATTTTTTAATAATTTACATTAAAGTTCCTTTATAATATTACATTCGTCGCCCATTAAATACGTTTGATGATTTGTTTCTTTAAATTTTCGTTTTATGTTTTATTTTCTAAATAAAACGTCTATCGTGTTTAAACTTTTTAAAGCATCCAATCTTTGAATAAATTTTTTATTTGTGCTCTAAATTTTTCCAATTTTTTAGCTTGTTTTTGAAAACTTGCGTAGCAGTGCAGAATATACTTGATATCACCTAATTTTGTGATAAAAGACGTTGGTAGCATACGTCAAATAGAGACAAATGCTCATCTAATTTTATCTTGCTTCTTATCTTTTGGTACATTTCGTGATCCAGAATGCGCATATGTAAATATCAGATAAATGTGATAATCTTGTCAGTGTCAAAGGAAACGAAGCTCAGTTGAACGAAACTATCCCTCAAATTATTCTCAATAAATTATCCGAAAGGGTATTGTTTAACGATGAGTACAACGAAGTTGATAATTTAATTAGTGATTACAAATCTTACAAACATATGTTCCCCCAAATATGAAGCACCGTACCTAATAACAAAAATCTATTCTATTCTTCATCTGTTTGATAGAAATTGTAAATTAGGTCTGTGTATTCTTCTTTATTTTTCTAATATGTACTTATACTGTAATTCGTAAATTGTGTTCTGTCGTTCGTATCAGTTCGTTGTACAACTTTTTGGAATGCTAAATTTCTAGTAGATAATTTGCGAATAGGTTCAATTTCATAAAGAATATCTGAGGTAGGCTTTGAGTGATTTTCTCTTAACTGATTTTCGGAAATTTATACACTCGAAACTTCGCAATTATTTTATCTGTTGTTTTCTCTATCGAAGTCAAAATTATATTTCTTAGGTCTTGCCGGACTGAAACTGCGGCAATCACTTTTTCGAGTACGTATTTTGATAGTGGGTGCAGGTTGAACGTTTCGTAATATTTATTGAACAATTGAGAAAATGGTGGACGCATATTCAACTTTTCTTGAGTGAATAGATTGGCTGCTTCAATTTAGAACGCTGAAAACATGTAACTTTCTCATAATTGGAGCAGATGTTACGAACGATGGCGATGCGCTAAAAATTTTCCATAATTTCTATTCAGAGAGTTTGGCAGGTAGAGTAGTTAATGTTCAAGGAAAAAAATTACCTCATCAGAAGAACGAGTCAAAACGCCGAATTTTCCTGGTATGGATTTTTTAAGATTTAGTGGATTTGTTGTTGAAAATATGACGTTTTCGGTGAAGCTGAAGTTTGTTGGTCAGAAAGGGTGAACAATACCTTATATAAGTGTGAAATTTAATGGATATTATAAACTTCGAAGAAACTGTTGAAATGAATAAACTCATCTAACTGAAATCAACGAAAAAAATTTAAGCTTCAATTAAGAAACTTCACAATCTCGCAGATCCTTTGAAACTTTTGCCTAAATTCTGTTTATTTTGTGAGATCAACTGATAAAATTGCCTAAAAATATTTCGTATTTTCACCAAAATTGACTCTAAAGAAATCTTGGCGGCGAATTAGCAAATAGGAATATGACTTCTAAGGTTTCGTCATTAATGAACGAAAAATTTAACTTTTTTTTTAGTAATTCACTTAGTACCTACTTTATAACTTTGTCGAAAACCTGAGATACTCGAAATATTTTGATCGTTTTTTCCGATAATTAGTGTTAAACACGCATTTGCGGTAATATTAGTTGTTTTAATTTGGTACATTTAGTACACATTCGTCTATTCCTTCCACATTATGGTCGTTTACTACCTATATAGGTATGTTCCTAACGGTTTTTCTTCTTTTTTTTTTTCGATTTAAGATTTTCTCTATAGACGAGTTTTATACGCTTCAGAAATTCGAACATCCATCATAGAAATAACCTGCATATGTCTGATTGTATTTTCCATAATTCGAAGTTCCATTCTAAATGACCTAACGGATTCTCGTATGGCATTAGAAGAGAATATTTTTTAGAAACTTTTCTCGTCGTAGATTCTGGCTGCATACCTAGGGATAGATTTCTGATGGTGAAAAATCTCATTCGCCTCCCTCCGTTTGATTTAATACGAAGTGATGAAAAAAAAAAAACGTATGATACGTAATATTCTACAGAAAAAGAAAGGAGCAATTTTCCAGTTGGCTGAAAATGAATTTCATATATTTTTATCACTGTACGCGACTATGTATAATTTTCTATTGAAAAATCGACTCTTGGCATGAGAAAATGTTTTCATTTCATCATTAAACATACGAGTGTTGTGTGCTGCTGTCTGAGTTAAAATCCTTTCATGCGATTTAATTGGCTCATCCGCGAGTGCATAGAACCGATAGTGTGCCGTCTGCAGTTTCCGTACCTATGCTTCTGAATGTTGGAATGGCTGTGTCTTAGTATAATGAGATGTAGATTTGCCTTCATTGTGTATGTCTACGCACGTATAAACGTTGACGTATAATGATGGCAAATGTCCCATATCGCTGTTGGTTTGGCATACGTAATGCTCCACTTCGCAACTTTAATCGTAAGCTCTAGACCATCCTTCGCCAAAGTTTCGGGTCCAAATGGACATCTTATTAAGTTCCATCTATTCGTTACTCACTCGTGTGATTGGAAAATTCTTGGCGAAAAAAAGAGAGTATTTACGAAATCAGATCCGGTCGTTGGATCTCGTTTATTTGCATAGCTATTTGTAAATTAAGAAGAATCACGTTTTGCCTTATGAAAGTAACAAAGATTTAAGGGAAAATAAATAAAATCGAGAAATTGGAAGTTTAAGGAATAGGAATTACTTGTACTGGTGATGGTGACGTATGAAATAGTTATATGATCATTATACCTGTAGGAAGTTTGGAGGAAAATACAGAATATTATATAATTGATGAAGGAAAACTTTGATATTCGCATCGTTAGACCAAGCGAAGTCAATCAATGGGTATTGGTCTTGCCCAGTCAAATCTTGATCTAGGCTCCGTCTTGCTCACCGGATTTTTATCTCTGTTGATGGCTAAATTAAACTTACTATTCATGCCCTTCGAACGTATGGAAGAATCTTTAACTGAAGTACCATACAAATATCGATATGTATATATGATAATTTGTTTTGCCTAAATTGTAGCGAATTTTACAATGCTGAGATATAAACTTACTTTATAATCCTGGAACTAGTATACCTACAGTAACAAGTCATTCTACATGACCCTTAACTTGAGCATAGCCTCATTCTCTCATTAGCCTTCTTTAGTCGGCCCCACTCCGTACTGTCTTGTGCAGTTTTGTGCAGTTTTGGCAGACTGACTGTATTTTAAAATATTGGTTAGTTCCTCCCTCCTGCTTGCCGTTCACTGACTCCTTTTCCTGGCGTTAATATGATTCTAAAATGTTGTTATAGATCCATCTGTTGTCTACTATTATTTTACTTCTCAACTACTACATACTTCTGTTAATTTTTTATACCTACCTTTGATACGAATATTTTTTTGTTTTTCTTTACGCCTAGGAGATCTCATCATGTTGTTTTGTATTATCGTCAGTTTTTATGTTGGTTCTCGAAGAAAATATAAATATTAAAATTGATTTTGTATTAAGACTCGAAGTCATGGGTAGGTTCATTTTTCGCTTCATGATCCCATGAAAATTTTATCACCATTGGTTGAAATTCATATATATACATATTTCTACGTACGGCGGTACAGTTCGAAATTTTTATCCGATAGTTTTGAAATTTGGTGCCCTTATTCGGATCTTGATAAGGCGGAACCCCTATTGTTTTTGGTCCAGATCGAGTAGTATACTGCGTTTGGTAAATCCTATTATGTTGATTAATGGTCATAAAAGAGCGTAATTTCTACGCAGTTGACCAGAAATTTGGTACAGACATTGAATATATTATAATATTTTAACATTCTGCAAAATTTGGTTTTTATCGACTTGATAGTTCATCTGTAGAAGTGACTTAAAGGAATCTTAAACTATTGCTAAGAAGCGTAGATAATTCCCAATGAAAATAAAAAGCTGTGTAGAAAGCAGGGTTGCTGTTATTTTATTTGCTAAGTAATCACTTAAGTAGCATACGGGTTTTAAAATCTCTCAATACAATTAATTATATGAATTTTCTTGACACTTCATTAAACGTAATTTTTACCCAGCATTCCGGCAAATACTTTTGATTTATTTTCTTTTTTTAATTGTATTTATTTATTTATTTATTTATTTATTTTTTAAAGAAAATCTACGTTTTCCAGCGCTCCTTGTTGCGCTAGATTTTTTTTTGTTTTTTTATTTTATGAGAGCCCAAGTCTGGCAACCGTATGGTGTAAAGGTGGGTAAGAACACACTACTGTGTGGTTGTTAAGTATCAAACTAGAATTAATTTGAGGAAGATCTTGTGGTTGACTGTCTTAGGCATGTGCCAATCGAAGTTGGCTCGTGGGGCATCTAGTATTGAATAATTTCTTTCAGATTTTCAGTTGGTTTCCCAATTCATGATCAATGAAAAAGAAAGAATAAAACTTGAATTCTGAAAACACGTTCGTATGGTTTCTTAATTTTGGAGTTGGTCTTGTTCCTGCTTCTGTGGGCATTGTGTTGCTCTTCTCTGGCCGATTGCACTTCGCCTTGAAAAGATGAACCATAAAAATTCTTTTGTGTTTTTGTGTGTGCGTGTGCTTTGTAGCGCGAATGATGTCATTGTGCCTGACGATGGTGGTCACCATTTGCAATTTGTTGCAAATCCTACGCAGCACAAATCGGTCGTTTCTCACGTCCGTATTTACCAATAGGTAGTGTTTGAGTGGTGGGCAATTGGGTCGCGAAATTCGTCAACACTTACGAGTGCAAAGATTAATGCTGCGCAAAAATTTGCTCCAATTTCTGCGCGTACCCATCGGTGGCTGACTGACTGGCTGCTGGCTGGCATTCTCCTTTTTATCGCACGAAAGAAACGAATATTCGCATTTCACATCCTACGCGTAGTCATCAGGAAAATGGGTAATTCTTTTTAAAACATCGATTAATGTTCCTACGCACGACACCATTAATTGACGAAGAATGTATAAATGTACCGACACAAAAAAAAAATTACAAAAATAAAATGTAGGAATAATAATAATAATAATAATAATAATAATAATAATAATAATAATAATAGTAATTATAATAATAATAATAATAATAATAATAAAATTATAACAAAAAGAGGTAAATTACGATTACGACTAATGGAAAAGTTTCTCGGAAGTCGTCACTTGAATATTAATGACAAAAAAATTGTAATTCGTACAAAAATTAAAAGGATATTCTCTATACTTTAACAGACCTAAGCACTCATTTTGTTTCCATGTTTTTGTACTTCTTTTCTCTTTTTTTTTCCGTTTTTTTCATTTTCGATGGCTTTCAACTCCCCAGTTCCCTTAAAAAATATTCATCAAAAGTTCGTGTCGCCTGGTAGTGCTTTGCGTGTCACCTCATACTTTGCATGCCCGTCACAAGAGATGCAGTTAAAACTGTTCTTTTAGCCATTTTTTTTTCGTTCGCTGTAGTAGTGATGGTGGTTGTTGTTGTTTTGTTTTTTGGGGTGCCGTTAATATTATCGAACCTTCTCCAGTCATGCGGGTGAAGAAATCTGGAAAACGTTGGAGTGGTTTGGAAAACTCACCTTCGTGAGTTTTTGATGTTGTTTTCATACCTAAAAAATGAATGGAAAAATGCACACGTGTCTGGTCTCGTGTGCATATCCATAAAAATAATAATAATTATTGCAACGAACAATTTTCTAATAAAATAATAATTATTGGCTTTGCATAATCGTGCAAAAAATTTAAAAATTTCTCTTTTATTTCGTGTTTTTTTTTTTTTTTTTTTTTTTTTTTTTTTTTTTTTTTTGGTCCGACTTGGAATGTTATCAGTTTCGGTTTTGTTTTCAGTCGACTACTTATGTATTTTTATTTATAATTCGTCTCCAAATATTTTGATTATGGAATCGAAAACGGTTTATTGAGCGATCAAGCCAGACGTGGAAATATTATGATTTTTTACGCCATAAATAAGGTAGACTACTTTTTTCTTAGTATAACGGTGAATATTGAACTTTGAACTTGAAAACTTTATTATGTCAATGAAAGAAGCGAGAGTCCACAGGTGGAAGTTTCGAATTGATGAAAATATTTTAATCGTCTGTCGGTATAAGGTTGTCCTATTGGATTTAAACTCGATTATATCGCGAAAGGTTTTTATACTTTTACCCTATAAGTCCCCTCCATATTTTTAAAGTTCATCGTTTCTCACGGGTAAATGTTTCAAGATTTATTTCATTTTTTCATTTTTTTTTAATATTTACGCTGATGTCATATTTGGTAGTTCTTATCGTGTTAATTAATCAAAACTCTTATATCGAAAGTTGAGAGTTTTCGATTAAACGTTTGTCGGACGTCGGCATTCGTTGTTAGAAGTTACTTCAGTTTTTGGGGAACATCGCTTATTAAGGTCAGTTTAATCAGGTACTTCAAACAATTATAGACTTTTTCTTTTTTTTTAAATTTAGAGATGAACAGTATAGGTGTATTTCCTAATTTAGTTAAAAAGCGGCGGAAAGTCGACGTAAACCGCAAGCGAAAGCCAATTTTGGTGATGAAGTGCTGAAGGAATGATGCATGAGAGCCGGCAGAGGTTGCAATTGAGGAGGCTGACTGGATTTTTTACCTAGCACCTGATGTAAAGTCATCTTTTGCTTGAAAAAGTGTCGATTTACATTCCGCATTTAAAAAAATGGTTGCCGACTTTAATCGACCCATCAAAATTGTCTGCTGACGAAATCCGAAAGAAAAGTAAGCTTGGTTGAGTCACTGTCTCTAACCTCATTTAGCTGAAACTGTCTGATCATTAATAATCAGGGTGTAAAACAAGGTCCCCAAAATTATTGTACTCTGTTTTCACATTATGCATCAGGTATGTCCATATATAGTGAGAGACTCCCAATTTTTGAAATATAACCGAGGCCATCGAATGCTTGATTTAAATAACAATCGTAATCAGTCTGATCATGAGGGGAAAAAAGTTGCTGCTGTACATTATACTTTTTTTGCGAGGGAAACAAGAAAAAATAAAAAACAATGTAAGATGGAGCTCGAAATCGTTGAAAAAATTTTCTTGAAATTATGAGACGTAGTCCCTCTTGTTTCTGAACGACATTTTTGGAATCGATCAATGATACAAGGATTATTTTTGCCTGATAAACCAATTATTAATAATTAATAAGTCGTTTTAGAGACAGAACAAAGAAAGGAAGACTGATTTTCAATATTTGATATTGAATAATTAACGAAGTTAAGGATATGAAAATAGCCCCAAAATGAATACATGCCGTATATTTAAAAAATATACAAACTGATAACAATGTTCCTATTTTGAGAGAAGTCCTACCAGTCAAACAAGAGCGTTTTTTTTGTTTTCTGGATAAAGATCACTGTTAAAGTAGGATACATCCCTTCATTATGGTTCTGCTTTTAATATGTTGCAGCTAATGGTCTAAACTCTATATTTGCAAAAGAAAGACATCACTAGTTGATTTGTAAATAAAGTGGTGTAACAGTCGGTCGTTGAAGAGAAAACAAGCCCCCAGTTGCTTTGGATCCTGTATATTTGTGTAACGAATCTTTTGGATAGATTTTTTGGTAGATTTGAGGCAGAAAACTTATTTAAAATCGAACAAATTAATTTTTTTTTTTTTTATAATGCTTGATGTAAAATGAGTAACAAGATGAAGGCTAAAAATAAAGTAACCGTTGGAATCTCGTTATCTTATCGAGTGCTTTTGAAGATTGTTGCTAACAACAAGTTTATTTTATTTTATTTTGTTTTTTTATCAAATCACGCAAGGACGAACAGATTGGACATTACCATTCTCTCAGAACGTGGCGAAGCCATGCAATAGGGAGCTTGTTTTCTCTCCAATGACTAATTTTTATTCGATTTGATCTATGAATTAAAAAATGATACCCTCCTTGGTTGGGGTTCTCCTTTTGTTCGGCACTGATAAAGATTATTTTTTGAAACATATGAAAGTAAGAATTTTAATCAGGGAGGACATAACAATTAAATTCTGGTCTTTCTGCTTCGAAAAAAAATAAAAAAATAAAAAAAAAAAATAAAAAAACAATACAGTTATTTCTCAAAATTCTAACTGTTATTATGGTTTGTATTTTCTTAAATACATACATCGTACGTATTTATTTGTCGATAATTTTCCTAGTCTTTGTAACGCTAATCGTTAGATATACCACGTTAAAATTCAGTCTAATTTTTATTCTTTACTCTTAAACCGCCGTTTATTGACTATTGGTTTATCAGAAGAAATTATTATTGCTGATTTCTAAAACCTCATCTACAAATAATGGGGGATCGCATTTCGTAAGGGTCGGAGACAGTCATTTCTCGCTCAGTGTGTTCTGTAAATCAACATGACAATCGTCCACAATTTGTTTCAACACCCTCGTTCACTTCTGATCTAGAATAACTAGCTCTGTACTTTCAAATTGTTAACTACATTAACATCAGGATCTCTGAATTTGAAGGCCGCCCATGGCAAGAGAAATTAAAAAGCCTTGAAACATTTTTTCGCGTATTTCTCCTCTTTATAGACCCTCTTGATTACTGTTCTCATATAGTAGTCCATGGGCCATAGCAAAAAGTAGTACAAATTGGTGTTACAAAATGCCTCTTCGAGAGGTAATACTAGGGGCTATACTGATGCCAAAAAACTACGATAGCCATGTCAGATTGGTAGCTTTTAAATATTGCGGCAAATTCAAAATGGTGGCTTTGTCTTTTAGAAAAATCATGATATCTATCTTTCTATTGGTCGGATTTCAATTTTTTTTTTTTTTGAATGAAATATCATAAAATGTTCTAAAATTTTTGTTCTTATCAATTTTTGCCTTTTTTCTATATTCATTTTCAAACTCTAAAATAATTCATATTAATTTTTTTGTTTTATTGGATCTTTTAATTCTTAACCCTTCTCACTGTATAATATAGGTAGTAGCCTTGTGCAATTTTCTAATTTTTTTCGTGTTTTATGTAAGTACAGTGTCAGTTTTAGTGTTTCTCCAAAAGTTGACATAAAATTGCCTGTCATTTCTTTTGCGATATTTTCATCTTTATATTCCACAGCTTGTAAAAAAGCGAACAATGATAATCCGTTCTTCAGCCAGCTCCTCTCGATGAAAGAAATGAATAATTATGCAAACCACAATTACTCTCCATTCCCATTATTGTATTCCCATGCCTGCTGTGGCTGCATAAAAAAATTGTCCCTTCAGTGATTTTTCCGAGGAATGTCTTTATGTGCTTATTTTAGTTATTTTCAAAGCTTCGTTCATTTGTTGTGTAATACGTTGCAAAATATTAGTTGGTGGAGGAAATTTTTTGAGGAGGAGAGAGGAAACAGGGAAAGAGAGAATAGGAATTGAAAGTGGCGTGAATAGTCATCGCAAAATGAAATCTATACGAAACATGTAAACATGTATTGTATGCAAGATGTCTCCAAAGATCAATGTTTTACCGATGATATTTTTTTTCTGTCGACTGTCGTCAGCATCCTTGTCTCCCTTTCTCGGCAAAAAAAATTCTTAATACTTAAGACTGCTGAAAGGGAATCATTATTGGTATTCTAGTACGATTCACGAAGTGAGGTCTGTTACAGGATTTTGATGTTAGAGCAGATTACTTTTTTGGGAACGTTTTACGTTTTCTTTTTCTTTTTTTTCTTTTTCTTTTTCTTTTTTTCTTTGTTGCGTTTTATTTTAGTGACGATGAAAGACACGATGTATAAAATTTTAGAATCCATTTGATATTCGAGTAGGACGAAATTACCCATAATAGATACGGATTAATAATGCTGGACCACTTTGAAATATCTGCATTATTTAGGCGCAAAAACGTTGTAAAAATCGTCGAAATATGTCGAATTTGGTATAACGACTATTTAATTCGAGTGAGTACGCATATAAGATCATCGTTTTCTTCGGGCAAATTATTTTCTTTTGCGCGTGATTTTTCCTCTGGACTACCTATCAAATTTTATGGTCGAAAATAACTGACTTGGTTGCACACGATGAAAGAAGTAAGGTGAATGCTTTGTTTACATCGAGAATGGGTATTTTCCTTCTACCTCGAAGGGATATTTTTCTTCCTTCTCAGAGGGATATTAGATAAGGTTTTCCTCTTTTCCGGAAAAAGGAACAATCAATATTTTCGCCGCCCACGTATCCGACTAATGGAGAGTAACAGTAACGCCTTTCTTTTTCTTTTTCAAGTTGATTTTTTTTTCTTTGTTTACCGAATCTTAGTGAATAATAAATGAGTAAAAATAAATTCGAGGACAAATTTTGTAGAAACTCAATCGTCCCTTTCTCCTCCCCTTATCGAAAAAAATTTTTAATCCCTTGCTCGCAGTTTGAATGTGGACTTCGTGACTCGTAAGCAAAATTTAAATGACCGTGTGAATTTTAAAAATGTCAAATGTTCCGATTGGGAGCAAGAGAAAAAGGTCGTCTCAGAAATTTTTCGTGGTTCATTTAGAATCATTGAATTAGTATTATTATTATAATGGCAATTAACGAAAGACAGATATATTCCTGGGATAATTTATTCCAAGGATATAAGATCCATCAGTATCTTGTCTAATGCTGTTCCAGTTTCGAAAGCCTGTATTAATGTCTGATTGAAAATTGAAAATTTTGTTTCAGTCTCGAAAACTTTTGATTATCTTTTCCGTTTAGCCCTTGACTGTTTCTTCTGCACGATTTTAGGTGGCAGTTAGCTGCTATTTCACTTCTTTAGTTTATTCGACTGTTGGGCATAAAACGTGAAAATTTTTGCTTTTTACAGAAACAAAAATCTCCTAATATTTATTCCTGATCTGAACTTTACTGTTTTAGTTATCAAAATTAGCTGTTTTATCGAATTGTATAATTTTTTTGTACTGTCAACGCAACCTTGATTAGAGAAGTGCTCATCCTGGATTTTCAATCCTAAAAGTCATCTTAATTTTCGAAGTTTGTTCCGAATTCCCATAAATTGGCGTTCAAACTTGTACTCCGTAAAAAGTATTTTTGGATGGTACTATTGTGTTTTTAAAGGTCCTAAATCGTGAATATAGTTGGCATTGAAACATTCTCCTTCTTTGAATTTTATACACGAGAATTTTTTTATTGTCTAGCTGACACAAGCTAATGATTAAACATTTCAATTAACCGCAGGAAACACCGACGACCTCTCGAACCTTTTCTGTGCAACCAATGAACTTATACTTTATAATTCTGTTGATTCCTTTTTTAATCTTTTCAGGCGAGGAAAACAGGACCTGTGTGAGACTAAACTAAAAAATCTGTTTTTTTATTTTTTTAAATTTTTTGTGGCCTTAGGTATATCGAAATTTTATTTGAATAGATCTTCCAGTTTCGCCACAAATGTACATCAAAGTCTGAAAAATGTTTTATTCTGTAATGCCTAAATATTCGAAGATTTAAAAAAAAATTAAGTACCTACCTAGAAAGTTATCCATTTCTTAATTTGTGAAAATATTTGTTAGCTTGTTTTTCAGAAAGCGCGGTTATTTTCATCGAAGACTTGAAAAATCAGTTTTCGTGTATCGGATCGTAGGTTTCACTCCATTGTAAGGTGCTGTACTGTGCTCCACCCCCACTTCATCTAGTCGATATTATTTTTTCTTTACGTCCAATTTGAGGGAAAAAAATTTCGATGGCATTGAACGCACACATCTTAATCTAATCATCAAGGTCGTTGGCCATACTTCGTCTACTCATGACTAATTTCAGTTCGGAGCTCTGAAAGGGTTGGATACTCTGCCCATGGATTATTCACTTTCGTCTCTCTTTTCCGATAAAGTGTAACTTATATGCGCGTGTACCCTTAATTACAGACACTGTAATTTACACGCCGTCGAGCAGAACTACATCATCGTTTTCGAAATTAATTTTTCGTATCCATCGCCCACAGATCTGGAAATTTGAACTTTTTATCCATGCGCGAATAAAAATTCATGGCTGCACGAATCCCCTTCAGGCTACTCCCATTCGGCCCACGACCGTATTCATAAAATTCGTTCAGCTTATTTTCGCAGAACCTCGTAAGTATAGGTATCAATTTATTGTGTTTCATCAGCCATTGTCAAGTACCAGGTCATCGTAACTGACGTTCGCTTATGAAATTTTGTGAAACATAAGATGCCCCTCCTCTGTTCGTAGGTTTCCTTATCGTTCCCTCGTCGATTCACTTGATTCTATTCACTTAATTAATTTTTTTTTGGCTTCTTTCTGCAATATCGAACGGAACGAAACCAAGATGTGGACATTGATCGCTTGGGAGCAAAACAGCTGGCTAGTTTGGCTGTTTGCCTCAGCAAAAGTTATGGTCTTATCAATTAAATCTTGCACACCCCCTTATTAAATAGTTTAGAATATTGCTTTACATCAAACCAAATTGTTCGACGTGTTCGCAGATATTGAATAAATACGCTTTCAAGCCAAATCAAACTACTGCGTTTTTTATTTCCACCTGGATAGGTCCCCACGTTCCCCGTCACCAAGAAATCATGGATCTGCCAAATTTTTTGGTCTGCGAATATTTGTTTGATGGCAAATGATTTTTATACGCGAAATACGTGATTTTTAATTCGGTAGTCTAATACTTATTTCATCGTATTGTTTTCTGTCGAAATTTTTTTTGCTTGGTTAATTAATGAGGCTTTCAGTTTCTGTGGGTTGTAATGTGGGGGCGAAGGATGGAAATTAATTATTTTTGATGTGACCATGTTCATGATTCTGATGTATTGTGCTGGTTGTAACGGCCAAAAGAAGTGGTAAAGTACCTATTTAAGACCACTTTCAGTGTTACACCATACACGAAATATCACGTACTGGAAAAGCAGTAATACTTCTAAAATAATTCACATATTCTAATTTTATCATCCACAAACTATAGTGGACCTTAACGTATTTTAGAGACTCAATAATATTTCAAGAACACACGATTGAATTAACACATTTAATAAAATAATAAATTTGTACAACACAGTACATGAATTAATATGTTAATACTTATACATACAGTATCACAATCCATTTGACAAGACTATCTGTTCACTAGAGACTTCTACTAGAGAGGTTCCATATACTTAGAAGTAACTGTCAAGGAACTGTCTTTTATTCCTCTGAATCGAGGGTTTATATACTCGTTCAGGGTACAAAAACGTATGTGTCGGATAGGCTAAGTGAGGTAGGGTGTTGTTATTATAGGGTTGTGCTGACTCGTAGAGTATTCAAGGGACAGGCCCAATTAGGTCATGAATATACAGACAGTATATCTGTATTCATAAAATTAAATACTGGTAATTTAGTGGTTGTTTATAAAGAGTTATAGGATGATTATTGTTGATACATATCTACGTTTTTGGTATTCGAAAATGTGTGGACGAATATGTTTGTCATTTCTAAAAATAGACAAAAATGTACGTTACACTGGTTCCATTTGTAAGTCTAGAGTATTGTTTTTATTTAATACGTGCATTTTGCGGTATATTTATGTTGTATTGATTTTTGAAAATAGGTATTGGTCTTGGATCGAGGAGATTGTGAAAATTGTTTCCTGATTCAGTACTTCCTGCTTGGTTATAAATTCTTCATGTGGTATAAATTGAGTGACTGGGTCAGTAGTAATCTTTCTCATATGGATTACTTCAGCCAGGGCTGCAGAGAGAAATCTCAGGCCCAGGAGAAATAAAGAAAATATTTGGTTCCCAATTTTGAGAAGACTGCTAAAGGGATTAAGCTGGAATTATATGATAGATTGTTATTATGTGAGTGCAAGTTTGATAGAAGTTTGGTGCCCATTGGTTTTGTATTTTCTGAGAAAATTGTAAAACAAAAATGAAAAATAGCTGAAGAAAAGTAAATCCACTGTATTTCTTGAAGTATCTTTATCTTATTTAAGGCGCAACGGGTCACGCCTTATCTTTTTTCTGCATTGCATGAAGTTAATATAAGTTTTATTTTTATTTTTTTGTTTTTTAATTTTTTGTTTTAATATTGTCAGTAAAAATAGGTAAACTGTGTTTTCTAGTGAAGTATCATTGCGCTAAAGTTTTTTTTATTTCAAACATATTTTTCTGTTCTGTCATTCACCCTCCCTCCCTTTCTCATAAGATGTTAGTACGTTTGAATCTGACCTGATTGTTGGTGTGAGTAAAAATGTGCATGCATATGTGTATGTCATGTATACCGGTTGATTGAGTTTAACAAGCACCATAGGAAAATCCCCTATGGTGGGTGTTAAAATGACTCACATAGATTAAATTATATAGATGAGGTGAAAATAAATGCACCATCGAGAAAATAATGGAAATAAATGATAGGACTGAAGTTTTCACGAGATTTATTCATCATATAGGAGAAAATCTGAAAGAAATTTGTGCCTATTGGTTCAGTAGTTTTCCAGATAACTAGAGAAAACAAATTCCTGGAAAAGTGAGTTTTTTACAATTATAAGAAAATTTTAAAAGGGATCGGGCTGAAATTTTTATGAAAAATAGTTCTTATATAGTCTTAAGTTTGATCAAACATTTGTGTTTATTAGTTTTGTATTTTGTGATAAAACTGAAAAAAAAAACAGTTGCTAGAGAAAATGTATGGATCACAATTTTGAGAAAACTACAAAAAGGATAGGGCTAAAATTTTCAGGAAAAGTAGTCCTCATATTAGACTAGATCTGATAGCAGCTTAGTGTCTATAGAGCATAACAAATTATTGCAAAAATTACTACAACATTTTTTCTGTTGGAGATAATATAATAAATAATAAACTCACCTGAGCGAAAATTCAGTTATCTATAACATTGTTTCTGAGCACTTTTCAATGAAAACATTCAGAAGTCACAGGGCCATGTTTATCAAAAAATATGGGGTAAACTTAGTTTTTGAAGAAAAGTATGATAATCGTAGGTAAATTTTTTGAAAACGATGAGAGATAAGGAGAAATTGTATGGTAACGTTATTATTTTCTCAATGGTGCATTTATTTTCACCTCATCTGTATCATTTAACCCTTGTGAATCATTTTAACAAGCACCATAGGGGATTTTCCTATGGTGTGTATTAAACTGAATCACCCAGTATACTGTATGTGTGAAGAGATTCATTCAGTGGATATATTTGAGTATGTGCTCCGTGCAGTATTGCTGGGATGTCCAAGTGATACTCCAGTGAGTGTGTCGTATGCTATGAGGGTACTTTTTTTTATCATTGTTTAATAATGTTAAATTATGTTGTTAGTGTCTCTTAGTGTGTCTGGTTTTGTTTTTGGGGGAAAGAAAAAACTGACAACTTAAGTCATAGTTTTGAAAAGTCGTCAAAAATTTTTTCTTATTCATTTCATATGTTGATCTTTTTCGGGTTTTCTAATAAGATGGAGATGAGTAACATTTTTTTTTCGGTTGACTGTGCGGGTATCCATTCACTTTTTAATTATAATTAGTTGTTTGGCCGCCGCAGTCAGTCGATAAGTAATGGTGGTTACCGTTATGTTGGGGATTCTCTTCTCCATTTTTTCATCCGAAGAGCAAAGCGTCTTTTTTCATGAATCACACACCAAGTACAGTGCCTATACCTACGTGAGGTTGAGAAAATTTACCATCGTATCTATCTTAAGTTTTTTTTGTTTTTTTTTTTTTGTAGTATAAGATCCTGTATAAAAAACACACACTCTAACACATTAAACGACTGACGGCCTTCTTCTGTGCAGTTATTCAACTTTTTACATATTTGTTGCAGCATTACCTGTAGCGGTGGAGTGGGAAACGAAAAATTCATCATCGCCTCTCCAACGTGCGACGCACATTTTCTCAGATTTTTTTTGTGTCTAGCTGGTTCTTTGTTACTGGTTGTTACTCTGTCGGGCTCGTGATTTTCTTTTGTCTTCGAATTTTTTTCCTTTTCGTTTTTTTTTTCAATTTTTTATTGCTCTCTTCTTCGGCGTGGCGTTAGAAATTTTTTTTCTTAATCAACTCTAAAGTTATATTAAAGTGATGGCTGCTGGTCGTGAAGTTCAAACTTGAGCCTTAGTGACTTTTTTGTGGTGGCTGAAATTTCGTCGAAAAATGAGGTTCGCTTACGATGAACAGGTAATTAATTAATGATTACGCGTAGTTTTCATTATGTAATGCAGAAAAATTCTGGTTCTTTTGTGGTATGACACGCTGCTGGAGAAATGACTTAGACCCAGTTATAAAAATTTGTTTGAAAAATTTTTTGGTCCATTTCCAGTTTGTATAGGTACTCGTTCATTTTACTTAATGAAGAATATATCGATGGAGAAAACTGTTTGTACGTAAGGTTAAATTTGATTGAAATTATTTACTTTAAATTTCCCTTGCCCTGTAGCATAGGTTAAATATTTTATTTATTCGTTTAGTGTCTCAGATGTTTTATTGTTTTATTAGTTAAGCTACCTACCTTGAAGATTCGAACGTTTTTTTAGGTCCGGATGTTTATCAGCGAACCCTCTTTACATGAAAAACATACTGTCGCACTTTGCTACAAAAGTGACTAGGTAAAATTTAATTTTTTTATAATAATCCAAAAAACGAACCCCCCCTCAACTGACACTGAATTATATTCTGTTCATCTGGTTTCTCAGTAAGTTGAGTAATAATTGGGAACCTCGAAAACTATAATTTTGATGTTTGGTGGAGTATTGTTTGTGCAATTGTTTGAGTCACAATTCAAAAATCTGATTTATCACATTATTGAACTCGCTGTTACGCACAATTTTTTTTCCTTTTCAAACTCATGAAGATTTCATATTTTCCGATTTTGAACGATTCAAATGGCCGAAAAAATACGTTAATTCCAGACGAATCTAGCAAACAATTATAGGTGCTTCCTTCTGTTTAGCGGCTGAGATACTATTCACTTGAAACTTTTGATCAATATTACTTAAAGGAATGCGATCTTTACGATGTAAAATTCTGTCTAATTTTTTCGCTGTAGTTCTCTAGGAGTAAGGTTTTGAGCGAACACCATTTTCAGAATCTTAGTAAATTTTTTTGGGATTGCTTGAACAATAATTAACTTATTATGAGTTAAATGTAGATTTATCGATGTTTAATTAATAAATCTTCAAATAAAATAAGAATCCTCGGATAAATGTTTGATGATCAATTGATCACATTATATATTGTATGTACCTAATTGTAAAATGCCGAAAATTTGTGTTAAAATATCCAAGTTTTCGGTTTTATTTCGCTCGTGATTTTTTCAACAATGAAATAAAATAAAAATAGAGTACCTACATTGCTATTTTTTTTTTTTTTAATCCTAAATCAAATTGTGAGCAAAATCAGTTGAATTTATTGTTACATTAGGATGAATATATATTTTATCACCTCCAGGAAATAATTATGATAACCATTTATCCGATTACCTTGAAATTTCAACTTTTTCACAGTTAATTGAATAAATTTAAATTCCTTATCTCCGTTCCCCGTGAAAATGGTTAATCCAAATGCGAAATAGTAGTCAAAAAAAGTTGTTTTTTCTTTCACAAAGTCTATTCATTTCATTTTAAACCGGGGTGCACAAAAATGGGAAAATTAATTTTGCCAAAGATTTAATGGTCAGATCCTGGTAACCGATTAATTAAAATAATCAAATAATCAAATTTAATATTTTCTTCTAAAATATTTCGTAAAAATTTCAGTCTCCGAGTAAACATTTCACGTATTCTTCTTAACCAATAGATTGCTGCATTTTTATTTTATAATATAAGATTAATCATATGAGAATGTTTTTAAAAAAAAAAAAAAAAAAAATTTCCGTTACATTAATTTTTATCAGAATAACAAGATTTGAAAAAAAGTTTACGCCTCGGATACCCTAGTTTAAGCGACAAGTTTCATTTTTGGCTGAGAATTTTTTGGAGTATCCTCTCTCGAGTTCACATACGCCATTTATCCTAACAAATTTCGTTTATCGTTGCTCTTAAGTGAACTAAATGGAAAATTTTGTGCTTTACCTCCTCTCACTACCGGCATCATAAAATGAAAATTCTCCCATTTTTCGAATCATCCATTTTGCTTGCACATCTTAAGTCTTTCGATTGCGTAGTTAATCTTTAATTTTATTAATGAAAATAATTGACGCTGAATAACCTGGAGAAACAAATGTATCGAACGTATTCGTAGTGTACTTCCTGCGGAAGTTAGGGATTAGTATTCAATTTCGATTCATTGTTTTCTTTAAGAATGACATGAAGTTGACGTAAGTGTCAGTGGAAGTATCAATTTGTAATGAATACCAATATCATCGTGTTACGTGTTTTCTCTTTCAATTTGTTTTACATATTTTCTGTAAAAAAAACTTGTCACGAATAAAAATTAGTTTTTCACCTTTCTCGGGTAGAAAAATTTTCTTTCAGTTCCCGAGTAAGTCTATTTTTTTTTAAATAAATGACTTGGGTACAGTATGATCTGTAGTAGGTCTAGTCTGTGTTTTGACTGTAGATAAACTTGATTCATCGAAACGAAAGATGTTTTGTTCAACACATTATATATATTTTTATTGTTTACGAGGGTTGTTGTGATTCAGCTGAAGTTCAGATTCTTGGAACAGTGTTTTCGCATTTATTTTGCACAAAATATTCTGTTGTACAATTGAAATCTACTTCTTGCTCGTAGTTACCTGAATTTAGGTTGAAGAAAAAAACTACAGATTGAAAAAAAGTAAAATAATTTTCGGATTATTTGGTTGAATTTTAATCATTTCGTTTTCATGATTCTGATAATCTTCAATTATGGAGGTAGGAATTTACAGACAATGAATGTTGTAGATGATTTAATTGTTTTTATGCAATTTACTATTTTTCCTAAATTATTTCGAATTGATTTTCATCATCGAAATTTAGTTGTTTTGTTAGTCTATTTCTATTTAAATATTTTAGTATAACGAAAAATTCATCTTTCACAGTGTTTTTAAGACGACCGTGAACGGAATTTGTTAAATTCTGTAACAGGACTAATTTTGAATTCAGCAGCCTTAAAATTATGAAGCTAGCTGACTTCAGTTGTTTTCAGTCTGTAAAAAATGCAGTCAAACTTTTTAAGCTGTTCTTTTCTCTCAAAGAAGGAGTAAAGTTCCGAGTCCGTGTTTTACTTTCAGAGCTCAACATTTCTCGAAATTATCTGCTTCCTACAGTTCCCTTATCACTTGTTTTAAATTAAATTAGCAAGGTTTTATGTTGAAACTTTTTTGTTTGATCTTTCACAACGAAGTAATTTTTCTTTTGATTAAGTCAATTGTCTCGTCTAAATTCGTTGGTAACAATCTCAGCACTTGAAATTTGTAACGAATTGACGACGATAAATTTTCAATTTTTCAAATTTCGTAACTTTCAAGCTCATTCAATTGAAGGTAAATCTCTCATTGGGCCAGTATTATGATTTGCTTGAAAGTTCATCTTGTTTAAGTCTGGACCATTTGCTGCCAAAAAACTGATGATTCTTTCCATCAATGCCCAAAGTTTGAGAATTACGAAAACATTACTTAGCCTCGCTGCCATTTATTGTATTGCTTCTAATTTTGAATTTCTTAAGAATAACGGTTTAATTTGTGGAAAATAATAGTTAATCGCTTGTATAAGTTATATTAGATTGTGAATTCTTTCTATTTTTATAAATTTTCCCGATATGTTACGATCAAAAGTGTATGAAAATAAAATTTGAATTTATACGTGCATTATTCATCGTATAAATTAGGAAAAGATTAAGTTATAAAAGCTTTTGAGTCCAAAGTAAAATTGAAATTTTTTTCTTATCTTTTTTGATTTGGTTTTGAAAATTGTGTCCAAAATTAAGTAATATATGAATTATGTTGGAGGCTACAAGAAGAATGCGCCAACGGTATGCTGTTTGGAGTGGGTACATTTGAACTAATTCATACATTTTAACGAGTTCCAAATTGTACCAATAATTTGGTACAAATACGTCAATCCTTCAGATGAAAAAATATCAGAACACAGCAACTGTTGTAAATGGTCTTTCAGGTGTTTGTAATATGGTTCTGGTTCGTTTGTAAGTGCATGGTGTATATGCACACAAGGGTTCACCCATAAATCTGTTGGGAATAAACTTTGAGGTTCAACAAAAAAAGTAGTAAGATATTCAAGCAAGTCTCCTATTCGTCCATCTACAGGTACCTAATTAAAATGTTTCTGGATATGGCAGACCTAAAAATTGTTTCAGGTATTTACCCTTGTTGCTAATACGTTCTTGCCTCAAGTTTAATTCTTGAATCTCCCGAAAAAATGCTTGCCCTAGATGGAAAGTACAATTAGTGCCTAATTTTATATTATTTTGGAAAAACTTCTCTGATTGCATTGTGGGCTGCATGCTCAAAATTTAAAACTATTTCTGCCCGAGTTGAGATTTGCGCATTTAAGTTTTCTACGTTGACGCAAAAGAGTTGCTTATTTTGACGCATTTGAGGTTTACCAATGCGAGAAGAGAATGGAGTCGAATTATATTTAGTATTTGAATGAAAGTGAAAATTTTGAAAATTTTTCATTAAAAGCAAACTGTTTTTGAATTTTAGTGGAAAGAGGAGGGAAATGAGCTTGATATGAATAAAGGAAAGTTTTCCAGGAAAGATGTGGACACTAGAATTAATTTGACGGTTTCGTTAAAGTGATAATAAGGAAATTATTCGTTTAACCTTCTGCTAATATTTGATTCGTCAGCGTATGAAAAATATAACACGAGGACCGATCGATGAAATAAATAAGGAAGTTTGATGTTTAGGCCAATCCGTAATTTGATTTGTGTGATTTGATATGAATTTTTAAGCATTAATAGGAGGGGTACCTACGTTAGAGAACTCATTAAACTGCCATCTATTGTAGGGTTACATCCGTTAAACATAATTATGAACTTGTTTTTAGTGAGGTTAGTATTATACTCATTCGAGTATCGTGATATTTCCCTAAGAACTCATTGAAGTGATTTTTTCTTCATAAAAATTCGGTATTATAAACTTTTTGAAAGTATTCGTTAGTATCAGATTTTTGTACCAAGATTCTTCAACCAGTGTCGTAAAATAATAAACTTCCGTTACCTAATAATTCATTAAGCTAACTTTCTTATCTCCATTTTATTTTTATTTTATTTTTATTTTTTTTAATTTTTTATTCATTGAGTAAGAAAGTCGTTTCAAAGTTCAATTTGTATGTTATCAGGCAAGAATCCGTACTCGTTAAAATATATCGATCGACTGCTAATACTGATCGAGCCGCGAAAATTTCGTATTTGTTTTGTGAAGTTTAAAAAGGGAAAAGAACATTCGTTATTATTATGTGTTCTACGAACGCGGGTTATTTCAGGTTTATGCGAAAATTTTTCTGCTGCTAAAATGTTGAAGAAAACTAACACTTTCTTTCCGTCTGGTTGTGTTAAAGGTTGTTTTGATATGCAAAAAGGTAGGTATTGGTAACTACAAAGTTTTGGCCATTTTTTCGCGGTAAACCGAAACGACTGATATCTTTTATACAGAGACTGGTGAAGCGAAACACGAATACAAAATTTATGGGTTTGTCCGTGTAGCTAAAAAAAGAAAAATGGTCTGTCCTTTTCCCCTATATTTCCTTAATTACGTGCGAACGACGAAGATTTTTGATTCTACATTTTGACGTTGGTTGGATGAATAAGTGGATTTTCGATTAAAACAAAAAAAATTTACTTAATATGTGAGTCATCTGTAGGTTGATTTCTTCGTTCTTGACTTACATTCATTCCGTCTGTCTGCTGTCGGTCGACTTTCGAATTTCTTTGTATGCGTTGTATTTCAACCATTTAAACGGGCTCGAAATGTCTTTATCTGTTTTCGGAATCAAAAAATTGTAAATTTGTGTGTCATGTGTGTTCGGGTTCGGAACCACCTACGGACAATTTAGAAATGGGCCAAATAACGTTTACAAATGCGAACGAGCTTAATTGTTCTGTTATGCGATTGAAAAAAAAAAAAAAAAAAAATTGTTTCTACTTCAGTCTCTGACACATCGTTAAAAATTCGTAAGTGTTTTCTAATGCGGAAACCTGTTGAAGTAATTTTTGACGAGTCATATTTTTGTACGATTAAAATTTCTATCGGTAATTTCGAAGTTGCTCGCCCACTCTTTATATTTTGAAATATTTTATTTTATTTAAAATTAGATTTTCAGTGTGAAAGTTGGGCGAAAAATTAAAATCGAATGTTTGTCGCACATTTTCATTCTCTTTTCTTTTTGATATCGTAATTAACGTCTGAAATAATGTTTTTTTTTTTTTTTTGTTTCATCCAAATTTAAGCAGACTAAAGTAACAAATTATTGATCAATAAGATTTCAATTTGAAAAGTTTAAAAGTATCTCGTTCTAGGAAAAGAAAAATCAAACATTATCTGATTTTCAATGTATTTTGCACCCTGCAAATGTTTTTAGGCTAGCTCTGTGGCGTAATCAGAATGGCAATGGCAGATCGAAAGAGGTAAGTTAATAGTTGTGAAATATTTTCAAGAGACAAACATTTGACACTTTCAACTTCTTAAATTTTTAGTAATCTTTGGCGAGAGGTTCAAAAGTGAAAGTATGGGGCACGTACGGAGCTAAACCCCCAGAATATGATGAAGACTCATCAGAAAAAATTTGAAATTACGTATTGTTGAGAGAAACAATAACTAAATATTTCTATTTATTTTCTTCTGAAGACAGAATTGCGGCTCCTCGTGAAACATTATCCTAGTTTAGCCTCTCGAGAAAATTTTTTGAAAGAGGCTGTAATCAAACGTGTCATCTTTGGCTAGCCACTGGGCAAGCTAATCCGTAAAAAAGCGAACCGCACTTTTGCTTTTATCAACTTCCAGATGTGGAAATGTTTCCCAAATTGTGACGTCACACCATCCGCCCCTTCAAGACCATACCTGTATAGCAGTGTTTCGCTTTCATGAACCTCCCCCGAGTATTACCAGTATGTGACGTCATACTATCTGCCATCCTGAGGGACTTGATTTTCCAGCAGACATTCCATTCTAAGACCTTTTCCTCGTGTGAGTACCTTACTATTTGTTCCTCTCCATTTCGATGAACTTGCTGAGTGGCTTCATGCTCCTGGTGAACTCTGTTTATATTCCCCAAAAGGCGTATTATATAAGGGAAGCTGGTCTGAACTTCTCCGTAGCTCCGAAAATAAATTTGACCTAACAAAATAATGTGTGTTTCTTTTTAGAAATGGAAATAGTATTGTGTCGGAGAGAGGGGGTCGGAAGAGAAGGTCGAAGATGTGGACCCCCTTACGATTGAACCATAATATACACTCTTGTTCCCCTCGAAATTTCTCGGAATATTTTAAATACCAGATTATTAGAACTTCTTTCAGTATTTCGTCTCGTCTCTCAAACAACCAACAATTTTTTTTTCATTTCAACTCATTCCAACTCATTCGCCGTCGTTAATTTCCTGTGAAAATGTCACTCGTGGTAGTTTATCTACGAAAAAATTGCATCGAGTTAGCTTTTTGTTGAATTAGACAAATGCCAGTCGTATTTCAGTTCCAGTTCATCGCACAATTACAATTTTTTGACTTCACTCGTTTGTTCGATTTCAATGTAAATTTTCTCATCGACAAATCAATCAAAGAAAAAGTGAATAAAAAAAAGTATAGTTTCACTATTCTTATGAATAGAGACGTGCGTTCGCACTTTTTGTAGCCTTTAGAACATTATTGCTGTCGTCTCTGACATTTGAAAGTAATAGAAAACTTCACCTTTTCCAAAGTGGGCGAAAGAGCAAAATTTTCACAATTACCAAATTTCGACTCGACTAAAGTAAACAGAAAGATTTGCTTTCGTGCGGTAAAAATCGAAGCACCATTTTGTCTTTTCTTACCCCTATCGCTACGATAAGAAATTTGAAAATGCATTTAACACCAAACTATTCTCTATACTTAGTTTTAGAGAAGACTTTCTAACATTTTTCCAGTATATCAGGGCCGTTCACCTTGCTGAGCTGTTTTTCAAAAGAGATTCGCGTAAGCTCGAGAAACTTTTTTCTTATCATCGCACCAAGTTAAATTTTGGCTTTTGTGCTGCTCCCAACCAAACAAATATGACCTATAGCGTTTTCAAATGAAATTCTTTTCTCCAAATTCAGATCGAGCTAATAATCGCGATGCTTCACGACCGTGATAATATTGTTAATAAAAAATTGTTCTTTTGTTCGCTGAAATCTAAAATTTTGAAACACAATTTTGTGAGCGTTAATTGTTTTTGAAACTATTCTCAAGTACTTTTATCAGTGGGGTTATATTTGCGCAAGAATATCGGTGCTAGTCCATAGTCGAAATGGCTGCAATTTTTACTTCAATTTAACGTCGAGGCTTGATTTATTATTGATTTTTTGGATTATTTTTTCGTTGGTACTCCAAAATACTTCCGATAAATTGGTATTAGAATTTGTACGTTGCAAATGTCAAACCGGTATTCTCAGTTTTTTTGAAATCGAGTACCGATCTGTCGCTTTTAATTTTCAAAATATAGGTCATACGTGAGCGTTACGATTTTCATATTATTGAATTTAATTAACTAGAAAACCTATTTTCAATCTTGAAATTCCATTAAACTGATTGCTTCGATACCTAAAGAGTAGCGCAGTCATATTTTCGCATTTTGAATTTGTTGTATCTTTCTGCTGGCGCGCAGTTCTGCTTTGTGCATTAAGTGCATCTGGGAAATTATGATGAGAGTGGGTATTATTTATAGAAAAATTGTTTCCTCGAATTTTTACGACTGTTGTGTAACTCGTGTTTGAAATATTGGGTAGCCTACACGATTGTTTCTCAAAAGATATAATTTTTTAGTTGATTTTTCATTACATTTCGTGAAGCTATTTTCGAAACCAAATTTCGAGAATCGTGAGATTTCGTTTCCTCTGTGGCATAACCCTTTCAAACCACGTCTCTGGAGACCCGTTGGGTAATTTGAAAAATTATAATCGAACATATTCAGTTCCAATCACTCTGGTTGAAAAGTCTGTTAAAAAACCCGCCAAAATTCTTCATCCCGAATAGGACGACTCCAAAATAAGAAATTCGAAGAATTTACTGTCTCGAGTTGACGATTTATTTTGCTTTTGAATAAAATATTGTTCCGAAGGAAAATTTTTGAGGCTTCGCTGTTCGTTCGGAATGAAGCGATCGAAAAAAAGTGTTTCGATGTTCTTTATGTTCCAGAAATCTGGAACATTCATGTTTTATTTTCTTCGTTTTTTCAATTTCCTGAGAATATATTGCGTATACGTGCATCGTGTATTCGGAAGACCTCTGATTACTGTATGTTCAAGAGTAAAATTGGTACCTATTTTGCCACTCTTTAGTTGAAAAAAACTGTTGCGGAATGAAGTGTAAGCTGTTCATTTTTGTATTCCTATTTCGAAATTGAAGCATAGATCAATCGAAATTGTGACTATCCATTACGTAGTAGTTAGTTGTACGTAACTACTTTCAACATTTACCTTTCGATGTCGTCTGACGTCTAGATCCGATTTAGATAGGTATTAATTTCTCTGAATTAGTAATATTTTCAAAAATTAAATTTTGATATGTTCCTTTCGCCTTTACTTCCAAGAAAGTATGCGTAAATCTCAGCCATAAAAACTCGAAACCTTTCGTTTTTGTTCTTAACGAATTTGTCATTGAGACCTGGAGACTTTTCACACGCTAAATGAATGATCTGTGTAAATTTTTCTTTAATCGGTTAGATGTTTTCACAAGTTGAAATTGCTATGAAAAGTACAAACAACAAACTGTTGACGCATAAAAATAAACTCGTGAAATTAACTTTCTTTTCCCTTTCTGTATGAAATTTAGTCCTTCTAACAGATTTTAATTTTATTGGAAATCGATTTTAGTGACCTCGAATCATCGTTATTAGTTCGTCGTTTCGAATAAAAGAATGCAAATGCGAATAAGTGTTGATGATTTTCCAGCTTACAGGGCAAGACAACTGGAGAAAAACTTCCGGTATAATCCAGTTTCTAAATGTGAATCATCCCTTATCGCGCATGGTGGATAGATTTTTTGAAATTTATCGCTTGCATTTCAATTGATTAATTTGAATGGTAAATGTGGGAACTGATAGGGGTCAAAGAAATATCTACGCATAAGTTCAGTTTTCAATTCTTCCAGCCCTTCGCACTTAATTATTACGAAATCTGTGTCATCGAAAAAAATAAAATAAACTTTTCATTGTCTACTAATTTCGGAGTTCTTTAACTCTGCGATGGGATAAATTCTTATTGAAAATATTCCTGCGGAACTGATTTATTTCATATAGGCTATCGATACGGTTTCCTTGCTCACAAGTTAAGTGAAATTTCTAGAAAATCGTTGCCTCTCTTTCAAATTGTGTTAATCTGCGGGTATTAATTATTTTTTTATTTCATTCACGGTCGTAAGCGGGATATACTCCTGTTATAAATCGACTGACAAAAGAGGAGAATAATTCTAACGACCGTAAGCACCAATTATGACGATCGTTAGCTATAATTCAACTTCCGGCTCCCTACACTTACTTTTTCATTCTCGTATTTATTTCACATTAGGCCTCTTTTCAAGCCCGTCGGGTGTTTGAAAAATAGGATTAGTTGCTGTTAGATTCTGAATGACAGCATTGTCACGGTACTTGAGAGTTGGCCCGAGCACTATTGCGTAATCGAACATTTTTTCAAATATTACGTTGAAAATGGGCAAAAAAATCCTTATCATCGACGTACTACGTAAAAATGCTAACGCCAAAACTTTCTAAAATAATGCGAAATTTGCATCGTGTGTATTCTAGCTGTGAAACTACGTCGGAAGTTTGCAAAAAAGAAGAAAAAAAAAAAAACAAAAAACAAAAAACAAAAAACTTGAAAAAACGAATTATACTATTAGCTTTTGTGTTCACTGTCCGTACGCGTTATTATAATTTTATTAGTATGAATTTTAGGATTGGAATGCGCGTGCTCGAGGTAAATGCCACCAGCACCAACAAACTAATGATGCAATATTTAATAAAGTATTCGAAAAATGGGTTGGACTAATAGCGTTGTATTTTATGACGCACTTGAATTGATGCCAGGACCGAATGTCACTGTCAAAGGTTCTACCTGCGATTGAGTCATCAAATAGTCGAGTATTACTACGCGACGGTTAATTAAAAGTTTATTTGATTTCTGCGCCAATAAATTAAATAATTATTATGTTGCGACACGTTTTACGGTGATTTAAGCTGTGAGAGAATATCAGTATTGGATAAGTTGGGGATGAAAATATTTCGAAATATTCTCTTGTGATTTTCCGTCTGTAAATGCGAAAATACGAAATATCACGTCCCAAAATTTACAAATTTTTCATTTATAGTGCTTGATGGAGGGAAGGTGCACGCAGTGTCCCCGAATGGAAAAATATTTGCGAGGAAACTAATGTTTTGATTGAAACCAAAATCAAGAAAATGTTTTTTCATGTTACAGCCGAATAGGTGTGCCGAATTTTAATGTCGTGAAGATTAATTTCAAAAGAGAGGCATAGTGACGGTAAAGTCTTGAAAAAGAAACTCGGTTACCCTCGTGAAATAAATTCTTTCGTCAGCCTAAAATCATCGAAGAGTTTATATTCGTATTGGTGTAATTTTTAGTGTTCGAATTATAAAGGCCATTGCCGGTTATCGAGCGCAGTATAGCTTAGGCCAGACACTATTCTTTGAAAATGAGGCGTTCGTGCGACGAAACTATCCTTCTTTTATAGTTGTAAGAATTGAAAATAATTTTTTTGTAATGCGTGTACGAAATGCTGTATTTACTTCGACGCGTGTATGGCGCAATGAAAGTAGCCAATTTCAGAACTCTTACGTTTCTCATTCCCTAATTTCTTTTTTTCACACTTTAATTTTTTTTCTCACGCCTAATTGGTTCCTCAGTTTTCCCCGTACCTTCAAATGTGTCTTATCTTCATTTATATACTTAAATTAATTAATTTTTTTTTTTTTCATTAAAATTCTGGCTGCCATAATAGGAATTTGACCCAGCAATCCGCAGGTTTTATTGCCCCTGACTCGATCAAATGCAACATTTCTTACGCTCGTTGTAAAGAATATTGTACGCAACTTGGTCGGAGTGAGCAATTTATCAACTCGTGCAATTATTGCATTAGTGCTGGCAAATATTGTACTCGTTGAGAAATTTCTCCCTATAGTTGTGTAATATAATATTCTCATCTTTTTCAGCAGCATCGAAAAACATAAAATTCGGAAACAATATTTAATAGCTTAAATTATCTGTAAAAACACATATTTTATGAAAATATGGTGATTATCACACAATAGACCACTCTTCACAAGATGAGAAACGGGAAAAAATTTATTTTTTTATATATATTTTTTTTTGTTGGAATAGGCGTAGAGATTTCTCAATTTTTAAATTGACTATCGATCTTGGGAGTAATGTATGGGCCAAATTTCGGTCAGATCGATCCATCAGAAGCTTGAAAAAAAACTAAAACAATACGTTGGTCAAATGGGCTTTTCAATTCTCGTAAAGGTCGCGGGAGGATAAAACTTTATAATATGATTAGCCTCTATCTTGTAATAAAATATAACATTTGAGCCGAGTTTCAGTTTTTAGCTAAGAGAGCATTTTTCATTAACTTATCTTGCTAATTATTATGTATCAGTAAAGGGAAAAGTAATGCAAACAGCGACCAGTGTTATCAAAAGAAAATCTCAGATAATTAACGCAAGAGTGAATGCTCCGATTGAGCCCAAAATCAATCGGATTCATCTCCTTATCATTATCAATGGGTATATCACATGTGTATCAAATTTGAAAACAGTCGAATCAAAATAAATATACAGTTTCGTACCCGTGTAATAAGTTAGGTAAAAATGAATTTAAAAAAATAAGTTTTTATTAAATTTTATTGCAAGTGTGAAAAACTCACCAAAGTCCCATTATCTCAAGATAGAGGTAACGGGAAAAAAAAAATTCTGTCCGTGGTGGGATTTGAATCCAGCATTATGGAGACGACGAGCTTTATCACTTACACGTAACTGATTTTCATCAGCTGTAAATAAAAATGAACGTATAAATGTACACATATAACCAAACCGAATTCCAGCGCCAAACCCGACTGCAGTGCGCTGCAGTGGTTTGTTCAAGAACTAGTTATATTTCGTTGCTAGTTACCGCAATAAAAACGTATAAAAAGTTGTTTGATTTTGACTGACTTTTTGGTGTCATTGGATTCTTTTGGCATTGAATGAAAACTTATCTAGGCCCCAGCCAAAATTTCCTCCATAACTTCAGTTTAGCAGGTTCTAAAAGAAGATATCTTCAACTAAATAACCTTTTTTTTTTTTTATGTAGGCTATGTACAAAAACGTGATGGTTAATATGATGATTTTAATTTGGTTCTCTTATGTTGTAGCGATACTGTGGAAGAGAATCGATTCCAGTCAAGAATGCTAAAATAAGTAGCAAAACCGTAGCGCAAAAGGGAAAAAGTGAAAAACAATACTTTGAAGTAAGTTCTATTTTATTCGAACTTTATAGCCATTGTAAAAATCCGTAGCCCCCTGGGGTTAAATTTACAATTTTTTACCATTTATGAAAATCTTTAACTATACATAACTATATGGAGTGAGCATAGTGATGAAAATGTGAAGGCAAAATATCAAAATAAGTATCATTTCGGAAGATTCTCTGTTTTTTACTAAACTAGAATATCTCGCCACTTAATAATAAGCTACGATGATGAATGAGAGGTTAAAATACTTTGGACGTTACACCTGATCAAATGAGTCCGCATTCACTTCGTTTGGTCCGCTTAGACCAGTTACAGATAAATATGAAAAAAGAAACGTCCTCCAGGTCTATTCCTTTCGCATTCAAAAAAACTATCTGAACATCTGATGGAGCTAGAGTGGTGTATATAACTATATGGACTCATGATACTGGCGATGTTGTGCATTATCGAATAAGCCGTTATTCATTTTATTAAGAACATTTATAATAAAATTATGGCGAAATATAGTATGTTCAGTCCAGCTCACCTGTCATTCAAACTGTAATACCAAAGACCTAATCAAACAAAAATGATGCATATGGTCTTCAGTCGATTGAGATATTACACGGATTATTAAATAAGTCCACATTTACTTAACTTGATCTAATTGGAATGATGTTACAGTTAAAAAAAAGAAAACAACATTTTAGCAGTAAATTGATTCAAGTAATGAAATTATCCTTATCAATCGACAATTTTTGACATTATTCATACTTAAGAATGTCGAACAACTAAAATAAATTAATTTTAATAAAATTATCAACTAAAATTGAAAATTTAGAGTTCAAATACAATAAGTAGCCACAATTCTTTTGATAAGAATCACTGTAATTCCTCCAACGATACTTATTATGTTGATTTCAACCATACTACACCACACAACCTAATAAGCTCAGTCCATATAATTATATATAGTCAAAGATGAAAACAGAAAACAGACAAAATATTTCATAAAATCTTCTTTCCCTCTTTTTTCATCTTCAACTGTTAATTTGGTGTAGATATTATTCTCTCTGTCCACTGTTTCGTTTTTGTTTTGTTTTTTCGATTAGGTTTCATTTGAATTTACAAAAAAAAGTTAAGATAATTTTTTCTTATTAACCTGTAATGCATCATATCATATATTTTCTGAGGCGTTGAATTCAACGATCGCTTTAAACGTGCCTTTGGAATAACGCAAATAAATTTTGAAAATTTCATATCGATCTGCCAAGCGGTTTTAAAGTTATGGGCCGACAAATATATTTACATCGAGTGTTATTAATATCGATTAAAGATTAATAAATTAATAGATAAAGTCACAATACCTATTTCTCTCTTTTCGACCGGAATTGATAGACAAATTTTTATGAAATTGTATCGGTGAAAATGGCTTTATAACTTTAATGTCCGAATGCCTTTAATATTTTCCAAAATTGAGAAGGGGGCATCGGAATAAGAGAAAAAATAATAAAGGTGGGTTCTGACTAATAGCACTAAAAACGCAGGGACGAAATTGTATAACCACGTTTTAGTTTTTCTTATTTCGTTCATGTTATCTCAATAAAAGTTGCAATTGTCTTTCAATAGTTACGAAAATTTGGTACCAACAGTGCCATCTCATACAAGGACCAGATTTACCAATTTTGGTTTTGATTGGTCAATTTGTTCCCAACGTATTAGTTATTCAGTGTGATCTCTCTTTTACTCTTCTGATAATAATCCTGAAAAATTCATTTTCTAGGCTTCATCGAGAAAAACACTCGTTTTAGCCCAAAAACAACACAATCTCCGCAAAAAGTCAATTTTCATACTTATGAAAATCACCCGAGTATTCGGACCCGGGGATGGGAGTGGGTACGTTTTTCGTTTCATGACCTCAGCATTTTAGCAATATTTTTAAGAATTTTTTTTTTTTTTCAAATACATACTCCCTTTTGCCATGGTTTCGAAATTTAAAACACATATTCGGATCCGTGTAAGGAAGAATCGTGTTGTTTTTGGTCCGGATCGGATGTATGGTCCGTCCGGTAAGTCAGTTTATATGTATTTTTTACTAAACAGCGTACAGGTTGCAATTTTCAATCGATAGGTCTGAAATTTTGTATACGTATGTTCTTTAGGTCAAGGACAATACCTACCTATTTCGGTGCGATTTTGTCGCATTTTTGGAAGATTAATGGCCCCGTAAGGAGTAATTTTTTCACTGTAGTCACAAAATTTGGTACAGATATTGATTTGAAGTATATCTAACATGCGTCCAAATTTCGTTCCTATTGGTATTATGGTTTATTACCTGGGGCTGTTGGAGGGGCCTCCTCTATTAGTCTGGAGAATTACAATATCATCCTATAATTTGAAAATTATTTTTTGTTTAATAAAAATTTTGCAGCTAAAACCGTTATTTTAAAATTTTCTCTTGAACTTCGATTTTGTTAGAAGTATCCCAACCATTATGGTCTTATTTAGTAGATTTGAAAGTGTAGTATTTGAAATCGTGCTAGTTAGAACTTGATATAATTTTTCATTTCACAAAAAAAAAATAATTTTTGACATTAAAATTGAAAATTTATTTATAAAATATTTTGAAAAATTGACACGGAATTAGAATATTTTATCGTATGCTTCGTATTTGTGTGATATTGGTGATTTTTTGCAAAAAATATGAATATTATATATATTTTATTTGAAGAATGTTGGTGATAGAGGTGATTTTTAAACAAAAAACATCTACTCTTTCTTGCAAGTTTTATGAATTACGAAGTCCTGTCATTATGGATTGCATTGAAGTACTTGGGTTTCGTATTACTAACATGAAGTTACGTGTATTAATAAATTTAAATTAGACTCTGCGGATAAGATTGAATCATTTGTAGAGGCCATTCAACCCTTTTATTATTAGCTACATGCACTAATTTGTGTTAGAATTTTCAATTATAATTATATTTTCTTCCGTCGTTCGAGGTTCGGTGTCCACTAATTGCAGGACATTGATGGAACAAGTGTAGAAAAATGCTTTGTAGAAACCGATCTCCTTTCATTTTTATTTGCTCGAATTCTGCGCATACGGGGTGTTTTCGCCGAAGTCCCTCTATACTTCAACAGCCTGCACTTTGAGACAAGTAAAAAATGTTTTAAACGTGTCCGATTCTCGACAGTCGAGAAGCTATACCTAGGCATACCATAAAAGATGAAATTAAAATACTTGCCTATTTTTTTAAAATTATTGTTATTTAACCTCCGATAACGTTTTCTCGTAGTACTCGTCACGAGAAACAGAAAAGGTCATCTTTCTTCGACTCTGCTAATTTTTTTGGCTATCTTTATGTCCACATTAAATTTTTGATTCTTTCAAAGAAAGTAATAGAGATTATTGGCATTTTGAAGAGAAAAAAATACCACTCTTTACCACCCTCTGTATCTCAGCTCCTATGACAGTTATGAAAAAAAATGCTTAGAAAGTTTTTTATTCCAAATTTTATGTGATTTTTATTGTAAGATTTTATTTTTTGTTGCCTCGATATCGAGGAAAATTGAAAAACCTAAAATGTAATGTAACGAGAATATTGGTTACAAAATAATTAAATACTCGTAAATGTTAAAAGGTTGTATTAAACAAGATATAAAACAGTGAAATACTAAATAGTAAGTTACGTAGGAATAATAAGTTTAATAAAAAGAGAAGGTAAAATGTACATGGTTACATGAGTTTTTAATTAGAAGTTTTGGGAGGAGAATATTGCGATTTCTTAGAGAGTGGAAATGGTAGTGATATGATTGGAGAGTTACGACAATACAAGTTTAGATATTGTCCAATAGGAGTTTAAGGAAATGACATAAATGGTGATTTTGGGTATTTGCAATATCTGCAGAATGGTTTCATAGAAAAGAGTTGTTATGAAAAGTGTATTTATGTTTGTTTATAAACATTGAATGTAGAACAATGAGTCAGTAAAGGCAAGTGAAGACTTGTTTACATGACGTCAATATAATGAGAATTGTTTTAGGTGATTGATATATATGTGAAATATATATATATAAGAGAGAAATATTATGAATGATACGAAATTATCATTACATGTAACCACGTTCGTGCTCCTCCTGTTGGAAGCATATGATAGGGGGGTGAAGAATTTCTATCACTTATCTCCTCCCTTTATATTTCAGCTATAAAACTTTTCATATCTATCAATCCATTTCATTCCCATTTTCAACCTCATTTTACTGGGCTAGTTGTGAAAATATTACTATTAATATATTACTCTAAAGGTCTCATTATTTCGAAATTTTTTTGAATTTTTCGCATTAGGAAACCTATCGTACTCGTTACTGTGTGAGTACGGTGCTTATATATTATATTATATTGTTTGTGTCCGCCAATTTCAAATCTCGACTTCAAAATCTCTTATTTTGCCCCGTCACCCTATTAAAATCACCCCTAGCTACGTCTTATTGTGCTGTGTTGCGAAGTCACGTTCGCTTTATATTAATCGTGTTTTTTGCTTTCCGTTTTTAGTTGCCGCTGCTGCAGTCGCGTTCAGCATTTGTCAGTCGTCCGCCCAATTTGTGTACGACCCACGTCTATGGAAATGGCGTCCGTAACGTGCACGGCATCGAAAACAAATCTGAGCTGCGAATCGGTCAGCAGCCGGACTCCCAAGCTGCCATAAAATCGAATTACTTACGCTTAGGCGGCGTATCCTATACGTCGTCCTTGGCAGCCAAAAACGAAGGATCTCTCTTGAAAAGCGATAGTTTTTCGAACACTAGTGATAGCCATGTTCCGTATAGTAGTAGTGACCATAGATTGAAAAGAACGTTAACCAAATCTCCAGGGCGGACGTTGCCTTTGACTCCCACAGGTACAGTATTTTAGTTTTCTGTCGCCCTTTTTCGGGTACCGAGTTGGGTTCGGTGACTTGTTTCGAGAGGGATATGGTGGGTAGTTGGCCACTTTTTTGGGGGGAGGGTTTCTTTTTCTTCAAGGAACATCGACTTGAGAGCAGAACGTGCCTCGCCCAAAATATCGTCGTTTAGATTTGAGTTAGTGCATGCGAGACGATTATTGATGACCAAATTTGATTTTAATCAGTGCCAAACCGGATGATTAAGACTTATTTTTTACGATCGAGATCGATAACAGAACTTCGAAAATATGAACAGACAGTAAAATATTTACAGATTTTCCACAAAAACAATTGACAATATTCATTGTTGAATATTTTTCCTTCGCATTTTAAAAAGGTACGAATGGTATCTTTAATTTTGCCAAAAATAATAGTGAAAATCTTGCCAGCGAGGTCGAGACTAAAAGACCAAACATGAATACTGATGCAAAATCATGACCTGTGTTCCTGGTCTTAACCATGCTGTTATTAATCACCTGATGAAATTAACCAGACCAGTGTTTTCAAAAGTGCCTGTAACTTCGGAAGCAATTAGGAGGCATTGAATGAAAATAAAGATGTGGTGGAAGCACGATGAAAAAAAAAAATTTCTGTTCATGTTTCATTGAGTTAAATTCACAATCGCAAAGTGCAAGTTTGAATAATTTTATCATTTAATGGTTGAGGCGTCTGATTTACGTCGTCATTTTTTACTATGTACATTAACGTAAGTAGAGTATGAACCAGAGTTGGAAAACCTGCAGCTTGTGAGATCATTTAAAAAAAATAAAAAAAAAGGATAAGAAGAAAAAAGGAATGATAAGATTTAATTTTGAGGAAAAAAAAATCGTTACTCCGAATATCGAATGATAAAATTTGGGTATTGGTATGTGAGGAGAAAAGAAATTATTGTTTTTATAGGGTGTTCACTTTATCAGTTGACCCATAGGAAAATACACGAAAATTTTACATTAGTAACTTGAAAAGTTCCCATTATTGTTCCAAAGCAATATTAGTAGGTGTGGGTGTGTGTATGTGTAAATACACGACACCACACAAACACCAATGCAGGTTGGTTGCGTGTACGCTGAAGAGTGTGTGCGGGCCAAACCCAGTAAACAAGTTTAGCTGCACAGACGAAATGTACAGCCGTGAGTGCAAAAACAGAGTTCGTGGATTTTACCCCACTGGCCTGCTAGGTGGTACTACACACTCGTTCGTCAACAACCACCCGTTGCCACAGTAGATATAGCTATTCGGAGTCATAATTTTTCTGGAAATCGAATGATGCAGGTTTCAAGATCGTATCAGCAATATTGAAGAAGATATACATATGTGAAAAAAATTTCTGGTTACTTAGAAAATTTCAATTATTTTTGCAAAGCAACGTGAGAAGCTTATCTAAACAAATATTTAATAAGAATTCGAATGATGCGGCCCGCTCAAAAAAAGTTGTCCAAGTCTGATATAGACTATGGACTCATAAAAGAATGTAAAATTGCCACTTCGTCTTTGTGTTTGTTGGCTTAAAGATGGTAGATTCCCATGGTGGGGGGGGGGGGGTTCAGTAATATTCTTCTGAAAAGCGAGCAGTGGGCTAAATAAGTTTGGAAACCTTTAAACTGGATGATGAAAAACGTAGTCGTGTAGAAATTGTTTAGTCGTATCTTTTGTAGCTTCCACTGAGTTTTAATTTCTTAATGTTATTATTAAAAATGTTGCTGCGAAAAACCTAAATCATGCGGTTTATGCTCTGATCCTTAAACGTTTTTAATTCAACTGCAACTTGCACGTTAGAAGAACCCGAAACTGTAAATACTGCAAATTATTTTAGTAGCAAGGTTGCGAATATTTTACAATTTGTTCGTATTTCTTCTCAGTTTTGCTTTTAGTGTTGGTCTTTCAAAGACCGCAAGACCGACGTCGAGAATGCAAGAAGACCGATTTAGTTAATCGCTGCGCTTGTTATTGCTTTCCTGAATGCCAGATGATGATCATGTTTTAAAAAAGTTTGCATTACCTACACTACTTATTCGGTGATTCCACAAATGAATATGAATAATTATTCGAAAACTGTCGAAATTTCGAATAAAATGTCATCGCACCCCCCATAGGTACACTACTTAGTACTATCACTAAGCAATGCTGTATAATACTTTCACTCTACCATGAAGCTGTTGCGTAGTAATCAGGTAGATATAGGTGTACTTGTGATATTTGGTCATGTTTCGCTTTGCAGAACTATTTATGCACGGATGACTTACGCCGTTGAAAACGAAATTAATCTTCAAATTTAGTTTATTTTTTCCGCGGCGACTTACCCTCCTTTTGTTAGAGAAATAGACGAATCATATTATAGTTTCATTAATTCTTATCTCATTCGATGTGTATAACTGCTATGAAACAACTTGCGCCAATTCACATTTTTAATAGGCGCCGCGTTTATCTACGTTCTCTAATCATAACCATAATGATCGAAGAAATACGTAGATCTGGTCATCGTAATCATGAGTTCATGACGTGCAGTTGCTGCATAAAATGAAAATTATCACCATAATGATCGATGTGAACTTTTCCGTTGGTTCTTCGCTGGTCGATGCTTTGTCGAAATGACGAAAGAAGGAAAGAAAGAGAAAAAAAATTATATAGTTTACTAACTGTACAAACTCGTTGCCTACTTTGAATTTTTTTACTCTCCAAACACGCCATCGTTAACCTTTTAAAAGTAATTTTCTTCGACGTTGACACTAATATATGCCTCCTCTCTTTCACGTGTTACAGAGGCATTAGAACGTTACAGCTCTTACCTAACCGAGTATGAAAAGAAAGAAATTCTCAGTTGTGGTGAAATATGGTTCCTTGGCTTAAATGCTTGTAAATTACGCGGTGATGATGGCGGTGGTGTCAACCACGGTTACGATGATGAAAATGGTAACTACAATAAGGTACGTCGGTATTCTTCAGTTCAATTATTTATTTGTGAATGATTTTCGAAGACACTTTTGGGTCTGGGAAATACTTGGTAACATTTATTACTGTACGCTGTTTTGACGTTTTGCCGACAAACAATGTGAGATGTTTTTTCAGTGACGTAGTAAGGAGGTATCGGTTACTGGAATTTGAAACTCTCAGTCTCGGAATTTTAAAAATCGCTCTCCAAAAGCTAAGCTAGGATAAAACTTCTGGGACAGAAACTTTGGATCTTGTCATTTTTTCCTAGAATGAAAATTAAGTAAAATACCATTATTCTCAACGTTTTTCACTAAGTGAATTTTTTTTTTTTTGGTGGGCTCATCAGATTTTTAGTTCTTTGGCCTCTGCTACCCATTTTTGATTCACCTTTAATCTGGCTGAAGATTTCTAAAAATTTTGAGAAGGTGAAAATTTTTAAAAATTTTGAGAAGATGAAAATTTCTAATTTATATGTTGTGCAAGTATTTTCTAACTAAAATCGCCCCATCATCTCATTTTTTTCATTTAAATTAACTTAATTAATTTAATCGACGTTCAGCTCTTCAATTTCCCAAACTCGAATGTGGCTGAAAGTGAAAAACCACCCCAGTTCTTCGAAAATGTAATTACAATATTGTGTTTGTTTCATTAAAATTATTATCTCTTCAGTTCCTTTGCCAAAGGCTGACATTGTGAAGTAATAAGATTTTCGCACGTTCCATTCAACCTTTGTTGGTTTAACGTGAAGCTTAATTAATATTGCCCTACCTGGAACATTGTTTTCTAATAACTCTGTTTTAATTGTTTTATTTTTTGTGATTCAGGTGTTAAATGATCATTTATATTATCGATATGAAGTTCTGGATGTGCTCGGAAAAGGGAGTTTCGGGCAAGTTGTGAAAGCGTTCGATCATAAAACGAGAACTTACGTTGCCATTAAAATTATAAGGTGAGTATTGATGTGAAATCTATGATCACTCCTGTCCGAGAGAAGCTTTTTTTTGTTAGATTTCTATACGCTTTTATTCTCGTCACTAACGCGACAAAATACAAAGTAGTTCTGGTTCTAACCACAGCGTTTGTTTTGTGTCACCATCATCATACTGTGAAAAGTGAGATATACATGTATGTTGGTCTACGTGAATGGGTTCAAGTTAACTTTTTACCTCCCAGTCAACCTGCATTGTGCAGGTGAGCAGCCAAACCGTTTAGCAATATAATCACGGGAACTGGGTGGAAACGATTAAATAAGTATTGTATTGGGTTGTATTCTTCGATCATTTAGTACTAGATACCCAGTAGCCTTATCGGACCAATGCCAACGGAGAATGCCAACATTAATGAAACTGATAAGTTAGGCATGGTTTACTGCACATGTGCAGTGGATCTTTTTTCGTTTGTTTTTGAAGCCGTCACAGATTCACAGTACCAGCAGAATGAAAAAAGACGCAAAAGGACCTCCTGCATATATGCAGTAAACCATGCCCATTTACGGATTTCATTGTTGTTGGTACGGATTTTCGTGTCTATCTGGGTATCCAGTACTAAATGATCGAAGGTTATTTATATCAGCTCTAGCTGCGTCGCGTAAATAGAACAATTTTTTTCACAATGTTCCCCCTGAAAATAAAATCGTGCGATGTAATATATCTATTATTATGCTTCATAGCATATACAGAAGCACTACTACTGTAATCAGTGCAGTCATCCGGATATTGCAGCCCCTAATAATAATGAAAGTTCTTGTGTAATAAACACACTATTTGTGCTTGGGTTTGTTGATTCAGTGCCTATAATACTGCACAGTCCTACGTTTGCTTTCCTGGCAGCGATGGAATTACCTGATTTCTCTGCCCCAGATTAGGTCAATAAATTGGCCCCGTAAGTATGTGGATTGCGAGTAATGCCTCTGCCTAGTAACTTCTCGAGATGATTAATGTTTGATTTTGTCTAAGCCGCTGGTGCGGAGCTGGAACGGGAGGGGGGAGGTTAGGTTGTTAAAATCCTCATCTTGGCTGTTTTTATAGTGCCTTTGACGCTTTCAGCATGGGGTGGATTATTTGCGAGTTGTATAATGTATTTTTCACGAATTCTTTATTTTACAGAAACAAAAAACGGTTTTACCACCAAGCTCAAGTTGAACTAACCATTTTAAATCATCTGAAGAAGAAAGATATCGATGGATCTCATAACGTTATTCATATGCTGGATTATTTTTATTTTAGACGTCATTTATGTATTACCTTTGAACTTTTGCAGTAAGTGCAGACCACGATATTCTGGTATTTTAATTGAAAATGACGATATTTAGTAACCATAATGTATCATTTTACGTCTGTTGCAGTATGAATTTGTACGAAGTAATTAAAAGAAACGGATATCATGGATTTAGTTTGTCCATTGTCCAAAAATACGCTTTCTCGCTTGTCCAATGTCTTAGGCTATTGTACCGAGAGAAAATTATTCATTGCGATCTCAAGCCGGTAAATTTATCAATATTCTAATTATAATTTCTCTTATTATGCATCTATTTTTCATTTTTTCATATAGTAGATAGTAATTTATGAATGATTATAACGATTCCTTTGCTGTTGTTTTAGGAAAATATTCTGCTTCAGAAAGAAAATAGTCATCTAATTAAGGTCATAGATTTTGGTAGTTCGTGTTATACGTTTCAAAAAGTATACACTTACATTCAGTCGCGATTTTATCGCTCTCCAGAAATAATACTGGGGCTTCCGTACGACCGTGCTATCGATATGTGGAGTTTTGGTGAGTACATCGTCGAGGAAACCTGCCGTCTGGGAGACACTGTCTTTTGAAGGATAAAATGTTTGTTGTAGTAGCTTCATTTGGCCTAGTCAATAGTACATTTTGTATGATAAGCTTGTGAGATTTATTTCAACATTTTTATTTTATTTTCTAGACAAAGTAAAGTTAACCAATAAAATAACTTTGGTCTCGGTGGGATCTTGAACGTCCATGCCAATTTTCAAATTCACCTTGATAAGAGAGAATGGTTGTATTTTTTATTTCACCACAAATACCTACTCAATGATATGCCTACAAAAATAGAATTTTAAGAGTTCTGCTGCATTTTTAACGAGTATAAAAAGCTACTCTTACCTCCAGATGGATAATTTATCTAAAAGAGATGCTATTGTTGACATTTTATGAAATTTTCGTGTGATATCTTGGTGCAAGATAACTTGAATTTTGCGCGTTTGACTTGCAGTCTGTCGTGTGCAATTCTATGTTGAAAAGATTTCGTAAGAAAATTTCATTGATTTGTGCCCAGAAGAAACCTACAATTACGAATTTTTTCATTTCCCTATAATTTTTGACTATTTTAAATTCTTCTTTGAATTCGATTTTGGCTGTTAATTTTTTGACCTTTTATCGAATATTTGCTTTAATTGCTAGCTAGAAAAATGTTTTATCTCGATTTGCCTATAAATTCTGAAATAGTCCCACTCACAATTTTTGTTTCAAGTCATCACTATTCTGATCAGAATAAACAAAATTAATTTGAATTACGTACCTATTACAATGTCTTGTATGTGCGCATTAACGCGAGGAACCATATGCCCCGAAGCTACTATTTGTTTGTTTGAATAGAGGTATTGGAATCAATTCGTCAGAACACTCTTCATTTCACAAACTTTAAATTCTTTCTTATAGAAAAACCAAATTTCACTTAGGTATAGGCCGGTCTCTGATTCAAAGTTCTGGTAATATTTTCAATTTTTTTATCATTTTACAAATCACAGAATTTAGTATCTACTGATGCGTGTTGGTATGTAATTTTACCCTGACCACGTTCCAATCCGTGAAATAATTATTTTTGTGTTCACGCGGATGGCATCTTCTCGGTCCTCACTTTTCAGTTTTAAAATGTTGAAACTTGATGACTAATTTTCGTTATTTTTCAGGTTGCATTTTGGCCGAACTGCATACCGGTTATCCTCTGTTTCCTGGAGAAAATGAAATCGAACAACTCGCCTGTATCATGGAGATAGTCGGATTACCTCCGCCAGAAGTGTTAATGCGTGCCACGAGGAAAAAATTGTTTTTCGGTAAGAGCAGTTGCAACACAAAAAAATCGTATTTTCCGTGTTTCTGTCCATTACTTAATAGATTATCGATCTCTGACACGTTGTTTATTAATTTGTTTTTTTTCACAGATACAAAAGGCTCTCCACGCTGCACGATTAACAGCAAACAGCGACGACGGAAACCGAACTCCAAAAGTTTAGCTGAAGCCTTACGAACTGACGATCCGATGTTCGTAGATTTCATGATACGATGCTTAGAGTAAGAACACGTCTTCAAGATTCACTAACATCATTTGCACGTTATGTAAATAATAAATACCTTAAGGAACTATAGAGACTTTCGATGCAAAAAGTAACTGACGGTACCTTGATCTTGAAACGTAAATTTTATTTTATTTTACGTTTAAAGGAAACCGAAAGGAAACCATTTGTCCACCTTATCGAATTCAGAAAAGTGTTTGTTTTTTTGCTACCATCCACGACAATAACGCAATTTTTCTTCGACAACTTCTAGAATGGAGAAAAAAGTTTTATTACTCTTACTTCCGAAGAATGAGATTTATTTCTTTTTATCACAAACCAGATGTTACTCGCCGCTTCACCTGCGCTGCGATCGCGATTCGAAATTTTTTTCATCTCTTTTATACCTTTTCGTTCGTTTTTGTACCGTAAATGACGAATTTTGGTGAAAATGGACAATTTTGCCTCCAGAGGGATTGGAGACTTCGATGGTTACTTCCAACACATGCCTCGGAATGACAATAATAAATACTGAAAATTCCATCTTGATCTGCCGAGCGGTTCTGAAGTTATGGGAAAACAAATATACTTACGTTGAGTTTTATTTACATAGATAGAAGATAGATAAGATAGATAGATAGATTATAATTTTATTGTTCTAGAAAAAACGTACCTATTAATTTTGTGTGCCTTCTTGAAAGTTTATAGCAGGACAAAACTTGAACTGAATCAAGTGTTTTATTTTACGGAAGCGCGTCATATGACAAAGTTTCATCCTCCTATAACCCATTTTCTAATTATCGTTAAATATTTGAAAATAAACAAACAAAAATTTTTAATAATTTGATTGTTCTTGCAATCTAGGAAACTCTCCTTTTTCACTCAATGATTCTTTAGTCGCAGCTAAAGCGTTGGAGTTGGCACTTCCGGAAAGAGGGAAAATTTATTGGAATCTACTTTTCTTACAAATTTTTAATCATCTTTTCAACTATTTGAAAATAAACGATCGAAAAAAACGCAAATTAATGGAAAATTAGCTTTTTTTGGAATCTAAAAACTGTCTTCTTTCACTCAATAATTCCTCTGTTACTAGCTGGAGTTGATATTGGTGGAAAGAGGAAAAATTCTTTCTTCTCTTAGCTGTTTGGAAGTAAACGAAAGAAAAAACCCGAAGGAATAGAAAAATTTCCCTTTTTGGATTGTTTGGATATAATTTCGAAAAACTTTCTCCTGTGAACCTTTTTTTTTTTTTGTGGAGTGAGGGGGTGTTGCAATTTTTTTTGTATTAGTTGCCAAAAATGTGTGGTGTGATAAGTGCTAACAGGCTATTTTAACTCGTGTGAAGTTAGCAGCACTTGCCTTCTGCTCGTCTGCAAACTCTTCTCACTCGATAATAAAATAGCTCTCATTACACGCCTGTCACTCGATACACATACTACATAATTTTGTTTTTTTTGTTTGTTGAAACGTTCTCAATTTTCAAATTAATTATTGTCATACGTCATATAAAGAATGTTCGCGCAAAAATTCAAACAAATCAATCCTTTGGAGGTTGAAAAAAAAAAAGAAAATTATTAAAAGGCGAAATGGACCTTCCAATTCTTACAGGGGTCACATGGGAGATTATTCGCCCTTGTAGAATAAGTTTGAGCTGTTCCAGTATTTCAGTTGCCCAATGTGGTATTTTTTAGCAGCTTGTCCTGCTACGACCTTTTTAATATGCATCCGATTGTTGGCTTATTTTAGACAACACTAACTTCGTCACTTTTTGGATCAAATTTTTGAAATTTCGTGTCCATTTGGTTTCTTTTCTTCCTCGAATTAGCTTATGCATGGGAATAGTAAATGTTCATATTATTATTTATATGATTTTAAAAAAAAAAAAAAAAAAAAAAAAAAAAGTGATAAATAATTACGATTGAAGTTGGAGTTTATAGGGGATATTGAGACTTATATTCAAGTTTTTTATGATTCACTCTTATCCTACATCGTGCACGGTGTCACTTATTCGAAGCGGTTCAACCGTATTGTGGTCCACAAAATCAAATCTAAAAATCTTTTCTCTTTTCAAGTCGAGGAAAGCCTAAAAGTCAATTACAGAGAATCGAAGTAACTCTACCGTTTCATCGGTTTCATGCTAACGAAATAATACTCGTATCGATTCTAATTCAAGCGTTATGGTTTTCAAGCGCACAGTCTTCTTTGTTTGATGAAATATTGTTTTTCCTACATTCAGATGGAATCCCGAAAAACGTTTGACAGCTGACGAGGCTCTAAAACACGGATGGTTGAAGTGTTTGGCACAGTCAGACGAAACATACATGGCTGAGCTGCGTGTCGATGAATCCAACAGTTTCCTGCCTCCGCTGTGAAAGTGAGAGCGAACAGGAAGGCAACAGCAATGCAAGAAAGTGAACTGCCCATTTTGCATTTATTATTTCGTGTCTTATTGCCCTTCCTAGAACGGTATTCGTCAAATTCCGAAGTAATTGTCGTTTTAAATTTTTCTAATAAGTTTTAATATTGTGTAAAATTTGATGAATAGTTTTATGTACAAATAGTTTTAATTCATTTTCTCTCCTCATTTTTCCTCGTTGACAAAAAAACTCAAGTTATACTATATAAGCTGTATTAACCACGAGTCTGATTGTAATTAGAAAATTTGTTTCATTCTTACCATTTTTTAATTTTTTTTCTCCCTTTTCATGTATTTTAAAAATTCCCACTGCTTTTTTCTGTAGTCGATTGTGTTTTAACTGCCTTGAAAAACATTTGAATTCTGATTATATTACCAGTAATTTATCTCTTGCCTGTTAGTAATTTTTTTGTATTGACTCGGATTTCTGTCGGTAGTGAATTTTTTGTATTAAATTATTGAAATATTCACGTTGTAGTTTTATTCCTGCGAAGGAAGAATACCCTTGTTCATGAAACCAAATTGTAAGTGGGTAAGTGGATCAAGTATGAAAACCTCACTACTTGCGACTGTGTGGAAAAAAGTTCTAATAGAGGACTAGTCATGGAAACGACAAGCTAACTGGCGAAGTATTTTAAGCTTTTTTTATAAATACATAATTATAGTACAGCATTCATCAATGAGTCAATAATTTATTAGTCTTCTGTAAAAATAAAAGAATAAAAGTTAAACTTTGAATTTTAAAATTAATGACATTAAAAATTCAAGTGAAACACAATACGAATTCGAAGAGCTCAGAAACAGTCATTCAGGCAAAAATATCTCAAATTCTCAACTTATCCAATTTTCATAAAAACTATGCGGTAAGCTTTTAAGAAAATTGTCAACCATTTAAGTAAAGGATGAACGAGGTTCTGGCTATTTCACGCGAAGTCCGGAGGAATTATATCTTATATGAACTCGGAATTACAGTAAAAATTTTACACTTATTAGATCGGGAGGAGAAAACGTAAACTCACGGATATGGGCCAGAAAACGTTGAACCAATCGGAAATTTATCGATTAGTAATTCAATCTGAAATGTCATGAGAACCATCACCAAACCTCGTGGCAAATAACAAGCGGAGTTTAAATACGGATACAGAATGAAAAATATCAACCATTTTTGAGAGATAAATTTAAATATTTTCTCATTCTAAATGTAATTAACACTCGGCCACGGTTTACTATTTTATTTTATTTCGTTTATAACTAAAAAATACTGAATCACTCTACGAGTGTAGTAGATTATTTTTGGAAGGGTATTTTTTAAATAACATAGAAATAAAAAGGACATTAATTTTACCAGCAAAGGTGGTTAATATAAAAAAAAGGGTGTGTGTACAGGGACACAGAAGTGAAACTTGTGCTGAAATTTTTATTTTGAAGAATGAATGTTTTATTGGCAGCGTGATTTTTCATTTTTGGTTTTGCATAAACATTGAAATTCAGAAAAATTTATAAAAATTTAAAAAACGCTAGAGCAACGAGCCTCGCTAGAAAAAGTAGATTTTCGAGAAAAAGAATTACGAGTTTTGATGGTCACATTAATTATCTGAAAGTTTATATGTGTTAATGGTATGTTATGATTGTATAAAATGTGTTAGCTGCTGACAAAATATTAGACAATGTGAAATATGAAAGCATTTTTTCTTGAAAAAATGAAAAATAAATTATTAAGATGATAAAGTATGGTACATCATCATCATTTAATTTAAAATAAAACCAAAGAAATATAATAAAGGTATGAAATAAAAAAAAAAGAAAACATGAACATGTGGTTAATTGTTCATGCAAATTAGAAAAAAGAGAGGAAAAAAGCTTTACCGAATGTACCGTCCGGTCGATCCGCACCAAAATTAGTAGCATGTTACAATAAATTATAATGAATATTTGTTTCAGATTTCCTACATATGATTCCAAAATTCCGCATTTTATGACCAATATAAAAACAAAAATGGTGATACCGGAAATACTGTCCAGCCGGTCTGCACCAAAATCAATAGGTCTGGTCTTTGACTTAGTACAAATATTTGTACCAAATTTCGTGAATATCGGACAAAAATTGCGACCTGTACCGCGGGAACAAGAAACTGATTTATATCTATCTATGTATATAATATATATGAAGTTGAGTTATTAGTGCCAAAATTGTCCCGAGGTCGTGAAACAAAAAACGCACCCACCTCCAACCTTGGGGGCTAATACCGCGCAAAGCGTAATAAGAAGTTTTTGTAAGAGGGAAATGAGTCAAATAAGAGTTGAACGGGGCTAAGCTTTCATAAGGAAGGTCAATGGTAACGTTACTGTGTATAAGAAAATACAACTATCGGGACTTGAGGGCGGGACTTGAGGAAAAGCGCCGATCACGAGTCGTAGATCACGAATATATAGGCCACTCAAATTCTTCTGTACACAATACATATATATTATATATAGACTTTCACTTTTTTCTCATTTTGGCAGTTTTTGGAGCCTCCGCTGTTTGACCTACGACAATGAAAATTGGGGTAGTATTAGAAACTTCCATGGGCTACACATTCGTGTTAAAATTTTTGAAATTCGTCCGCTAGTTTCGGAGGAAGGGGTTCTCGAACTGTTGCAAATCCACCACATTGTCGTCGCGATAACTCCTGTGAATTAAAAGATATTGGCTTGAAATTTTTATAGCAGTCTCAGACTATTAGGGACTGGTTTGATGTTGAATTTGAGCGAAATCGGTCCGCTGGTTTTTGAATAACAGCCATTACAAAATTTGATACTTTTGGAAAATACACACTTACCGCGGTTGATGCGTGGCAGAGATATTTTTGTTTCATGTGATTCGTTGCATGACCGTTTTTAGTTTACTACCCAGCGCAAGGAAGTTTCGCTTCAAAAACTTCTGCAAACCTTCTCAGATCATAACATACCAGGAAATTATAAATGGTACTTATTTTTTACTTCAATCATCACATTATTACTGTAGGTATGGTAAAAAGACACCGAGATGCTAAATATATCATGACAGCAATTCTAATAAAGATAACCCCAGCAATAATAAACTAGAGAGAATTCAATAAGAACGATGTCTCTCAATTTCAAACATAATATTACTGCATCGAATAACGATCAAGTTTTTAATATAAAAGAAATTACAAAAATAAGTAAATTGCGTAAAATTACGTAAAATTACGTTTTCATATTTAATGTATCTCGTTTCTGAATCTGTTTCAAAGCTTTCTTTTCATCCTTTTTAACTTCGCAGGATTTTTTATCTGTTAACATTGAAGAAATTATTAATTGAATAAAAACCTGCTAAAAAGAATAAGCAACATCACCCATGCATGTGTTCATTTTAATTGCTTACAACTTGCAAAATTTCTGCTTTTGATTCGTTTTCTTTTCGTCGCTCAATATTTTCTCTTCGCCTCTGTTTTTTCGCTTCTTTGGCAGCGTTTCGTTGTTCTAATAACTCTCGAGATATAGACTTGATTCGTTTCAGATCTTCACGAAATTTTTGTTTTTCAACAAAAGTAGATTTCAAACCTGGAGATTTTTTCACAGTTGCAAAACTAAAATCAACATTACATCAGTTTTGAAATATAAGTATGAAAAACAATAATTTGTATGCTAGAACTGCAGAGTACTTACCGAGTCTTCTGATTTTTCCAAAATCTACCAGACTTGGGTACACCACGGGGATTTGAATTTGTCTTATTTTCTTCCATCTTTAGGGCAATGAAAGACACATTATATGGTGTAAAATAAATTTTTTAACGTCGAAGGATAAGGAACTATACTAATACTACGTATGTTACTTGTTTATCTATGAATAGTAAATGCCATTATAAAAAGCGAAATTCCACTCAAATACTGCTGATGAGATTGAGATGGGAATTCGAATTGGTATTTGGTACAGAAAAAAAGAATTCAAGAAATAATTCACGTTGTCGAAAATATGGAAAATGATAAAGATATTTATGACTTTCAGCGCCATCTATCATGTGAGTCACGTACTCATGAGATGATACTGAAACTTCCCGTATATAATTCTGCAGGGTTGAACACCTACAGTTTAGTACAACCTTTGAGTATGTATTATTTCATATGGAGAGCTGATTCGTATATATTTTCTATACGCAGTTACTTTCAGACATAGATAGCACTTTCAGGGAATGAAATGACTTCTTTTACACACGAGTATATCTATATATAATTCGTATATATAGATATACTCTCGTATAAAAGAAGTCATTTCATTCTCCGAAAACACTTACTATTGTTGAAAAACGGAACTTGTTGAATCAGCTCTCCATATAAAATAATACCTATATTATCAAAGAGTACAACTGCATCATTTGTGTTGAAATGAATTCCTCACTACTATTCATTCTCCCGAACACACTGCTTACAAACTCATACACTTAATTATCTCATACCGCGGTAACACCGATTGGCCAACATCTTATTCTGTATCAAAATCATTCACTTTTATATTTTATTCTTTTAATACATACTTGCTCTCTGTTGCTGAAACATCTCTCTTATTTCAACCTCGCCTCATTATGGTAGCAATCAATTTGTTTTATCTATAAAGAGAGTCACAATAGGAAAAAAGAGCAATATTATTCAACATATGTTTTAACCTGAAAATTTTTTTTTGAACTTAACATTTTTTCGTATTTTTTCTTTCCTTGTGATGTGAGGTATGAAGAACGAGGATCGAAAGAACTTGAGACTTTTGACTTTTAAGAAGTTTATTCCGCAACTAAAATATATTTTACAAACGAAAAAGTAAATGGCGAAGCAACAGCGATATGCGATCGAAAGTAGAAAAGTAGAAGGGGAAACACTTCGTGACTA